>VYXF01000788.1:966403-1029185 GCA_013397295.1 Polioptila caerulea | reverse complement strand
CCCACAGGTGACCACAAGGTCCCACCAAGAGCAGGGTGCTCTCTCCAGGTGTGAGGTCCACCTTGCTAAGATGGTTTAACCCTCTGATGGCATCAGATGGCCAACCCTTGCTTGACCTTTAACCTCTCCTCAAACTCTGCCAGGCTTTCCAAGGAATTACACTGCCCTTTCTCCAACCCAATAACAGGGAGTTACGGTGTATCCCAAGGCTTCTGCCTCCCAGCAACTGTTACACTTGGTCTTAAGGCAAAACAGAACAAAGGAGATGCTTAAATCTACTGAGCCTCCTGCTCTCCCTAGCTGTAAGCCCTGTGGGAAACGAGGTACAGGTATGTGGGGAGTTACCTGCTCCAGTAATTGCTGGCATGTTGAAAATCTCTGTTCCAGGCTGCCCCACATCTGGAGAAAAACAAAGAAGCTCTTCAGTACAGAGAGCAGCATGTGCAGGTTAGTGGCTGGGAGGACCTGCCATGGCAGCCATGACAAAGACTCCCATCTCTCTGTCACAGAACTCCTGACAGCAGCCCCAGGCACAGGGGTGGGACTGTGGGTGCTGGCTGGGACCAGGAATAACTCCCAGTGCCTTTGGGAGATCCACAGTGGGCACCTTCACCAGGTGGGAAAGGGCAAAAAAGCAGAGCCCTGAAAGCCAGGGCAATGTTTTTGTGCTCAGGGCTGGCCTCCCTCCCTTCCTCCCTCCTGCCCTTGGGATTACAAGCTCCATGAAGCCAAATCCTTTCTCCTGCCTAAGGGATTTTCAAAGGCTCAATGCCCCCTATCCATGAAACAGGTCTGGGCAGTGGAGAGGGCAAGGAGGAGGAAAAGAAATGTTAAATCAATATTTTCCCTCTTAGCTGAGCTGTTTGACTTGAATATTGCTTTCCTTAGAATAACAGAAATTCTCATCAAATAAGAGGCATATCCAATTTCTATATATTTTTCCTTGATAAGGGAAAGTGTGGAAGGTCAGGGGGTTCAGCCACAGGTCCCCAAAGGGGCATAACAATATTGTTGGCTCATGGTAACATCATCCAGGAGAGGAGACAGCTTGGTCCCTCTTATCCGATGCAGCTGTTGTAAGATGGATTCAAATTGAATTAGTATTGACTGTATAATGCTGGGCTAAATTAAATTATGATCCTATCTACTCTATTAGCGGTTAATGAACGAACGGGCTGAATTTCTAATCTGAGCCAGCCTGGTTAGTTTTACAGAGCTGCACCAATATTGATGTAGGGCTTAAAGTAAGGTTGGGGGGAGATGCATCTCAAGGAGGAAGGATTCAGCTTGGCTGGCCAGTCATTAAAATATCAATTGCTCTTAAGTGTCCTCTATGCTCAGCTCATTATTTCCTTCCTACCGAGGTTATCTGGTTCGGGTGGGATTGACAGCCTCAGAGCACAGAGACTGGGCTGAGAATTCTCCCACTGCCTCCCCAGATACACACAGTCACTGCTGGCACCAGTACAGAGCATTCTAGGAAACATTTGGACCTTGTACTTCATATTCTGAGTTGGAAGGGACCCAAGGACCATCGAGTCTGACTCTTCAGTGCAGAGCTGTCTGGGAGCTCCCAGCCCTTTAACACAGCAGCACTCGTTCCCAAATCTCCTGTTTCATGTGTCCTCGAGGCTTTTCCTCCCCTGGTGCCCTGCCTTTGCCCCCACAGGTTCTTACTGTACTCCGTCTCGTTTTTGTTGGTCGTGCTGAGCTTCTTGATGATCTCCTGCTTCTTGGACTTCACCATGGCAGAGTTGCTTTCGGTCAGCTTGCTGAAGAAAGCCGGACGCTGAGTGTTGTTTCCTGGGGACTTGGACCCCATCCTGCAAAGCAGAAGACCATTGGAAACCTCTGCAATGTCCACTGCACAAAGTCCTACCTAAAGAGCCTCTTTCCCTCAGTGTAACAGCTCAGGATCAGGCTGGGAGCACCTGGGACACTCAGCATCTCCAACCTCTCTCCCTATCCCAGCGATAACTGTACCCCGTGCTACTGAACAGCCGTGATAAATAAGCCCCCTGTGGTGGGACACAGCTTTGGGCAGCAAGGAAAGCAACCCAGGCCTGGCCATGTGTGGGGACATCCCCATCCCCAGCTGCCTGCAGTACCTCTGGTCCATGGGCTCTCCCTCGCGGAACAGGACGGGGTACGGGGCGCTCTTGGCGTGCTCCGCTTCTCCCACGCCGTCTGGTGGAGACACCGGCTCGATACAGCTCTCCGGGCCCCCAGCCGCCGCCTTGCCCTGCTCCGGGGACCTGGGCAGCAAGGGGACACACCATCGGGTCACTGTGACAGCCCTGTCCCTGCACAGCAGCTCGGCGTTGGGAGGGGGAGGAGGATTCCTGGCGCTTTTCCGCACGCGCCGGAGGGAGAGCGTGGTTTGGGCAGAGAGAGCTGGGCTGAGCCAGGGACAGCTGAGCCACCCCTAACACAGCAGCCCAGGAGGGACCTGCTGGTGGCAGGGACACATGGATCCCTGTGGAGGGTTGTGGCATTGACCTTTTGGAGACAGTGCTTTTGATTCTCTGTGTTTGTGAACACAGCGGAGGCAGAACCCGCCACCTCCCATCCTCCCTGTCAGGGCCACACAGGAGCTGGGTGGCTGCAGGAGGGGGCCTGGAGCTGGGGCAGCTTGGAGAGGATCACTGCTGGCCCCTGATGCCTGCCCATGGCCAGAGCCTGGGAGACAGCCAGGCTCGAGTCTGCGAGGAATTCCTCACGGCGAGTTCTGGGAATTTACGCCTTTTGTTCTTTCTGTGGTTTCTCTTTTTTCCCCAGTTTTTTTCATCACTGGGTGGTCAGGGCTGGGCTCTTTTCCTTCATGTTACAAAGCCAACTCGAGGACCAGGCAGAGCTGGGAAGAACAATCCCATTTACTGTCAAGGCACCATTCATTCCTGGATGCATCTGGGTGGGTGTTTGGGTGGGAAGACAGACTCATTTTTTAATTCCATACAACAGCAACCAGACCTGCCTTGTAGCAGCAAGGGGATTTGAAAGTGACTTTAAAACAAATACAGGTGGTGCCTGAAATGAGCAATTGCAGTTGTCAGGGCACCTGTGTCTAATAAACTTCTGATTCACTGTGAAAGATGAAGATAAAATTAACTTTGAACCAATGGAAAATATGTTGCTTCAGGTTATTTGGAATCATCTGTGGTCAGGGACTGAGAACTGTGGCAGGACAAGAGGCAACAGGCACAAGCAAAACACATGAAATTCCATCCCAGCACAAGAAAACCCTTTTTTCCTGTAAGAGTGCTGAAATGCTGGGAACAGGCTGGCCAGAGAGGTGCTGTCTCCAACAGTAGAGATATTCTGAACCCAACTAGCCACGACCCAGGACAACCTGTCCAAGAGGTCACTGCTGGGCTGGATGATCTCAAGAGATCCCTTCCCACCTAAACTATCCTGTGACACTGGCCAGACTGGGAAGGCAATTATGCATGGACTCTGAGGGGGTCTAAAGAGCATCTCGAGCACAACAGGGATGGCAAGAGGCACCACCCCAGGGCAAAGATGCCCAGGTGAGAAAGGAGTTGGGGTGTGCAAGCAGAGAACTCCCACAGCACCAAGCCTGGGACAGCAATGCCCAACTCCAACTGCCCCGTGCAACCCCTGACCAGGCAGCCAAGGGCACGCACCCGACTTCCCTGAGCTCGGACTGGCACAAGCCCACCTGTGCCAGCCCAGGCTGGCCTCTGAGCTCACCTCTTGCCCCCTTCGTTCTGCGGGGAGATGCGCGAGGCCGCCGCGTGCTCCTGCTGTGGCAGGTAGGCCTCGCTGGGCGTGCGGCGCAGGTCCAGCACCGGGCACGCCGCCCCGGGGAACGAGTACACGGGAGCCTGGATGTGCGAGTTGAGCTGCTGAGGGTGGTGGCGCGTGTAGTCCTGCGTGATGACCTCCTGGAGAAGAAACCAGAGTCAGAAACGGGGCTGGTTTTGACCTTTGCCTTGCTGGGCCCAGCGAGCAGGAGGGAAGCAGGCTGATTTGTCCCTGCAGATGGAATTTCTGCCTCCTGTCTGCAGCAGCTTTCGTGGTGGGCGTCTTGGGGACACGAATATCTGGGCTGAACACTCGTGATGCCCCCTGCTCTCCAGCCCCCAACTAGAGGAGTTGAGCTCTCCAACTGGTGACACCCCCAGCCCATCCCCACCAGACACGTTTCACTGAGCTCCTCCCTGGAGCCCCAGCAGGAAGGTGATGGAGGTAAAAGAGGTTAGGTAGTTACACTGATGTGCTGGGCCAGCGTGACCACCCGCTGGTTCATGCCCTTGACGCTCTGGCTGGACTGCAGAGGCTGGCACTGGGGGCCATCGGGCTGCCTCAGGTGCTGCAGGTGGGCGGCTTCGGGAGCCGAGGCCTTCAGTGAGCCTGGGGGACACCAAGAAGAGAGTAGGAATGAGATGACACCTGTGTGCCCTTCTTTGAAAGGAGAACAAACAGCCCGGGCTCTTTGTGCCAGCCCAGGCTCTCCGTGCCAGCCCCTGTTCTCACCTTGCTGCTTCTGCCTCAGGTCATGCTCCCCATGCCCCTTGTCTGTGTCCTGCAGCAGCTTGGCCCCTTTCTCATGGGACAGGCTGGGCGAGCTCACAGGACTCACTGCTTCCATCCGCTCAGGGCTGTAGCCTCCGTGAAAGCCTGAGGAAACAGAAGGGAGTTTAGCTCTTCCCTACTTAGCTCTACCCTCACTTAGCTCTTCCCTACCACTGTTGCACTGTTGCTTGTAGGTAGAGTCACATGTTCAGCAGAGTGGGGGAAAAAGGAGATGAGGGAAGACCTGGCAGGTCACACTGCAGGGCCACCCCTGCTGTCCAGCTGTGGCGATGGCTGCTGTGAAGAGGTGATGCCTCACTCCTGCAGAACTGGACACTCAGCAGCTCTTGGTGACAGCATGAGATCCAGGGACCAAATCCAACTTCTGCAGGTTCACAATTTGTCCCCCTGTTTTCTCCACCCACAGAACCCCCCACCATGCCTAGAGGGACAGTGATGCCCAGAGAGAGTGGAGGTGGCTGCACAAGAGGTCTCCAAGTGCATTACAAAGCAAAGCCAATACAAAGTCCCAAGCCCAGCATGGCCAGGGACTTGAAAATTGGATGTGAAACCCTGGAGGTCCCAGATGCCACTCCAGAAACAGTGGACTCACAAACCACAGGGTCAAAATTTGACCACTCTCTGCTTCTTAACCTTGCACAGACTCATAGAACCATTTAGGCTGGAAAGACCTCTAAGCTCATTGAGTTCAACCACAAACCTACCAGTGAAAAGTCCACCAAGTCCTCACAAGCCTCTGCACAGACTGAAAGTGCATCAAAGCAGGTAGAGCTTTGATAAGCAATGAGGGATAACCACGACCTTTCAGCAGAGAGGGGAAACTGAGGCATGGATGGGTTATGCTTCTGCAGAGGAGAGGTAAAGGATGGAGGGGCCCTGGAGGAGGCAAATGCTGTCTCTCTCCAGCCAAGCACATTTGGCAACACAACTTTTGCCTCCACAGACCTTTACCCTCCTAATGCTCTATTCTGCATTAGAGACTGCCCTCAGCAGGCAAATGTGGCAGGGGACCCACAGCTCTGCTGGAGGGTTCCTCTCTGTACCTGAGGCATGGGGAGGAGAGGACTCCATGGAGAACCTCCCTGCACCGGGGATGGGGATGCAGCATCCCCCATTACCCCATGCACGCCAACACTGAAGGGATCACACTTCAGATTCACCCTCTCCTGCTCTGGAAAGGTCCCTAACCAACAGGTAGGTCCTGGGGCATAGCCCCTTCTTTCTGTAAGCTCTGTGGCCATAGCAGAGCTGCCCCTCTCCACAGCACAACACTCAGCTGGATGAAGTACAGGTGGCAGGGAAAAAGGTGGGGAAAACTCAGCCAGGGAGTTCACCATGGCCAGAAGCACATCCATGGTCCTGGAACCAAAGTGCCAGGACCAGACATGACTAAGGGGTGGGATGGGATGCAGCTCTTCTCCCCAGCCATGCTGCCATATCCTCTCCATCCCTGGGTTACTGGGAGTGGGACAGAAACTCCCAGTACTGATGGCCAAGGCAGCTGCTGCCTTGAAGATGAGGTCCCACCAAATCCCCACAGGCTGCTTGTTGCTTCTGAAGGTTGCTCCCATCAAGAATGACCCAGACCTTGAAATCCATCCCCCTCCCTGCACTTTCTATTGGAATAACTAATCCCAGTGATTTTGTGTCTTACACAAGATTCCTACTAGGTGGTTCTTGTGGTCTGCTCTGGAAACGGCTGCTGAGCATGGCTGGGCTGGGCTGAGCGATCCCAGGACAGCCATGGTGCCCACCTTGGGCAGTATCCAGCAAAAGGACCTTGAGTGAGGTCACCCCAAGAACAGGGACCCCATCCAAGCTGAGACCCACAAAGCCCTCAGGGACCCTGCAGCTCATAAGCAGGGAGGTGCTTGTCTGATGGCCAGCAGCCTTGTCACGCTCACAATCCCAGTCCTCTGCTTTGCTTGTTTGATTTATTACCCACAACTGTTCCTTACAGACTGCCTGAGAATTTCTAAGGATGGGGAAATCAAAATTAGCAAATGGCTATTGTCTGTAAAACGCAATACCAGGAACTAGACAACATTTGCAAAACAGGACTTGGCAACTGGAAAAACTAAAAGAGGGTGGGAGAAGGGAAGATCCTTAAAACACACAAAAATAAAAAAAATCTGGAATAACACAACAGCCAGGAAGCAGAGGGACAAGCACACTTGGGGAGCTGATGGAGCCAATATTCAAAATGTGCAACTAAAAATAATGAAATAAAAGGGGTGTCAGGCCACAGCTCTCTCACCTCTGCCCTCCAATTTCTGACCATCACTAGTGGAGCTGTTACTCAGCAAGCCTCTTTCTTGCTGCCCCTTATCACAAGACATTTGGTGCATGATAATCACATCTATGAAGCTGGCTGCTGTCGTGGTGGTCTTACCGAGTGCTCGGAGCTCCTGCTCCTGCATGGAAAAGCGTTTACTTTGACTCTTTTCTCTGCTGTGCTGCTCGGAGCCTGAGGCTGCGTGCTGCTGGTCCAGGGGGTGGTGGTGCTGCTGGCTTTTCCCCTGTCCTCTGCCATAGTGGTGGGAGGAACCCGGTCCGGAGGCGGGCAAAGGTCTCGACTCCATGGCTTTAATGGGCGAAGGCGACTGTTCGAGGTTGGCCCCACTGGGCAGCTTTGAGGTGTAGACGTTGTTGTCAGTCTGGGCTCGTTCTGTCTTGGCTTCCCGTGCCCTGGAGGCCTCTTTCTGCAGGATGGCCGGGTCCAACGGGGCTGCGTAGCCGTCGGCCGCGCTGAGGGAGGAGCGCAGGGTGGAGGCCGAGGGGAAGGCGGCAGAGCGGATCGGTGACGTGGTAGTGGTGGAGGAGGATCTGGGAGGAAAATGAAGACAAGGCCAAGGTGAGAGAAGCATGTGGAGAAAGGGAATGTTGTTAGCAGAGCCTCAGTGTTCAGCCTTGCCCAGTTGAGTTCCTTCCGCGCTTCCTGAGCGTATCCCTGGGACATGCAGGGCCAGTGAGGAGGGCTTGGATGGAGCCTCCACCACAGTAACTGGTCACAGGGTATTGGGCCTGAATGCATTGACTGGAGAACTTAAAACCCATGGACAGGTCTCAGTGACCTTGGTAACTCCACACCAGGCAATCTTCAGCAAGAGGAGCAATACCTGTATTTGGGCACAGGCACACTCCTACCTTTTCTCCTGGCAGCAGGAAAAGCCACCAGGAAAACCAAAAGAATTGGGGCACTAAAATGTGCCTCTCCCTGTCACAACTTCTCTGAAAGCCCCAATCCTGCTCCCACTGAGACTGAAGGGAAAACAACTCTCACAACTTCCTCTCAGAGGTGCTCATTAATTAAGTGCTGGTGCAGGCATCCAGGCAAGCACTGGAACCCATGGTGGGGGGAACGTACCGTAGGACGGAAGGGGTGGGGGTCTCTGAGGAGATGATCTTCATGCTCGTGTTGTGGAGCACGCTGGGGCGCTGCTGGATGGTCTCGTGGGTGCGGGGTGAGACGGGAGAGTGCTGGTGGCTGTGAGAGTGGGAGGACGAACGGCTGCTGGACTGCTCTGTACCTGCGGAGAGCACAAGGAAGGGCTTCTTCAGCTCTCTGTCCAACAGCCCTAACCAAACCTTCCACCCAGCACAGGTCCCAGGGTGGAGGATGGACTTCCCCCCAGCCTACCTGGTCTCCAGATGGGCGCGTGCTCCACTGTGGTGGAGGCTAGGATGGATTTTTCACGCTCCCTCTCTCGTTCCCGCTCCCGCTCCCGTTCCCGTTCCCGTTCGGACACCGATGATCCTGACTGTTTGGTCATGTGCGTGGGCCCTCCTGAAACCCAACCAAAAGGCAGTGAGAGGGCTGCAGACACAGCAGTTCCCCCCGGGAATGCTGCCTGCTCTTCACATCGCTGTGTCTGCAGAGCAGATAAGGAATGGCTCCATCCAAGGTCACCTGGAGCAACACAAATGAGGGCAACCAGTGCGACAAAACCCAGACAAATCATGGAATAGCTGTCCTGGCGCCGTCTGCAGGGTTATGACCTTCCACAGAGCTTTGGGGAAGAAGGGGGAAAAGCAAGGAAGCCCTCAACAAGCAGGAAGAGAGAGAGAGTCAGTCTCTGAATGAAAATTAATTTGAGGTCTCCCAAACTGTCCTGCCATGCTGAGCCCATGGCCTTGGATTGGTTATGAGTGTCCTGCTCTATCATTCTCCCATTGGAAAAGCAACCTCCAGCATTACCTGGGGAGAGCGGGGAGCTGCTGTGCCGGCTGCCGAAGGTCTGGGGGGGTCCAGGGATGTAGGTGATGCGGTCCATGGTGGTGGCAGAGGTGCCAGGGGTAGGGGGCACGAGGACAGGCAGGTGTGGCACTTGGGACAGGTCGATGATGCCTGGAGAGGGAAGCGAGAGGACTGTCAGGGCAACGCCGAGCTGCTGCAGCTCGGCCGTGCTGGAGCTGGCAGTGCCAGCCTGACCCAGCCTCCTTCTCCCAAACCCCTGGAGAGCGCCGTGCTGGCAGGACCTGCTGCATAGTTGAGGGCGAGGGAGGGCTCCCGGGGCGACAGCCCACGCAGCATGTCTGCCCGCTGCGCCATGGCCGTGGCTGCGGCGTTGTGGTGCATCTGCTGCGACGTGATGTAGTCGTTGATGATGGTCTGGCGGTTCTCCATGGCCGCCGTGTCCGGGTAGCCCCGGATGAGGTACGGGGGGTACAGGTGGGGGTACGTGGGGCTCGGAGCCAGGTGCCTTGGCAGGTAGTAAGCAGCAGCTGGGAGAGAAAAGGACGCAGATGTGAAGCCCCGAAGACCTCAGGCTTTTGGAGTGTAAGAAGGCAAATAACAGACTGTGGCCCCAACTAAGGTACCTGCTTCCAGTTGGATTCCCCTTGGGATGGCGGCGGGGTCGAAAGGCAGCGGGATGTGCCCTCGGTACAGATCGACGCCGCTGACGCCGCGGAGCAGGTGCTCGTACGGGGAGATGGGGTGGTGGTGGTCGGGCACGGGGGCGTGCGGAGATTTGGAGTTGGTGAGCTCTCTCGATGTGGGGGTGATCTTTCTGTCCTGGGACACCGGCTTCCCAGCAGTGATGCTCCCTGCAGAGAGCAGAAGGAAATGAGTCAGAGACCAAGCACTGCAGCCAAGCCATGTCCCTGAGGGGCGCCTCTGGCCAAGCATGTCCCACAGGGACAATCGTAGCTATCCTGACCTCAAGGACCTTTCCCTCCTCCCTGCACTGCCATGCCCTGTTTCACCACCGAGGTCGAGGTGGGCCAACTCCCAGTTGCCCCTAGGGAGAGAGGCCTTTCCTAAATCATTCCTCCACCCCAGCACATCCATGCTGGGCAATCTCTGCATTCACCCTGGCCTGCACAAGCAGACGGTGGTGCAGCCTTGCTGCCACACTCTTCAGCACGAGGAGGTCACCACTGGTGTTAGTGAGAAGTGTGAACATCTCCCACCCAGTATCCCAAGCACTGCTTTCCTGCTCACCTATGGAAAAAAGAGTCCTGTGCGTCACTGCTGGGACAGGGAGGACACTTGGGAAACACCAATGGCTTCACCAGCCTTGGCCCAAATCTCCCTTTGGTTACCCTGGTGCAGGTGAGGTGCCCTCATTGAACAGTGTGAGCACCCCCAGGAAAGGCGCTGAGCCCCAGCTGTCCCTGGCAGCCACCCCAGTGCCATGAGTCAGCCATGGGCGTGGGGTGCTGGGCAGAACTGGTTCAACTGGGCTCAACAGGCACCTGCTGGGAACTGCTCGGGCAGGTGGGGTCAGTAGCCGCCTCCCGCGCACCTCACCTGCTTACTTGTTAGAAATTTTACCATCAAATAAAAGGTTTGCCAAGTACCTTCATGCTGCCGTGGTGTGGACTCTCGTGTGGAGACTGGAGAGCCTCTGTGCAGGTGGCTGCTGAACGCTGTGCTGTGCCCTGCCTGGTGGTCCTCGTAGCCGAGGGCACTTTGGTGGGGCTTGCCCGGCTCGGGTACAATCACAGGAGCCCCTCTGGCAATGGAGCCACTCGAGTTTGTCACAGGGCTTGGCCTGTTTTTCAGGCTCTCTTCGTAAGCTCTTTCCAGATTCCTCGGGTCTTGGATGACATCCAGAGAGTGCACAGAGTGAAAAGTCCTGCCGGGACTGCCGATGATGGACCGCACATCGTGCTTTTTGGTACTCGAGGAGGAAGAGCCGCTGTCATACTTCAGTGGGGTACCCTGGGGACAGGAGGCAGAGGGGACATCAAAGGGGCCTAGAACAGAAGGAGCCCAGTGACTGCATCCCACTGAGTTTCAACAGCACTCAGGATGCCTCATTCAGTGGGTCAAGAGAGAAAAGTTTTCTCAGTCAAACAGCCAACAGCCACTGGCAGAGCAGAGATAACCACTCAGCACAGGGCAGGGTGGAGGGCCCATCCTGCATGTCTTGCTGTGCTCCAACAAGATGCTGATGAGTCAGTGCCGAAGGCTGGCTGTGCCCATCACGCCTCTCTCCTACACACATGTGAAATGGGATAGCACTGCAAGGTGCCATGGGAACCCTGCAAATATTTGGAGACCAACAGGAGATAGCATGCCATGTTTCATCCTAACCACTGGCCCTGCTGGGTTGCCACTTGCCCATGAAGGGAGGAGACCAAGTTTATGAGCACCCAGAGTCACAAATGCTGAGGGCACCGAGTTGACTCTGTCCTTGAAAAAGAGACAAATGCGTCCCCTTTTGTGTACACATCCAGATGGATCATTGCTTTCTTAACGTGCCAGGAGTTCCCTAGGTTTTGTATTTATCTGTTGGGAAGGATTATAGGACAGTTTGGATTGGAAGGGATCTCTTCAAAGGATGGGACAGGACAACGTGTACCCAAGCAGAGCGTCAGTTCTTACCAGTGATGCAACACAAAGCTGTCTCTGCTCTCCTTTTACCTTGGGAATGGCTCCTGCAAGGAGCAGCAGTCGGAGCAGGACTGACCTCACACGCTGTTCACTCCACACTCACCTGCGTGATGGAACCTTCCTTCAGAGGTCTGGTCAGAGAGATGTCTGGTGTCCGCCTCAGCTCCTCCCGGGGAATCTCATGGATTGATCTTCCTGCTTCTTTCACCGTGGCTACCAGGTCTTCATGGGCTGATTTCATTTTCAGAGGAGTCAGATCGTGAGACCTGACCTTGTAGGCATCAGATAAGTCCCTTGGTGGAGTGTTTTCCCTCTTGAGCTGTTTGGCTTCTCTTCTGAGGTAGTCCTCATGGGCCTCCACATAGGACCGAGGTATTCCTGCAACCCCCAAGAAGATGATGGATGCAGAGGGTGACTCCCCAGGCAGACCCTGGACTCCCAGTCCCTGTGCACATACTCACTTCTAGAGGGTCTCTAGTTAACACACGTAACTCAGAGACTGGTACCCAACTGAGCCCACAGAGCAGCTATACTGCTAATGCAGCTGGTCCATCTCCCATCTGCCACCACTTTCTGCACTCATTTCACACTAATTTCAACCTGCTTCATGTGAATCATTGACAATTTTGTCCCAGACTTTCGCAAAATTTAGGATGGTAGAAGCTGAGCAAGACTGAATATCTCTCTGAGCACAAAGCAGGGGCTGCAAAGATCTGCAGCTGGACCTTGCCATGTCCATCCTAGC
Organism: Polioptila caerulea; assembly: GCA_013397295.1. Taxonomy (NCBI): domain Eukaryota; kingdom Metazoa; phylum Chordata; class Aves; order Passeriformes; family Certhiidae; genus Polioptila; species Polioptila caerulea. The sequence goes on along the minus strand of VYXF01000788.1, from coordinate 1,017,039 downwards.
TTCCTCCTGTCCCACCCTGAGGAGAACAAGGGGCCATGCACGGAAAATGCTTCCCCTGTCCATGCCCATTTCGTGCTCACAGGCTTTACCTTGTGTAATCGAGCCTCGCATGTGATGCTGCTCCTTCAGGTTATGGGGACTGTGTCGGTCTGGAGGGATCGCTCGACCCATGAGACCTAGAAGAGACCCAAGAAGGAAAGTCAGGCTGTGACACAGGAATTGATTTACAATGAATATATGACAGTGTTACCAGGGATGCCTGGGACAATTTTTTTTTTTTTGGGTGTTCCTGGAGCTGGTCAGTCAGGACAGACACAGACCAGTCCGAGTCTACATTCTGTTTTTTTCCCATGCTGTTCAGATGCTGTCCTATTGGGATATCAACCACTGCCAGAACACTGGCACAGGAAGATGCACCATGTAGAGAGGGGACAAGACAAGATCTCCAGAGGTCACTAACATCACACAAGTGAAAGGCTCCAGGCAGACCCACCTTCAATGCTGGTAGATAAGGTATCACGGGCTGACAAGCCCCGGCTGATCCTCCCCTCCATCATATCATAGGTCCGCTTAGTCCCTGTGGTCTCATGGGAAGCTCCCGAGCTCCTGCTGTCTTCTTTGGGACACTGAGAAGCAGCAACTCCACCTGTGGGAGGGAACACCAAGAGGAATGGAGAGTCAGCATGGGCCAAGAGAGGGTGTTTACTGCTGTTTGTGTGCATTGCTGAGGGGTCAGATCCCACCCCAGCATCAGCCACCGTGACACAGTGCCAGAAACATCGCACGGGATTGGCTTCCAGGAAATTCAGCTGGTGTTTTCTCCTCTCCCTGCCTGCCTCACACTCCAGATCTGTGCCTCCCTCTTGGGTAGGAGCACCCACCCTGCCGTGTCCCATTCCCTCCCTCCCTGGTGGGGCCATCCCACTGGCAGCAGGACAGCCCTGACCCAGTGGGAGCAGCTGCAGTTCCACTGAACTTGGCTCTTTGGGTCTGGGGCGTTTTGGTTTTTTTTCCCTGTTTGTTTTGATTTTTGCTAGACACCTACTGTTTGGGATCTTGTCCAGCCTTAACATCTGCCGAGACACTCCCTGGGTGAGAAAATCAGGGGAAACGGAGGAGAAGCAAAGCTAAGAATGATTCCTTTGAAACAGCACGGAGCACACATAGAAACTGGCAGAGACAGTGCAAAGCAGGACTGCTGGAGTGTGAGACTGACAGAGGGAGGAGAGACCACCAACTGCCCCCTGATCCAAACCTGGAGCAGGTTCCCTGCAAACAAGCAGTGGACATCTGTCCTGAGCTACAGCCCCACCACCAGCACAGCCCTGCCCGTGCCAGGCAGCATCACACCCACCCCAGGCAATGGGCACCCATCATGTGCAGTGAGCTGTGAATTCAGCAGCCTCTGATCCAGCTGAATGCCTCGGGTTTATGCCATGAGCTCCAAACAGGATGTCAGCTAGAAAAGACAAACGCTTCTGCCCATCACCCCTGGCCAGACTGCCCTTGCCAAGGATTGCCAGTGCCCTGATCCTCCTCTTTGTGGGCAGAGAAGGTGGTTGTACAATTAGAGAAAGCAGGGAAGTTAAAAACATTCATTCTATTGTGGACAATCAGGAATAAAACTCCTCCTTGGCAAAACCAGTAATTAATAAAATGGGATTATTACAACTTCACACCCACTGCTGGTTTCCGCAATCAGCACCCACTCAATCCACAAAGTGTTTGGGGCTGTGTGTGGGGAAACAAGAGGGGGTCCGTGCCTGAGCCTTTGCTTCAGCTCCATTTGACAGAAGAAATCCGGGGGTGACATTCAGAATCAGCCAAGCAGCACGCGGGTGATGTGCCTGCACCCTGTCATCAAGGCACATCTGTTGCCACCAGCCCTTGTGCAGGAGGGGACGTGCTCCCAGGCACCCTTTGTACCACCGGGAAGCAGGGGGAGGGCGCGAGGGAGAAGAGAGACTAAACAGAAAGAAAACCATTCCAAACCCACGTCCCTCGCCTTGCAGAAGCCATCAGCAATCATATGCAGGATGAGAATAACCAATCTAGCACAATTCAGCTCACACATGCTACAGGATCTCGTCTCATTACAGCTCTTTTATTTTAAGCACCCTCATGACACTAAAGAATTTGCAATTTTTTTTCTGCTTGCCAAAATTCATAATCACCAACAGTTTTAGTTTTCTTATTTAATTTTTTTTTTTTTTTAACTCTTCTGTTCCTGGGCTGCTCAGCCTCGCTGGGCTCTACAGGGGGAAGGAGAGAGGCAGGGCTGGCGAGGCTGCAACAGCTCGTGGGATCACTTGGGATGTGATAAACGCTATCAAGCATGTAAAAGGCTGCTGGGGAGAGGAAGGAATTAATTCCTCATCTGTGTCCATGGGGGGTAGCATGAGAGGAGACAGGGACAGGCTGCAGCCAAGGAGACTCAGGCTGACACAAACAACAGGGGAGAGTTTGGTCTGCAGCTCTCCCTCATTGCTTGGAGTGGGATCCCAGCTCTGGGCATGGGCAGCCCTCACTGCCAGGAGCCCTCCCCATCTCCCCCTGCTATTTCTGAGATCAGCCTCGTTCGACCCCCAGCCCAGCCAGAGGTGATTAAAATAGCTTCTTGCACAAACAAGTCCTGAAACACTTCCTGGTCCAAGCCTTGCCAACTGTCCCAAAGGGCATCCAGACACAAGCCTTCCACGGTGACATTTCTTATCTGGGCTAGAGTTGACAGTGGAGCCAGGGGGACATGCTATGAGTTTCCATGTGGCAGGCGAGAGGCACAGCACAGAGCCCTGTCCTGAAAGGTCCCTGCAGTCCCAGGACACACACAAAGGTGACATCAGCTGGAGCTTGAGAGTTGTCCCCATGGCCTGACCTGAACCCTCTGCCTCCAGCCCTGGATAAGACAATCCAGCCCGTGATGAAAGGAGCTGCCTGCCCTTGTGGGCATGAGGAACGGGACTTCTGTGAGACACAGAAGTCAGGGCCCAGGCTGCCAGGCAGGCTGGAATGGATACTGTGCCCCAGGGAGGGGGGCAGAGGGCTCAGGCAGCACAGCAGTCTGCCAGAGACACCTACCAAGGCAGCTGAGGTTGGGATCAGCCCCTTAGTCATCTCTGAACTCAGCTTTGGAGAAGCTGAGAAAGGAGAAGGGAGGTGACACATGAGGACAGCCATCCCTGTGCACACCAAAGCACACACCAGTGCTTTACCCCAAGAGGATTCAGGGCTGCAGCATCTCTTGAATTGGCTCTCCCTGACTACAGGTGCAAGCCAGCAGGAAGTCTGGCTCCACAGGAGAGACGCCTGACCCAGCACAGGGTGAAAGGCAAGAATGGAGCTGTTTCCAGCCTCACTGGGGAGCAACATCTGCTTATCTCCAATGGGAGGCACTGGGACACGCAGGGAAGCTTTGGTGGCCAGTGCTGTGATGGGCTGAGCAGGCAGGAGCACCTGGTGACCACCTGCTGGTACCACTAATGCAGCGAGGCACCAAGGAAAAGCGCTCCTGTGCTGCGGGGGTGCAGCAACAGCCAACACATCTCCTTGTGGGATGCAGGAATGGCTTTGCCACCTCCAACAGCTCTAGCAAAACTCACCAGACACTGACTGAGGTTGGGTTCAGGAGGATTCCTGCAGGGTAGCCCCATGCTGGAAAAGCCTCACAGCCCCAAGTCAACACAGGTGAAAATCTGACATCCAAACAAACCTTTACGCCAAACTACCTGATTTGCCTCTGTCTTGTAGGTTTTTGAGTCCACCTTGGCCCAAGAGTTTGGAGGTGCTCTCAATATTTTTAATCAGTCCCCTTCCAGCACAGAGTGCTAGGGATGAAGGTGACACCTGATCTGGTCCTCTCCTCTTCCCTGTTCCCTAAAGCCAGTCAATATCACTGCAATCTTGCCTGCCATCTTTAAGACAAACTAACCACACAGGACAGATGGACACAGGGCACCAGGGTGAGGAGAGAAACACTGGAAGCAAACACACGAGGCTGGCCCGTTGTACTTTGTCAGCCTTTCCTCAAATAGCTCCCAAGTCCCAGCCACAGTGGGACAAACCCCTGGTATCTGCCCTAAAAAGGCACAGAGGATTAGGACTTACCCTCATAGGACAGCACGTGGCCTTTCTTCCCTTCGTAGATGACATGTCCTTTGGGCACGGCATCCTCCCTCGCCTTCTCTGCTCTGCTGGGGCTGTCTTCTCCGATTATCCTGGTAATGGTTCCTTTGTACAGCACTTCTGCCGGGGTGCCCTTGGAAAGCCACCAAGATCCATATTTAACAGTGTCACAACCAATTAAGCAAACGCCGTGCGGGGACAGGCTGTTCCTCGCGGGAAGCTGAGCGCAGGGAGCGCACCCGGCCTCCGCTTCCCGGCGCAGCCAACAGCGAGGGACTTGCAGCTTAATTATTGATGAGAACGATAACGAGGAGCGGTAAAAAGGTACGTGACCTGTGTGAGGCTGCTGGGAAGAGGCAGGGCACGAGGGGAGCACAGACCTCCAAAACAGCAACTCTCACCCCCCGTGTTTTGGAGTAGGCTACTTGGCCTGCTCCCTCTCCCCAGGTCTGGAGGACAGGGCTGGTGCTCCCCTGGGGACACCTTAGTGACAGCAGGCACTGCTCCAGCACTAGCTTTTTCCCTGCAGCCTATTTCCCCAGCTTGGCACAGGAGCCACAGAGATGTCCTGCCCACCCAGGCACATCTGCTGGCAGCAGCGTGACCTTCAGTGAGCTGCCTGCGTGCGGGAGCTGGCGGCTGGCAGCGCGCCCGGGCGAGACGGCAGGCGACAGCGAAACCGGTGCCGGAGCAGGTCGGGGAGCAGAGCCTGCCTTAGCTCTCCAACAGGAACAGCAGCAGGCTCCCCACACACACCAGTGTGAACTGAAACCTCTCCTCTGTCACAGGCAGGCACAGCTCACAGCATCTGTCCCCCAAATCCCTCCAAAACATACGAAGCTGCATGTCCCTGAGGGTGGTTAACACCCTTCTGCCACTGTGACCTGTCACTGCCAGCTGGGAACAGCCACTATGGGGTGAAGCCACACCCTTCCCCATCTCTGGGAAGGCACAGTGATGCTGTCAGAGTGACATTCCTGACTGACACCTGCCTACTCAGTTCATTTAACCCCAGTAAGTCCTGGGACTGATGCCTGGGGGAAGCCTTGGGGACACAATGCCCCCCAACAGCTTTGCTTGTGCCATTCAGGCTCTTTCCCCACCCCTGCCTGGGGGTAGCCCTGCTCTTTACCAAGCCCTTACAGAAGCAGCAGTCCCCAAAAGCCAGGACATGCCAGCATGTGTGTTCAGTGCTCTGGTCATCCACCCTTGCTGTGCATCTGGGCACCTGGTCATGGCTCTCCCAGCCCCAGGTAAGCCACCTCCCTTCCGTGGACGTGCTCCGAGAGGATGTGAAAGCAAGTGATGACAGATGGCTTCAGAGCAGAGAACACATATTCAAGATCTGCTTCCTGTGAACTGGATGACTAATCTGAGATCAAGTATCAGCTCTGGTACCAGGAGCTGCTGCCAGAACAGAGGGCTCCTTCTCCCCAGCAGCAGAGGGATGCAGGCTGCTGGGCCAGCAGGAGAGCCAGGCAACACCCCGGGTCTGGGCTTGGTACCTTAATCCTAAGACAAACAAAGGAATCTGGATGGATTCGTTAGCTGGCTGGATTCATTAACTGGATGCAAAACAGTGTCTCAACAAACTCTGCTGATCTCCTCAACTAGCACAGGGTGCTCAAGGTCCTTCACGCCCACCCACTGCTGCTCACAGCTGCTGCAGGAGCATCTGAGAGGATGGAGTGTTTGCTCTGATGAGTTATTTACAGCCCCCGAGCACCCACTCCTGGCAGTTGTTGGACACAGGGCACCAGGAAAGCTAAGCCTTTCTGCTGGGCCAGGATTCAGGATCAGGTTCCCAGGGCCAAAGCAAATATGGTCATCCTCCTTGAAGAAGGCAGGCAAAAATTGGAGCCTGAATGTCTTTAAATATCTGAATGATGGCCAGATAAAATCCCCACGGGAAACAGATTTTTTTTTTTTTTTGAATGCTCTCCGCTCTGTTACCAGATGAGCAATAACTCACACTGCAAGAAACTATCGCCTGCTTGCCAGCTGCTCTTCTGAAGATGGATGGTGGAGATTAAGGCCAAAGTATCTTCCTGCTGAAGAGCCTTTGGGCAGGACCCCCAGCACAGCACACTCAGGCCAGGCAGGATCTCTCACACCTTACCTGCCCCTCACAGCCTCCTCCCTCCTCCACCTGGCCTGGGCCCTCCACCCATCTCCTTTGCTCTGCTCCACTTTCTTGCCCTGGCAAAATGATTTACCAATTGCCATTTACAGCTGCTTTTGCCTCTGTTCTTGACAGCTACAAAAGGCAAAGCCGGGTTTAAAGGTGTTGTAAGGCTGCACTGCTGTTTGTTGGGCTCTGCTCTCCTGCAGTCTTCTCTCACGGGACACCATCTCAAGTGGGGGCTGCTTGCAGACCTCTCTGAGGGGCTCCATGGGGTGGGAGCACCACAGAGCTGCTGCACAGCCCTGTCCTGCACACCCAGTGTGCCCCACAACCCCCCAGTGCCTGTGTCCAGCCCCACATGCTGCAGCCACCAGCACCCAGGGGAGACAAGGGACCTACGTGTGTGATGGACCCTCGGTAGGTGATGGGCGACTCCGGAGGGGGCCTGGATGTGGGTGTTCCTTTGGTGATGCTTCCTCCCGAGGCAGAGCTGAGGGAAGTACCTGTAGGACACAAAACCTGTGAGCTGAGGGATGGATTTGCTATTCAGCACAAAACCCAAGGGGATGAGACTACTAAGTGCAGGATTTGACCCTCTGTGGAACTGGAGGGGCCATCCTCCAAGAGCTGTCAGTGTTCAGCCCCAAGCTTTGCAGAACCCTTTGTACCAAGTCTCTTGAGAAACCCATCCCTGTGAGTGTGGGGTGGAGACGAGGTAAAATATAGGTATTTTGAGGCTATCAGCTCCCTGCTGTCTTTGTGGAGGTGTCGGGCAGATTTATGAGCCTGGGAGAAAGCACAGCCTGGCTCAGCCTCTCCTGATGTGATCAGATCGGTGGTGAGATGCAGCTCAGGGTGGTTTGAGTTCATTCACACAGATCTGTCCTGGGTTGGAGCCAGCCCAGCACACTCAGGCTCCCAACTTGTCTTTCTGGGGGGTTCACAAACCAGACATCTTTGCATTTATTTTCTTCTGCCTGGTTAACTGGGAAAGAAACCCATGAGGGCTCTATTTAACCAAAATGGGGTCCCTGTCCAGCTGCATCAGCAACAATGAAGAGCATGAAAATACCTATTAATGTAATTTAAACAGCTTGCTTTGTCTTAGGCAACAGATTTTCAGGTGTCCCTTGAACACAAAACCTCCACCAGAATCAATGCCTGAGGCCCTGATTTGGGGAGGTAGAGAAAAAGGGCAAAGAGACCCCTTTGGCTGGCCACAATTCCAGATGTCAAACCTGAGATCACCAGGCAGCTGCAGCCAGAGTGGCATCCACCAGGCTTGGCAGTGCCAGCATCCCCCTCTCCCCACCCTGGGACACACGTCTCCCACTCCTCACCCCGCAGGATGGAGCCCTCCTGGGATGGCTGCAGAACCAGACTTTCTGGCTGGCTGGCCTGGCTTCTAGGAGAAAGTTGTTCCTGCTTTACTCCAGGAAAAGGCACTGGAAAACATTAACCATGTATCAGCATAGGTGCAGGACACGGGGCATTAGCCCTTTGGCTGCACCTTCTTGGCACCTTTGCCATTCCCATCTCTTTGGGATGGGCTTCTCCAGGGTGGTGAATACACAAATGCCATTGAGTAAAGCCAGATCCTTTGCCCTGGCACTGCCCACACCGGGATCAGAGCTGACACTGAAAACCCTGTGCTGATTTTTAACAGGATCCACACACAGTGGGAAACAGAGCTCATATCTCTCCTCTCCAGGCTTGATCCCTCACCCATTCCCTCCTGCAGTTGAGAAAAGCTTCCAAATCTGCAGACTAAACACTTCCTTTGTTCACTTCAGGCCATTTACTCTTTATCCTACCAGCCTGGGGAGCAACAATATATTTCCTTCCTTCGATCCCAGTATTACCTGGAGGGTATTTACAGGCTGGGCAGCATCCCTGACTGAGTTGTTGGTTTCCTACACTGTACAAATTTAGCTCCCTGTGTCTCTGTTCCCCTGATGGACTAATCCCTTCATCCTCTTAGCAGTTCTCTCGGTGCTCCCTTGCTGTGCCCTGTGCTCCTCCTTTCCCCTATGCTTCTGGCAAGCTCGCTCCCTCCTGCTCTCAGAGCCCTTGAGAAACAACTCATCTCCCAATTCCTTACCCAGTTTCTTGGGATCCATGGTTAGTGGCAGGCCCATGGTGATGGAACCGACGGGGACCTTGGCGTGCTCGGGGCTGTAGGGTGTGTGGAGCTGGATGGGCATTCCCTGAGGGTCAAGAGGAGAGGTCAGGAACAACTGATGGTCCCTGTGAGGCATCTCCAGCACTCACACCTTTCAACCCCCTACCTGGGAAATGGATCCGACGGATCTCTCCAGCACGGAGGGGTGCTTGGTGGAGGAGATGAGGGGAGGAGGGTTGGAGATGCTGGCTAGTCTCTGCAGCCCTGAGCGAGAGCTCTCATGCAGGTTGAGTGGGATGGGGTGTCCTGTGAGGAGAACACAAACGTCAGTGAGACCGAGGGCAGGCAGGGCGGCTGCAGCCATCGGAGAGCAAAGGGGCACAGGAGGGAGCAGGGGCTGGATGCAGGGACCTGGCTGGCTGTGAGCCTGCACGAGGCTCCAAGTCACACGGTCATTTTGGAAAGGACTGGAATAGTTTAAATTACTGCCTTGTCCCCTCTGCAGCCAGAGGATGAGCTGTGCCCAACCTGAGTGCCCTCCAGCCAGAGAGGACAGCACAGTGAGGGATCAAACCTGTCTGACTTTGCCCCACCACTGCTCTGTGACAAACCACATCCCTACACCTGCCCCAGACAAAGATGGGAGACACATCTGACCACCCTGGGACCTTGAAATAGCCCAGCCTGTGATACTGGCTGTAAGCACAGCCTCTGTGCTCAGTCCCAGGCCAGGCAGGGGAGGGCACATGCCACGCAACCAGTGGGTTTTACTTGCCTGGTGGGTTATACTGGAACAAGTGGGGCTCTGCCTGGGGAGAAGTTTTGATCACATCCCGGGGGTAGGACAGAACAGGGGGCCAGCACGAGGCAGCCATTGACTCAGCACTCAGCTTCTGAGCCTCCGCGATGGCTGCGAAATGCACGGACTTTTCTGCAAAGGACACAGAAAGAAAACTGCATGGTCAGTGGCTGACGTGAGAGAGGGGTCCCTGTGAGCATGGGCAGGGAAGCAAGAGCCAGCTCCAAGCACAGGAGGTGGTTTCAATTCAGTCCAACTTGGCTGTGAGGTGAGGGCTGAACTCCCCAGCCAAGCTAAAAGGAAAAAGCTCGGTGTCACTGCCTGGATTTGACAGCATTTATTTTACTCAGATTTAAAGTGTGGTGGGATGTCTGTGTTGGTGACTGTGCTGGTGCTCACTGCCCACAGGAAACTCCATGGACCTTGTGCCATCCCAGCTCACCCAGGAGAGATGGCATTTGGCATGCAGCCTGCTGCTGAGTCCAGCTCCTTGCCAGGATCTGGCCATTAGTGAATTGCTCCTGGGCAGCTCCTGCCTGTGCCCACAGCTCCACATCAGCCCAGCATGGCAAGGCTGCAGGATTCATGATGATGCTGCCAAATCTTTCCTGAGGTTAAAGCCAAGAAGCAGCAATGTTGGCATCCCTCTGGTGCATGGGGGGACATGCAGAGGGCATCAGCTCGCTGGTGACTCCACTGTGGTGTGCAGCTGGGCACGGGGTGCCTGCAGAGCCCCAGGCCACTGCCAAGGCCACTACAATGCCAGCACACCAGGGACAGGCTCATCCCCACATCACACAGAGATGTGAAAGCTCAGCTGCTCACAAAGGCCGGCTCCCAGCTATAAACCATTTGCAGGCTGTGGGAAGGGGACAGAAATAATGGCATCAGTTTCTCTGACAGCAAGGGAATAACACAGTGATGTTCCCTGAACACCTGGGACAAGCACACTGCTCGAGACTGTCAAAGGCAAATGAAGATGGAGACAGGCTCTGTGGAACAACCAAACGAGAGAAATGAGGGAGGCCCACTGATCCTCTGTGAGGCACAGGCTGGGGGCAGGAAATTCCTGAAATTACCTGGTTCAGGGCATCCTGGATACCAAGCTGGGTTCATCCTGGCTATAAAAAGGCTGATGGGAGGCCAAGAAGAGCTTAATGATGGAGGAGCTGTGCTGGGAACACCTGAACCCTGTCATGTGCTGAAAGATGCTGAGGAAAAGAGAGGCTTCATCTGCCCCAGCTCTATGCCAAGTGCATCCTCACGCTTGGCTAAACAGACGGACGAGCCAGCCTTTTCTGGATGGATTAGAGGCAGGTTTGGTAGGATTTGCTTGTAATCAATAAACACTTCATTTTGCACTGCCCTTCCTCCCCAGATCCACCTGTGCAACGTTTGCATTGACCACAAATTAGAAACTAGGCAGTAAACAATAGCAATCACAAATGAACTCAGCCTTTAACCATCAATTTTTGATAAAAATAGATGCTGAATCCTGCTAAGCCTAATAATAGGGCAAGTAGATTATCAGAGGCCCAATTTAATGAGGCTTTACTACATTATCGTTATTAATGCTCAGTGTACTCAGAAGCTGGGAGATTATTCTTGTCCGCTTCAGTGAGAGAAGAAATCCATTCTGGGCACACAGAGGTGTGCAGGCACTCACACCTCTGCAGCCTGGTGGGACCAGACCTTGGCTGTGGCCTCTTCTGCACCCATGTAGGATCCCAGAGAGGATCCCTTCCTCCTGCCAAGAGAGGGGAATCCAGGCACATCCTCCTCACTGATGGAAAGTCTCTGGCACATCCACACTCCCTAATCTTCTCCCCCTTCAGCTCGGCCTCATTCAGCTCTGCTTGTGTGGGGCAAACAGTGCTGGGATCTCCCAGCTGAAGATACTCCCTGACGCCAAGGCACTGTCAGCCCTGGCTATGTGCACCCTGGATGGCTCCTGGAGAGCCTCATCCTCCTCCCCTCCCCGTGGGAGCCGTCCCCTCCCCTGCAAGCCTCTCCAGCCTGTGAAATGTGGCCAGTTCCTAATTGCCCCCGCATTAGAGGGTGGCTGTAACTCAGCCAGCTTTTGATAAAATAGCACTTACACGGGGAAGAGAGAGTTCCTATTACCGTTTATCAAGTCCCTGGAATGGGAGCGAAGGAGTCAGAGTTTATATGATCCGTCATCCAAATTAATGCTCTTGGCTCCCCATCGCCTACAGAGGCCAAATGAAACACAACTAAATCAACACGAAAAGCACCGCCGGCGCTCCAACCGCCGAGCGACAACCGCCGATCCGCCCACGGCAGCGGGGCAAGGGACCCGTCTGCCTGCCGGTGAGACCCTGCCTGCCTCTGCCCCAGCCCCAGCTCCTCTTGGAAGGCAGGCCAGTGCTCAGGAAGGTATGGCTGGCTGGCCACCCTCCAAGCCGACGGAGCCCCAGCCAGCGGCTGCGAGGCAGCCAACGCCTCGGCCAGGATGTGTGCAGGACTTGGCTTTGAAGCGGATCCAGAGCGGTGTGAAGGATGTTGATCTCCGGAGCGGTTGCAGGAGTTCAAGCTCTCTTATCGAGCCAGGGAGGAACAGGAGTACCTGCTCTGGTGGAGTCAGCCCCTTGCTGAGAGGTGGCACAGGGCTGCTCTCCAGAGGGCTCTGCAGGCTGTGCTGGACGCTCCCTTTCAACTCCAAGCCATGTGGCAGCACGGTGTCTGCAGTCTGGATGCTTGCCACTTCACTGGGATGCCTCGGAGAGCAGGGGAGGGGAGGGATGCACACAGATTTGCCAGGACTATCTGGCTATCTCCCTTCTTACCCCTGACCCACAGCCAGGACATGTTCCAAGAGGCAGAGACAGAACTGAGATGGTGCCTGAGTCCATAATTGTACTGGAACCAGGGCTTTGGGGGAGTTATTTCTCTCTCCTCGAGGTGACTCAACACAAACCTGCTGCTTTTCAAAAGGGAGATGCATTCCCATCATGAACAGGGGAGACCAGCCTATGTCTCCCTGGGGTCCACATATATTCCAGACCCACTGTGGCACCCAGCACAGATGCACAGCCACACAGGGCTTGGAGAGCACACAGCTGGAGCCCAAGACCTGCTGAGATGTTTGCAGAGATATAGGGAGGCATAATTACTTTCATTAACATGAAAGATTCAGAGCTGTACAGAGGAGAGAATAAAGTGCTTCTCAGAGAGCAACGCAACAAAAGATCCACCTGGATAACACATCCTTGTATTTGAAAATGGTGCCAGCAAAGTGGAGTGGGTGACTTGAACCCCTAAACCCTGCCTTATACCTCACACCCACTACTCTACCTCACCTCCTCATCCTCCCGTGTCCAAGAGGAAGCTGGAGCTGCAGCACTGGGCCACAGGCGATGCAGAGCTCCCAGAGTTCTGGCTGTGACACCCAGCTCACCAGGAAGCTGAGCAGTGCAGCATCAGATCTGCACAGGATTACGGCACAGGAGATCAAACCTGATTACCTGCCACTGTGGGGGAAGAGCTGGAGGGGAACTGTTCCACCTGGGTAGCAAACAGGAGCACAGCAGGATACGATCTACTGGAAATGGGACTTCACGGGTGGCAACACCACGACTTAGGGGAAACTCCCTTTCTTGCAAGGTGAGCAGTCATCTTCCTTGCTTTTATGCAAAACATTCTGAAGGTGTGATGCACACACGGTGCTATTTATCGTTTGAAAAAATTGTGGCCAAGTGCCAGCAACCAACTCTTCTTGCAAACACATCCTTCTGTCCAGAGGGACATAACAGCTTGAGGAACAACTACCTGGCCTGGACACTGCAGAGCAGGCTGCTACAATCCCAGCTGCCCCAGGCTGAACTAGCGCAGTGATTTTCCAGCAAAGATCACAGCCCAAGTCCAGTGCCTCCTCAGTGCCGTCTTATCCACACTCCTCTTCCTTGCACAAGCAGGTGATTTTTGCAGCTGCACCCATTCCTGTTCAGGATCCAGCACTGGTGGACATTGCACCCACCCAAGCCCAAGTTCCCTGCTCCTGACTGTGCCATTGGTGACAGCCTCTCATCTTCCTTAACAACTGAGCCACGGGCTGGCTATGGGGGGCAGGGACACAGACTCTGAACTGGAACAGACTCTAACACTCAGATTAAAAACACATTTAGAGGATGGTCTCATCAGGACTTCCCGTCTCTCCTTAACCTTGATCCCCAGGTGCTCAAGCTAATAATGTTTCAGATGCTCTATGGTGGGAACCTCTGAATTGCTCATTAGGCAGCCAAACCACATCAGAGCTATTCCGGGGAGAAAGCACTGGGAATCTTTACAGGAACCTTTGGACTCCGAGTCACAGTATTAGCATTGATTTTAAATGAAATAATGGTCCCCGCTGTGCATTAAAAGCATTCTTTATAGAAAGCCAGCAAGGTAGAAAAGAGCCATTGTACCCAGAGCCTTGGCATGCCTCCAGGCCTCTCTGCTCTCTGGTGAATGGCAGACGCTAATAAAGGCAATCTTCACCTCCTCGGCGCTCCACACTGCCCGGCGTTTGCTGTGGGCTCAATGAGACATCATGTACTGTCTAATGAACATGGGAAATTAGCCATGCCTCTCTCGTCCTGCCTCAAGATGCTATTAAAGAGCTTTCAGGGGTCGAAACAAGCTTTCACCTAAGAGGGGGGAAGCTGCTGGCTGCGTACAGCTGCACACCCCGGGTGCTCCGCGGGGATAAACACGCACCGACACGCACACAGCCCTACCTTCCTTTTCACCAACAGCGGGGCTCCGGCTCTTCCCCCTGGGGCTGCTGCTGGGCTGCTGCTGCTCCTTCTCAGCCTGCTGCTGCTGGGACTGTGAGAGCTTGCTCGGGGGCATGTCCTCTCGGGCAGACTCGTGGGCTTTTGTGATCTGCTGCTGGTAGAGAGCCAAGGCATGGGGAGGCACCTGAGGCTTCGCGCTTCCACTCTGCAATACCCCCTCCGAGAAACCTTCGGAAATCTGCAAAGCAGTAAGAATTGATGACACTCATCATGTGCTGTGGACATCTGTAACCATCTTGAAGACATCAGGAGTTATGAGAAGCTCCTGCCCCACACTATCATGGCAAGTGTTAGCAGAGACCGAACAGGGCTTCAAAGCTCACTAGCCAGGGGATTAAAAAAGCTCATGACAAAGAGTACCAGCTCTGTGCTGGTGATACTACAGGAAAGAGTCAGACTTGTTCAAAACCTCTAATCTACAGCAAGGTGCTTGTAGCTTTTGCCAGAAGTCACATTACAGCAGCCACATGGGAAACTGCAACATGGGAAACTGCAGGAGCATCAGGAATGGGTCCTCCCTGAGCATGCAAACCCCAAAGCAGGGATTTCCTCCCTGTGTCGCTGCTCCTCCAGTGCTGACCCTGGAGATACCAGGATGCTTCTTCTCACAGCCCAAGCCACCATATCAGTACTTTCAATACATGGCTACTGGGCAGTCAAAAAGGTGGACCAAGCAAAGCTACTGGGTGAGGAAGGCAATATCCTTCAAGCACGAGATGACGTGTAGGGCTAGGAAGGTGCACTCTTTCTTTCTAAAGCAATGGGAGGCAGCAGTCATGTGGCAGTGAGAAGCTTTTTCTGTCCAGACCTCCCACGATTTTCTGATAAAAGAGCTCAAGAGACATCCAAATGCTGCTGGCAGAGCTGCTCCAGCAGCTGGGAACACGCTCAGCACTGGGAGCACCTTGCCTGGCCGGGGGCTCGCACCGCCCAGGCACAGCTCTCTGCGGACCAGAGGCCATCCCCAGGGATGAGCACAGCCTTGCAACCCTAACGCACAGCACGGAGCCCAGTGGGAGAGCATGCACGAGGCACAGGCTGAGCTCCCAGTCCCAGCCCTCTCCAGCAGGGTACTCACAATGGGAGGGATGGCAGCAGCTCTCTGCTTCAGCTGTTTCAGGTCCAGCGGCTTCTGCGGCGAGGAGTTGAGCCTGGCGTCGCTGGCCGTGTTGAGCAGGCTGGGCCGGGGGGACAGCAACCTGGAACCAAAACATAATGTCAGCCGTGGACAGGCTCTGTGGCACTTGGTTCCCCCACACCCTGCACCCGTTTTGTGCTGCCAAACCCAGAGGATGTCCTCTGCATCAGAGAGGAGCGTGCTGGACCGCTGCTCGCTGCTGGGAATCTGGGCTCAAAGACAACCACCATGGGACTACATGTTCAAACAAGACCCTTATGCCTGGCTCAAGAGCCTCTTGAGTCCACTTTCCCTCATCCCCATGCTATTTCTAGCAAATCTGCTGTTGTCCAGAATAAACCTGAGGGAAAATGGACTCCAGAGGTGGGTGTTATGAAGCGAGAGGACCAGCTGAGATTTCATTTGGACATCATTCTACCCTCCAGAGCTCACATGTAGGGCTCACTCAGGGCTGGGGATCAGCTTCATGCTCTTTCTCAAGGACTGTCTTTTATCAAGGTGCTAAAGCCAGGGCAAGACACCATGTGCAGGTAACTCGGGCCCTTGGCTCACTTGAAAGATGAGAGGCTGGATTTGGATGGGATTTGGTACTCAGCAGCCCAGCAGCTGTGCAGCCCTGCACCCTCACCACTTGCTCTTCCCCCTGGCTGCCTGAGCTGCCTGGCAGACACTCAGCCAGCCATGCAGAGCCCCTGTGCAAACATTGGGGGGCATCCCCATGGTGCCATCAAAATGGGGATGGAGAGGTGCAAAACCCATGGGTCAAACTCTCAGTGTGTCCAGCTCCTGAGCTTGTGCTGAGACCCCAGGGACCACATCTGCCCAGGCCATCTTTGCTTTCTCTCCCTCCTGATTCCAATTTATTGAAGCCAGTTCATAGTTTTCAAGCTTTACAGCTTGATTTGTTTATTTTAGCTGTTATTTCAGTGTTCTCTTCAGCCTATAAATTTCAAGGTCATTCCATGCTCACCCTTGGATGAATAAACAAGCGTGGCGGGGCCATGTGTGGGGAATAAACTCATCCTGGTGCTGGGACTGCCCCAGCCCTCACTCTGCACAGTGCCTGGCATCAGAGGGGAAGGGAACCCAGCTCCACACCAGTACCAGGGTAAGGCACCCAGGGGAAAACAACCAAGGGACAGCAAATCTGAACTTTTCCCAAAATAATCCAAAGGATGTCTGTCTGTGGAGCCACATGGCTGTTGTGAAGCCACACTCCTGGAAGGGTGCAATGCCCCAAAATCTGCTGAGACGCAAGGCTGGGGACAAGGGCACCCAGCACTTGTTCCTGAGACCTTCACGCCAGGCTGAGCTGTGGAACTGCCACCCCAGCAGCTGCTTCATGCACTCATTGGTGCTTGAAGAGGTACATTTAAGCACCATTAAAGTCCCTTTAAGCACCCTCAAGATCTTCAGGTTTCCTGAAGCCCTCCAGGATCCTGATGCTTCGGAAGCCAAAGTCAGTATTAAATTCATGAATATGCAAATTGCCTAGTTTATTATGTCCCTCCCAGCAGATCTTGCGCCAGACACTGGGATGTCTGTTGGGTACTTTACTCTGGAAATCACCACATGAACAATTCTTGGCATCTCTTATCCACCTGCTGCCAACCCAGCACCTCCCAAACCCAAGGACCAGTGCCTTAAAGTGGCTGATGGCATTGGGAAGGACGGGAAAGGAGTCAAAGCAGGAAGGGGTTGGCAGGCTCACAGCTGAGCCTCAGCAGTGTGGGAATGTCCCCTCCCAGGCATGAAGCTTTGGGGATGACCATGACACTGCATTTCCCATACCCTCTCCTCCTGCCACAGAGACCAGTAGGGACTAAGTTAACTTCCAGATGAACTGACACATGACCCAGCCAAACATGACAACACGCCATAGTAGTTGTGCAAAGGCAGTGGCTACCAGATCTCCACAATGGGCTCCTCCAAGCCAGAGACATGGCTCCAACAGGGCACTGGCCTGGCAGAGCCCCTGCACCTACAGCTGAGCCAGCAATGGGACGAGCAGCACCAGGATGGTCGGTGCAGGTGTCTCCTCACCAAGCTGCAGGTCTGCAGCAGTAGCTGTGTGTGGCCTCCCCCACATGTCCCCATCTGGCGTGACCTCCTGCTGAACCACATCTTGGCTGCGCTTGCAGCAGCCCTCCTGCAGGACTCGCTGCATGGAACCACAGAACCAGCTGCCTCCTTCAGCCTGGATGAGTTAAGGCCGCACCTCCTCTATCCTTGGACATGCCTTCGCAAGTGTGAGCTGCGGGAGGACCAAAAAAAGACTGCCCCTACTCTGAACCCTTTCCTTTCTCACCGCGGGGACACCCCAGCCACCCTCTGTCCTCTTCTGGGAGATGCCGGGGACAGCTTGATGCTTTCACAAGCGCAGGGAAGAGCACCCACGCCCCGCTGGCGCTGGGTGGGTGGGCGAGCATCGGGTGACGCGGTGACGGGGCGGCTCACGCGGCAGCCTGGTCCTGCTCAGCGCGAGTCACGCTGCGGCACCGGGCTGCGCCAACGCCTGCGGGCCGGCAGCCCTCGGCCCACGGGCAAGGCAAGGGAGCAAAGCTGCAGCTGGGAAGGGCACCGAGTGCCCACCGGGAGCGCGGCGGTGCCAAAAGCTCCGAGCCAGCCGAGGATCAACCCCGTGGGTGCTTCTGGGCTGGGAAGCGCCCGATGCCAGCGTCAGCTGCAGCCCTCCCATGCCAGCAGGCTCTGCTATCGCCCGCGCCTCATCGCCACACCGGATAAGAGGAGTGGCCCGGGAGCTGCGGGACGCCTGTTTAATGTTTAATATTCCTGGAAGCTGGTAACTGTTTGACAAGCGAGATAGGCGCTGACTCAGCGAGGAGCCGCGATGGAAAAGTCGTTCCCAAGACGACTTGCTCCTTTGCTGCTGAGAAGTTGGTACGAGCCACTGCTGCCCTGCTTTCGGTTGGGTTAATGTTAAACTGGAGGAGGACAGCCCTGCTGGCCTCACTCTCCCTTACTGGGAGATTTTCTCCTGTCTGGGAAGCAGGGGAGGGGTGGTGCTGGACTCTGGCCATTGCTGGAGAGGAGCACTGCAGCCAAGAGGCCTCAGCCCTGCCATGGGGCCGGGGCCAGCGGCACCCGCACCACCCCTTGGCACCACTGGTGCTGTTCCAGCTGCTCAGCAGCAAGGGGCTGCACCCCAGAGGATGCTCCCATAGCAGCAGTGCTCATCCACTGGCTCCTGCATCAATCACAGGGGAAGCAGAGAGGCCATTTGGAGCCGTGGGATGCACAACACCTCCCTCCGACTTCATCCCATTACTTAGCTCAGCTGCTTTTTCAGTAACCCCATCCAGAGTGCTGCATACAGCCTGCCCAGCCTTGGCAGCACCCATCTTGCTGCCAAACTGCTCCCTGTGAGCCCACAGAAAGCTTGCACGACACTGGACGCAGGATGCGGGATGCCAGCCTTCAGTCCCTGCCCAGCTCTGAACCAAGGAGGGACTGTTGCCCCTACATACAATGGCAGGCTGTACACAGGAGTCCTACCTGGCCCATGAGCCATCATAAAATTCAGTGCTACAAAGATGTGTGTATTCACATATATTCTTTAAAAAACAGAAAACCCTCTCCATCTGTGAGGCTCTCGGGTGGGGAGGGCCCTGTGGGAAAAGCTGGGAGGGGAGCAGGATGTTTCTCCAAGGAGGAGGCCAGTGTTTCTCCTCCCTGTCCCAAGAGCCATCCATGAAGGGTCTGAGGCGCTCTTGGCTGCCAGGCCTAGGGGTGGGTGGAGGGCTCAGGACTGCAGTGGCTCAGGTGAAGATCCACTGGCACGGCCTCGGGAAAGCACTGACCACATTCTCCTGCCTTTATGGCCAAGATGGACAATTCTCCCCAACAGATCTGGGCAACATCTCTGCCAAAGGAGCCACTCACCCCTTCTTGCATTGGAAATATCCCTGATGTGACTTTTCTCCTGCCAATGCCAACTCAGACAGCAAACCATTCCCAACCCCGGATGCTGGCAAACCAGCACAACTCCACTGTCCCTGAGAGCACATCCTGCTCCATTGCATCACCCAGACAGGCAGCTGCCACCAGCAGATGCAGTGGCTCTGCACCCAACATCTGCCCACGGCCGTGTCCCAGAAGCACCCGCACGTTGGGACATCGCACTGCTCGTTGTGTCACAGCCCCTTGGGAAGCAAAGGCCAAAGGGCTGGGGGCACATGGGGACACAGCTGGGAAGTCCCTATGCCTGAAGGAGTGCCTGAGCAGTGATATTCCCAAGGAGGAGCTCACAAAGGCACACAAGGGCACTGTGACACACCATGGAAAAGCTCATCTGGCCCTTTAGTCACGGCCTTGTCCCCCTGTCCCCTTGCTCCTACCTGCTCTTGTCCACAGCATCCTGCTCATCCATCTCGTCCGCGCTGCAGGTCGCGCTGGAGTCGCTGTCGGGGTTCACCCCGGGGCCTTTGCTGCCCTTATGGCTCTCCTTCTTCTCAGCCTTGGGCGTCCCCTCCGTCCCCGCTGTCCCTGCGCTGCTGACGCTGCTTTCCACCTTCTTGTCATTCCCCTTGTCCTTCTCCTGGCTCTCTTCGCTCTCCTCCTTCTTCACCTCGCTCTTGCAGGGCTCCTCGCTCACCTTCTCCTCTGGCTCCTCCGTTTTCACCACATCCACCACCAGGTCCTCTGGCACCTTCTCCTCGGTGCTGGCTGGCTCGGGAGCTGTGTCCGGCGGGGGGCTGGCAGCAGGAGCGGGGTTGGAGGGGGGAGCAGGGGCAGCCTCGGGGGATGTTGGAGCCTCTTCCCACTTGACTGCTGGTTCTGTGCCGGCGTCACCTCCCGGCCCGGGTGGTGCCTTGGCCCCGTTTTCGCCTCCTTCTTTGGCTTCGGGCCTTGGCGAGGGAATGCTCTCGGTGTCGGAGCTGTTATTTACTGCAGCTGAGAAAAGGGAAGAAATAAAAATAAGGATCAGCCTGAGATTCTTGCTTCCCATATCACTGCCTCCACCCCCTCCCTTGGGAAGAGAACGCCCTCGTTCCTCTGAGGGGGAGATGATCCCGGGGCTGGGAGAACTGTGCTGGGATCCCCAGATCCAGAGCCTGCAAAGCAAAGGGCTGTTCCGGGGGCCTCTCTGCTTGCCCAGCACGACTGTTAACCCCCACCCAAACACAAAATCACACACCCTAAAGCCTGGAGACTGAGTGACTGGGAAGCTGGATTTTAAGGGAAAACCCTGGCTGCTGGCTGGTCTGGCAGGACAAGATCTGCTCCCTTCTCGCCCTCTCATCCATGGCACACCATCAGCTGCCCCAGACCAGGCACCTCACTGGCACCCTACTCGCTGACTTACGTCACCTGTGTCCCTGGCTCTGCCACCCCTGGAGCAGCTGGGATCACCCCAAAACACTACACGTGTTTGTTGTTATTTAAGCCACTGGTGGCAGAAGAAAGGAGGTCAGGGTCAGTGAAAGGAAAGCGCTGGCAGCGCTGCAGGACAGGTTAATTATTACATGGGAAGGATCATTCCCAGATCTGCCACCAGTGGCCTGACGTGAGCTGGAAGCACAAGTGTCCATGCACCTCTCAGAGCTGGGTGCTGCCAAGAGATTGTTTCTACAGCTGGGGAGAGGATCACTCCCTCCAAGCCTCTGCCGGACAAACACGGCCAGGGCCAGGAACACCAGGAGATTTCCACGGCCCCATCCCAGCGTGTCCCCACCAGGCAGGGCTCTCACGCTCATGCCCCAAAGGCTTCCTCACATGCATTCCTTGACCTGTCTCTCTCCCCAGCAGCTTTCAAACACTGGTGAGAGGAGTGCCACAGAGGGACTGTGTCCTAGGAGCTGCACATCGGAGCACACCCATCTGTCCTCAGAGCGGAATCACACCACACTCATCAGGAATCTCAGTCTTCTCCGATCTTACTCGCTTGCAAACAAGAAATGAGGAGTCTCACCACCCTGCCAGGACAATGTTCACAGTGTGTTTGGCAAAACTCTTCCCAACTGCCACTTGATGCTACCCTGAAACCATGCTGAGACATCCAACAGTGGCGCATCCCAAGCTCAGCCAAGCTCTAGACTTCCCTGCATTCCCTCCAGATGCTGAATCCATAGTCTACACCGTAATTCCTACACTGAGTCTTTCCCCCTCTCCCTGGATTGGCCACATGGCCCCTGCAACTGAAAGGTATTGTCTGATTATCCCCAAATGTCACCCTGGAGCCAGCACCCATCTCCTGCATAACACCACCCTGGCACTTCTGTGCCCATTACATTTCCTCCTCCTGCTCATGCTTTTCCACAGCTCCCCCAGCAGCACAACAAAAGCCGATGCTTGGAGGGTAAGGCTCAGAACCATGTCAAGAGATCTGTCTCTAATCTCAAAATCATGTTGTTTCCTCTCAGGCACTCTTACAAAGAGCAGTAACTACCTTTTACTTTGCTCCTGTGAGTCACGTATCACCTCGCACAAAGATTTACCTGGAATCTGCCTTGTAATGAGTCACTCACAAGGAAGATTTGAAAAGATTTCCCATTTCAAGTCCCATTAACCTGGGTGCTAAGGCCAGGAACCAGTGTGGTGCCAGAGTGCTGGTTAAGTTATTAAATTACTTTGACAGAAGTCAAATGGGCATTGTTGGAAAATTGTGCACATTTTCTCTAAACTCCAAACTGCTGTGCTTTCTAAGCGATAAATAGCTGAAAATTGTCACTTTCAAGTTGTTTCCTTTCTTTGGTATGGCTGGGAAGGAGAAAAATGCTGCCTTAAAAGGGAAAGGAGGAGGAAAGGCCCCACTAAGGTGCATCAGCCTTGCTGGTGGGAGACCACAGCTTCCCCTGCCTTTGCTCCAGTGCTGGGCTCTGGGAACTCCACTGCCCAGGAAAGCAGCAATGTCGTGATGGGATGGGTGCACACAGACCTTGGCGGGTTATCACTCCTTGAGCCCATGATAAGGTCCATGAGAGCCCACAGTTGTGGCTAAAAGCATGCAGGGACCCTCCTTTTGGAGCAAAACACCAAAAAATGGGATTTAGAAGAGGCCCTGGGAAGTTGAGTGCTCTTGGAAAGCACGCTGATGGAAATCAGAAACCAAAGGGCTCCCGAAATAGCCATCCATCCAGACAGACCCGGGAGGAGGGCAGTGATCCAGGGCACTCCTTGCAAGCGTGAAATCCAGAGGCATCCAAAATGCCACGAGTGCTGTGAGACACCATCACCTCGGTGTGACTTTGGGGTGACAGACTTCTTGTGAGTGCTGACGTTTGCGGTGCCTCTGCCGTGACCGGGCAGCAAAGGCAGCAGAGCTGAGCACATTCCCTGCCACAGCCTCCACCAGCCTCACCTTCTGCCTCCTCTGCCATCTCCTCCTCGTTGCCACTCGTCCCTGACACCTCCATCTCCTCGTCCTCAGCTGCGGGAGGGAAGGCGGCTTCCTCGTTCTGAACAGCGGCGCCTTTTTTCTTCTTCCTCTTGGCGTTCCTTTCCTTCTCCTGAAGAAGAGGAAGAATGGTGAGAGGCAAAGCCTATGGGGAGTTATGGGGCAGCAGAGAGCACGGGTCCTGCCTAAAGAGTCAAAAGGGATGCTCACACTGCCAAGGACCCCCTGCCCTGGGTAAACCCTCTGAGCACCAAGCTTTGGGACCAGACTCACCTGTTGAAAGCCTGGCAGCATGCTATCACTTGGCCAAAAACTTTTGACTGCTCTGCAATGGCCAGCCTGGCTCCACAGGCAGCTCCAGGCTCAGCCAGCAGCGAGTGTTCAGGGGAAGAACGGCACAGATACATGGACAAGGAACAAGCATGCAGAGGTCACCAGTGCAGGGCTGGCCAGAGCCTGGGGGTCACATGTCTGCTCATGACACACGTGTGACGTGTTGGTCCTGCGCATTTCCAGGCTCTACCTCCAGCTACACAAACACGTGTGGCCGCGACTTGACGCTTATCTGCAGATAACAAAGCTGATGCCCCAGATATGGCCCAGCCAACATTTTCATGCACCTGCTTTCATGACCCCTTTGGCAGGTGCTGTCAAAGAACTTTGACTCCCATGCCAGGGCAGCTGTCACCGATGGACAGTGGGCAAGCTCAGTGCAGCACAGCATCCCAAAGGTGACTGCCTGGTGTCCTAGCTTGCCCTGAGACAGCCCCAACCTCCTCGGCTGGAGCACGTGCCACAGCCACGAGGGTGCGGACAGCTGCTCCCTCCTGCAGACCTAAAGGAAAAGTCTCGGCTTTGCTATTGTTTCCTGCTCTTGTTGCTTGAGTAAATATTACCAGTAGGAACAGGCTCATCATCTCCGGCTCTCCCTGCAAACCCCACATGAGTGACGTGTGTAGGACGTTTATTTACATGGATGAAAAGATAAAGCCGTGGTGGAAATGTTAACTTTGCTGCTGGATCTCTGCGCTGGGAAGAGCTGGTCCTACCCCTTCCCCCACCCCCAACTTCTCAATCCTTTAGAAAACTTCCAGATAAAACAAACAAATACAACTGCTTTTCGCTTGGAAACGCTGCTTGCTCAAAATCTATTTTTATCAAACTGGGCAGGAGAGAGGGAGAAGAGGCACTTGAGAACCGGCCCTGTGCAGGCGCGGGGAGGCAGCGGGAGGAACGCCAGGCTCTGTGGCTCCCTCGGCCCATCTCAGCCCCGCCAGCGGGGTCCCGGTGCTGCCGGCGTTCGCGCCTCTGCCACGGCAGCGATTCAGCACCGCACGTTCCTGTGTGAAGCAGCGGTTCCCCATCATGCTAACGCACTGACAAAGCGCCGACGTTACTATGGCAAAGACTTCTCTGCCTCTTACTCACGGGTCTGTGACTCAGCCGCGGGCAGGAGCAGGCTCCTCGCTGGGAATTAGCTGGGAACCAGCCTCTGCCTCAGCACCCTACTTGGCCAGAGCCTGGGGCTGGCAGCTGCTGGCAGAGCAGAGCAGAGAGCGGCCCCAGGGCCACCGTGGGTCCCTCTCCCAGCAGACCCCACTGCTGGTTCTCGGGGAAAACTGAAATACAGGCAGCAGAATCTGGCTACATCTAGAGATGTGTTCAGGGCCAGCACTTTGCCTCTTATCATGCCTACAGCCCCAGATTCCTTGTGCAGTCTTGCCCGTCCCTACCTTCCACCAAGTATTTCTTGAGGAGCGTCCAGGACTTGGTGCCACTCAAGCATTCTGAATCGCCAAGACTGCTGAGGATGTCCTGTGCACAGCAAGGACAAAACCTGCACGAAGGGTCACTCCATGCCTCCTCCTCCACAATACCTCTCCAGGCCATCCTGACAAATTTGGCCTCTCCCTGCACTCACCACCTGATGTGGCAGCAACAACCCAAACAGCTCCCAAACCCCAGTAGGAACATGGAGCCACACTGATGGCAACCTCCCATCAGGCTCAGCCTGTCCTAACAGCAAGACCAAGGCAAGTCAGACACACTCATTCCCCCAGAAGCAGAGGCCACCAGACTCCACTCCTGAAGCAGTTCTGCTGTGCAAAGCCAGCATCATCCAAAAAACCAAGGAATTAAAGAAACGTTGCTCAGAGGAGGCCCACAGGACTTGGTCTCCAAGCAGGACCAGCCCCAGCCCCGGGGATAACTGGCCCCACTTCCCTGTAGATGCCAAAACAAGCCCAGCAGTTGATAGACCAAAGTGACAATCACACCACAGACTGATCTCAGTGAAGACAGTGCCTAATCTCCAGCCACTAACAGAAGGAGCAGCTCTGAGGACACTCTGTATCCCAATGCCCTGCTTTCCTTAAATGCCAAGATTAGTGAGTGCAGCGTGCAGAAGGTCAAGGCTAAGTGACGCTGATGCCTGGGACACATCTGAGCGGCGCAGCAGTGAAACCAAGCCAAAACACACAGCAGGGCAGATAAAGTGAAGCCTCAAGGTGGCCTGACCCTGCCCCAGCAGTTACAGGCTGCCTGTCCCAGGGTGCAGCCAGCTGGTTTGGTGTCTGTTTCCCATCCCACACCGGCCACTGCTGCCAGCACGGCCCCACAGCTCCTCAGAGTCACCTGCACGCTGCTGAATCCTGGTGTCACACCTACCTGGAAGAGGAGGCTACAATATTAATGAGCCCCATCAGAGAAATGAATGAGATCTGCTAATTAAGTTTACCCTCATTTAGCATGAGGAGGAAAAGCAGAGCCACTGCATTTCCCAGCACATGATCAGTAATAGCTGGTGGTGGGGAGGTCAGGGAATAATCTGTGGATGTCATGGCAAAACTAAGCAATGCCATGCTGCTTCACCACGTGCTTCCTCCACGGAGGCCGTGGCTGATACTGGCTATAGGATGAGATTTGGAGGCTCGGTTTGCTTGGGATTACATTTAGGAGTCAGGAAGGAAGGTCCATGGCAATTTCATCTCAGTTGTTCTTTCATTTTATTCAGCTTTCTGGCATCTGCTGTTGCCACAAAACAATAGAGTACAATAAATAACAGCTGAATGTTCATTGTTCTTCTCCACGGCCGAATCCCACAGCCTCCAATGCTCGAAAAATAAAATGATGATGCTGATATAAACTGCAAGTGAGAGTGAGCAATTAGACTGGAGAAGTCTAGCGGCTGCCTTGGAGGGACGGATGCAGGGAAAAATGTGGTTCTGCAGAAAAACACTTCCGTGATATAATTTCTGCAACATTAGGGAGCAGAGTAAATTAATACACACCGGCTCCACTGCCAGCAAAGCTGTATGATCTTATTTCAGATTCTCCCCGGTAATGAACAATGATACCTTTCTAATGTAACTTTTTATATTCAGAGGGCTTGATGCACATTTCACAGAATATTTCATTCCAGCCTTTATATGGGTCTGGGGGTCTTTTATATAGTTTGTTTGCTTTGTTTCTAAAAACAATTTGGTGAAACATGGGAACACAGGAGTGTCTCTGTGCATAGAGAATTAATAAAAAAGAACTGCCGATGTCTTCTCTTTCTCTCATTCCTATAGACTGACTAGGATATTAAATTCCTGGGTGAGTCATTGAATGTTTTCCTGTCTTTCTTTTTACTCTTGCTGTAATAGCTTGCTTGGAAAGATTCCTGCATTGAACATTGTCCTTTGCATTTTCAAAGCACCCCTTGGGGGTTTAGCCATGTGAATTCTATTAGCCAGAAACTGGGAACCCCAGGATACTCTACAAATGAAATAATTATAATCTTTAGTGTGTCTTAGCAGTCCAAACTATCTCCAGAACACCAAACAAGCCCCCACTACATTCACACCCTGCACCACACCAGGAAAGAAGCAGCATTCTCCCCATCTGAAGGGGAAACTGAGGCACGGAGAGGTGTGCACATCTGCTTGCAGCAGTGAAGAAAACCTCATTTAGAGCGAGGCCTTCCTCACGTTGTCCTAAATCTCTGATTTTCTTTGGGGCAAACCAAAGCAGTTCACTGCAGGTAACTGCAGAACCTGCAAGGCACAGGCCGGTGTGGCCCAGCTGGGCTCTCTGCTCACTGGGGTGGAACAGCACAATCTCACCAGAGACAAAGCATTTGCACAGCCATCAGAACTTGCATCCTGGCCAACACAGCACAGCCCTGCTCCTCCTCCAGCTCCTTATCTCCCTGCGTACCAGCCACGCTCCAGACACCCAGGCATCTCCCACGCAGCAGCTCTGCCTCATCCAGACCTCCCAGGGACAGATGGGTGGACAACCCTTTCCTGTGCCACTCCACAGTCCCCACAGCTTTCACCCAACGTGATAAAGGCCCCCCCTTGGCTGTGGGAAGCATCCAAGCACTTGTTAGGAAATACCCACAGTGCCCAGTGCAGGCTGGGACAGGGCTCTCACCATTTTCAGTTTGTGCTGCTGTAGGATCTCGTCCAAGTTCTGCCTCTTCTTGTAGTTGAAGTAGAAGTTTTTGCACTGCGACACGGTCTTGGAGCCCACCATCCTGGCAATGGCCGACCAGTTCCGCCCATGCTCAAGGAGACCTGCAGTGGGAGGAGGCAGAGAGGAGCAAGGTTGAACACCAGATGCGCTCGCACAAGGGCAGCATTATCCACACAGGACGGGAAACCTCCTCCGTGCAAGCCAAACTCCACAGGAACAATATGGTCACTAGCACCTGCCTGAATGGCTTCCAGGCCAGGGGATGACCTATGAGAGCCTGTTTTTCTTTCCAAAGGGAAAAAAGGCACCGTGCTGACCGTGTCTGGAATAAAACACATCCCACAGCCATGTCTCGGCAGTCACGAGGACGAGCGGTGCTCCCTTTCCTTTGGGACGGCTGCAGCAGGTGTTGGCACGCCCAGGAGAACTTGGGACAGCTGCTCTCAGCCCCTAACATGAAGCAAAGGCTCTTCCCACCCTCCTATGCCCCAGTGATGATTTCAAGAGGAGTGGCAAGGCACACAGCCCTGTTAGGGAACGGGAGGGAAGTCCGGGCAGGTAAGCGGCAGCATGCCGGGAGGGAAGCCCAGGTGATGTCCCTGGCTGGGAAGAGGCATGCCAGGGGATTAG
The DNA here is from genome assembly GCA_013397295.1 of Polioptila caerulea. NCBI lineage: Eukaryota > Metazoa > Chordata > Aves > Passeriformes > Certhiidae > Polioptila > Polioptila caerulea. The sequence continues at coordinate 989,486 of VYXF01000788.1, read as the reverse complement.
TGCTGATCACAGGCTCATGAGCAAAAGCAGCTTCTCAGGTCAGGCATCACGCCAAGGGCTGGCAATCCTGGCCAGATGGTGCCACCCGAACATGGGGCAAACCCAGCAGGGTGGAGGAGGATGAGGAGGAGGAGGAAGGAGACAGTCAGCATCCCGTGCCATCTCTGCAGGGGAATCTGGGCACCCCAGTCCTGCAGGTGGAGGTAGGAGTTATAACCACAGCCCAGGGATGGGTGCAGGGGCACCCCAGGCTCCTGCAGGTGACCTGTGAAAGAACCATCCAGGAAGTAACACCTCGCTGCCTGCAGCTATTCCTGCTGTGTGGCTGGTCCTTTGTGGGGTGTCTTGGGGGGCTGGAGCTGCCACCAGCCTGTGAGACACTGCCAGCTCCTGACTGCCCATGTGATGCCACTATCAGGCCAACAGTTCCCCAGCCCTTCCTTGTGAGGGCACAGGATGCAGAGTCTGTAAGTCCACAGTTACTATACTGCCACAGAAAGGTAACTTCAAGACGAAAGCCAGCAGAGAACAAAGCTGCTAAGAAAATCCTTCTCCTTTGCTGGGGGCTTTCTGCCCAGAGGCCATGAACCACAGTGCCCTGTGTGGTTGGGAGTAAGCAGTGACCACTGGCTCCACATCCAAGCCCCTCCCTGGCTGCTCTGGCACCATGGGGCTGGCGACCACAGTGAGTCCCACACTGGGGCTCCTGGCATGGCTCTGCTCGTGCCTGGGAATGTGGCAGCTGTGCCCCAGCCCTGCTGCCAGCCTCCTGCCAAGCTGCTGCCATGTGTCAGCCTGGCCCGAAAGTGCAAGCCCAACAACAAACCCCAGGGGACGGGCTGATCACAGCACAGCCACACACAGCCCAAAAGATGCGCCCCCAGCCAGGATCTGTTCTGTGAGTCCCTGCAAGGGGAGGGCATGGCCTGGGGGCTGAGGGCATGGCTGCATCGAATAGATGGCACCATGTACCCCCAGAGAGATGAAATCCCCCTCTCTGCTTCCCAGGTCCTGGAGAAAACCAGCAGCATCCAGCACAGCAGGAGTTAACATCCAGCTGGTGCCTGTATCCTGCCCGTCCCAGCACCACGCTTATCAAATTGCATGTACGAGGCATCACATGCACTGAGCACCAGAAAAGCCCTGGCAAGCCAAGAAACAAGTCTGAGCTTTAACTCTGCAACTCCCAGCCTTGCTCAGCCAAACCCACGACCTCTGTCACCCCGCTGATGGGCTGGGACTTCTTTAAAAAAATGGTAAAAAAAAATCACATCCGGCCACCAATCCTGAGGCAACGACTGGGGCACGAGTCCTCCCCCTGCTGTTGCTGAATGCCGCAGGGGAAAAGAGGACAGTCCCCAGTGTCACAACCCATCCCCTCTGACACAACCCACTGCTGCCGTCCAAAGCAAACAAGCAGCTCTGTCCCTCTGCTCATCACCACACCGGTGGCCCAGCACCAAGTGTGACAGCCGGGCCAAGGCTGATTGTGTGCCCCAGGCAAAGCTGAAACGAAGACACTGGCAGCGCTGTGGATGTGCCATGAGCACGGGTGCTTTGGCAGGAAAGATGCCAGGAAGCAGAACCCGGCACGGCAGAGCTCGGGGCAGGGGGGGTGATGGATGTCAGCGCGAGTGGCCCCCAGCCTGGTGTGACCTTTACCAGCCACAGGCAACGCCAGCTCCTGGCTGTCCTTCCCCCTGCCCAAGCTGGCTGTGCCCCTGCTCCCCGGGGCACTGCTGAAGGAGCCTGCAGCTGATCAGGCAGGTGGCCACTGCCTGGGAGAAGGAGGCTGCCTGCAGCCTCTGCCCGCGGGACCAGCAGGGAGACCCGCCACTCTTCTACATGAAACCAGAGCGAAACAGCAACACCTGCTTCCCACACGCTCCAGTTATCTGCACACTCGGGAGCGACCAGCCGAGACACCCCCGGACGTGCCGGTAAGCCCCCGGCTCGCCAGGCACCCCATCTCCATGAGCTCCCTCAGCAGAGCCACCCCCAGCGCCTGTTCCCCCTGCCCCGGCACTCCAGCCCGGCACGGCAGCACCAGCCCTTGGTTCCGCATCGCAACTGAAACTATGACTAACCGAGTTATCAGATCCTCAGGAAGGCTGAGCTCCCGGGCTCGGGGCGGGGGCTCCGGACGCAGGGTCTGCCGCAGGCACGCAGCCACACACAACCTTGAGGTTAACCCCATCCTTCGGACCCCAACACCCGACTTACGTGCTCCGGCTCCGGCGGGCAGGGAGCACACCTGGAGTGTGCAGCGGGTGGGCTGGGAAGGACACGGCTGTCAGGGCACTTCTTCAAAGCCCCCCCGGGCACGGCAGCCCGCGGCAAAGCGCTGCGAGTGCTCCGCTCACACCCTCCCCACGCATTTCGCTTTCGCTCCCTCGCAGCAGCCGGAGACAGAGAAGAAAGCAAAGCCGGTTCCTTAAATCCTGGGGGCGAGAGGATTTCAGAGCCATGGGCGGCCGGGAGCGGCGAGCAAACGGGCACCGAGGCTGGAAACCAGGTCACAGGCGGGAGACTCCTGACCCCAATGGCAGAAGTTGGTGGGAACACATGCTCCGGCCCCAGCGCTCTTCCCTTTGGAGCGAACAGCGTTCTCCGCTCTCCTCCTGCTCGCTCGCCGGAGCGTTCCAGCCGGCTGCAGCCGCGGTTGTTAAGGTGGATGGAAGCGCCGCCAGTATTTTCTCCCCTACCTCATCTCCTTGCTCAGCAGCTCGGGGCTATAGGGAGACTGTGCAGTTTCAGGAGATGCCCGACGTTGCCAAGAAATAATAATAATTTTTTAAAAAGGTGGGGAAAAAAAAGGCAAAAAAAAAAAAGGCAGGAGAAAAAGCGAAGGGGCGGGAGCGCGGCAGCTCCGCTCCTGCCAGCCCGGGGACGGGGAGCCGGTGCCGTCGGTATGTGGCGGAGCAGCGAGCAAGCTCTAATCTGTTCCTCTGGCTGACCCGGGGCTCGTTGCATCTGAATGTGACCTCTAGACAGAGCATTAATAACGAACGTGGCGCTGACCCAAGCTGACAAGGGGTGCGGCGCTTGGCACCCGCTCCCGCCCTCCCTCGCTCACTTTCTGTCTCCCTCGCTCTCGGCTGAATGTCAGCGGCAGGGGGAGGGATCCAGGAAAACAAAGCTTGGCTAATAGTTTTCCCCGCTCTCAAGTGAATCAAAGGCGCTTTTCTTTGGGGACGTGCGCGCCGGCGAGCCCAGTGCCGCACCGGCGGGGTGCCTCAGGACACCTCGGCCCTGCAGCTGCTGCCCTGGCACCGGAGGGATGGGGAGAGGTTTGGCATCGCCATGGGCAGACCGCGGCCTCTGCTCCCCAAGCAAGTGGAGGCTGGCAGGAAGAGGAGCTCGGAGAGCGGGGTACTGTGCTCAGCATCTCGGGGAACGGAGGAGAAACCTGGAGGGGCAGCGCGACAGGCGAGGTCTGTCGGCTCGCACCCCCTCGGCTCTCTGCAGCTGGGGGATCTTACCAGAGACATTCCAAGGCTCTCTGGCACGGCTGCCCAGCTCCACCCTGGGCTTGATGAGGGTGGAGAGAGCCCGTAAAAGGGTCCCTTAATGGGAGCTCGCGTGGATTAACAGACCAAGGTTGTAGGGGAAAAACTAAGTGATATCATTCCCTACGCCCGACGGTACCTGGCACGATCCTTCAGTACCTCTTGTGCCCACACACCCTCTTGGGAGCAAGCAGTTCTGGCTACGGCACAGCCAAAATGTGCCACAGTCCTATTCTGGAGAAAGACCAGCCCTGTGGAGTCAGTGACACCACCCAAGGCATCCCGAAAGCATGGTCTGCATCGCTTCCCCGCACTAACCTCGGGGTGCTTTGCCGAGGCTATGGGAAGGTGAGTAACTTCTCCAGGGCCATGGATCAGTGGGTGGCAGAGCCCGGTGCACGCCAGGCTCCTGATGCTGTGCCAAGGGAAGCAGTGGGGATGGCGCGGGGGGGGCGAGCCCGCATCCCCGCAGGCGCTGGGGTGTTGCCGGAGGGGCCCTGGCACAGGCAGCCGGCTCGGTGTGCTCCTGCTACCGCGGTGGGTGATGCCCTTCCTTCCTTCCTTCCTTGGTGAGTGATGCCCTTCCTTCCGTCAGGTGATGCTGGCACCAGCCTGCTGTGCTCCCAGTGGACCTCTCATTTGGCGACCGGACACAAACACAAGCCTCTGATGTGTCCCACAGCTACCAGGGAGCTTGCAGCCAAACTTACCAGCACCTTTCACACCCATCATACCACTTCTCTGCAGGGAGGCAGTGCCACAAACAAGGTGTGAGTACATGACCAGCAAGGAGTTGGGACCCCCGACCAGCTCAGCTCTAGTGCAACATCACTTCTGTGCAACGTCACTTCTCTGCTGACCCTCAGCTCCCAGATCTCCCCTTTGAAACAGGTAATTCCTATACCACTGCATCCACCTGCTGCCTTGATCACAGACCTGCCTGGTTTTATTACTTGTGTTACAGACTTTCTTTTTTGCTGTGTCCTGTCCTTTGACACGGAAGTCCCTCTCAGGATGCCTGCTCCTGGAAATGTGCCATCCCCTCTGGTCCAGCATGGCACTGAGCACACATGGAGCACCCACGGCTGGCAGGCCCAGCTCTCTTCTTTCACCTGGTTCAGATACTATTCCCGCTCCCTTATTGTTGAAAAAATAATACTCAAAATTAAAATGTAGGCAGCAAATTATAGTAATTACCCAGCAGTTCCTCCTGACAGGCCTTTTGTATTCCATTCACTGACACTCACTAAGCAAATCCTCAGAGTTTGCTCCTACACACTCGAGAAACATTCAGCCAATGGTGGCAGAAAGTGCAGCTCTGGGGACACAGTGGGCACAGGCACGGTCCTGGGAGTAACACCTTGGCTGAAAGGTGGCCAAGCACCAGCCTGGGATGGCAAGGAAGGGGCTGCAGTTAACCACAGCCTAACTCAGGGCAAATGTGGCTAATTTACACATTGGACACCGCTGTGCCCTCAAGGCACCCAATCTGCCTCATCCTGATAATTTTTACGACATCACTTTGTACAGAGTTCATGACAAACCCAGGCACACACAGCACTCTGGCTGTGGGCACTGGGATGGCCAGGCTGGGCTCAAAAAGCTCTGAGCTGCCCCTGCACCCTGCCTGGATAGAGGACACCTGAGTGAGAGACCCCAAGGCACATCCCACCCCAAGGCCACTCAGAAGGACGTGCAATGGCGAGCATGGGCTGCAAACCAGTTTCTCCAGCCCACTTTTACTACTATCAGCAGGTTTTTACAGTTGTAAATACCTCTGATGGGAGAAGGGAAGGTTTCAACATGAGCACAGGGGAGACAAAAGGAGGAAGGTATGGAGCTTCCAGGTCCCCAGCATCACCCAGTCAGCACCTGTATTTCAAAACTGATGAAGGTGGCTGACTTTTTAGCTTAATGAACAGAATGGGACTGGGGAAAAAATGGTTCAGGTCAGTCCAAAAACTCAAATGAATTGTTGGCAGCACCGAAAATAAACATTCGAAAGAGTGCCTTTGGTATCCAAGGGAATATTTTATATCTACCCAGAAGGAACTATATAGGAGTTTTCACGGGTTATTTAACTCTCTGTCATCAGTATTTCACGTTCGTGCCCAACCCTCCTCTGCCTCATCACGCTGACTCCATCCCGTGGCCTCTCCGTGTCCTCAGCGTGGGAAAAGGCATAAAAAGATCCGCAGGCTGGCTGTGCCCTGAGGACAAGGAGCACAGAGCCTGGGCAAGGCAGGGAGGACCTCGGCAAGAACCTGCCACTTCCACCCGCCTCTTTTCAAAGAACAAAACCACTTGTTAGACGCCACGGGAAAACCCCGAGCTGGGCGAGATCAGGTACTAGACTTTAAAGACTGACAAAGGTCATGTCGAAACCTCCCGGGTTCATCGAGTTCAGCTCCAGGGCGGTTGCGGCTGCTCTGAAGCTCTGGCACTTGTGGAGTGACAAGTGGTGACACTTGGTGGAGGGGCTGGGGGGACAATAAACCCACCCACTGCTGAGGCTGGTGCTTGCCTGCTGCTCGCAGACCCCCCTTCCAGCCTACCTTGAGCTCCTGCCTGCGTGGGCTCATCCAGCGGGTCCCCCAAAGGCAGGAACTGCCTCAACGTTGCCTTTTAGGAGCAGACCCATCCTGCTGCTGCCGAATGCCTCTGCACCCTGCCTGGCAGCAAGGCAGTGGGTGCTGCCTGCTTCTTGGCTTGGGAAGGGAAGGGGGAGATCCTCGAGCAACTCCGGTTAAATCAAAACCTCCTGCTTTAAGGATCACAGCTGTGGCGCAAGGAGATAATATCAGAAAAACACATTCCCCCATCGTTATCCCAATCTCTGCATTTTGACAGACTACTGAATCGAAGTTTATTGCATAATGAAAGTGTCATTAAGCAAGAACTTTCCTCTTGCTGGGTTTTTGTTCCCCTATTTAAGTTTAGTAACATGGTACTCCCCTTCACCGTCTCCCCTGGCAGACACAATCCTGCCTTCTACTCACTGGAAACTCCCTGTGCAGCTCTGTGACTGTGGAGGAGAGCAGGAGCAGACTGTGGAGGACAGGCTCTGCTGTCTCTCTGTCCCAGGGCTTTTTCTCTCACCTCCCTGAACACAGATGACAAGGAGTTTCACGGCACACACAGGAAAGCCGGGGTGGACAGCAGGGCCGGGCTGATCTGGTTGGCAAGCACTAGGAGCAGAGATCACCGACTGTCCCCATCTGCCAAAATACCCCAGGGTGGCAGGGCTGACATTCCCTGGGACTCACATCTTGCTGAACTCCCTAAACCAGCCAGCTATGGGCTCTTACTGGTACCAGCATGGAGGAGGGTGCCTTGGGCGGATGAGTCCTTCTGGTCAGGACGATTGTGTTGATGTCTCTGAGCCCAGCCTGAGCAGGCCACCACCCCCTCTGCCCCTGCTCAGCCATGCTGGCAGCAGCTCTGCCACCGCCTCCTCCAGCCTCTGAGGTTACCAATGGAGTTTCACAGTTGCTGTCAGTCGGAAACCCCCACCCCGCAGGTCCCTGGAAATACCAGACACAGCCAGTTTGAAGCATTAAAGCGGCTGCTTCCTGGCAGAGGGGAATTTGGCTTTTCTGTAGAAGTCTGGTGTTGCAATCTCAGTTTCCCAGGTTGTAACGAAGGGAGAAACAATCAGCCATTGGGCTTTACACCAGCAAATCTCCCTGCCTCCTCCTGGCCCCTGGGCTGGAATAGTGCTACATGCTCCCACGCTTCATCCTTCCTTCACACAGGCTTTGGCAGCTGGTGTTGAGACTCCTTAAGCACACCTCCATCCAGCACAAAACAAGAGGCACTTTTTAACAACCAGATGCTGATCTCCAAAATAAAGCAGTGTTCGGAAAAGATCCCTTCAACGACCCTCCCCTGCCAGCATCTGCTCACCCCATTACCTGGCCCCAGGCCAGTTTGCTTGATTAAAGTCTATCTATTAAGTTTTGTGACTACAGAGAGCCCCGCTCAGCAATGCACAGGATTGGCACTGGGTTGTAAAAGAGGGTTGGAACAGCTTAAAGGCGAGCGAGCCAAACACTTTGGGATATTCACAGGCAAAGTAATCCAAGTCCACAGCTCCCACCGGCACCTGGGCAGCCGGCGCTCCAGAACATGTAATCACCATCCCAGCAGCAGGTGCATTCTCCAAGCTGAGCCGAACCTGCTAACACGCCTATTTGCCTTTGCCATCCCTGAACAGCACTCATTTCCATTTTAATTTCCCATTTACAATCCTCTCCGGGCCAGGAGAGTCGGCAGCAACGCAAGCGGGATGCACGGGCTGGGGACATGAGCTCGACAGCCCATCAACAGGACGTGACTTTGGCAAAAAATTAAAGCAGTGAAAGAGCTGGCACAGGAGCAGCACGAGGAGGGGAAGTGGCAAGAAGGGCTGTGCTACACTCAGCACTTTTTAAAAATGGTCTCAGCAAAGGCTGTGAATCAGCTCCAGGATGTAAAGTCACCCCACACTGCCCGCAGCCCTGGCGCTCGAGAGCTCCCCAGCGCGTGCCTGCGGTGTGCTGGGGTTCACCGTCCTCTCCCTGAATCCCAGAGCTGCAAACACAGGCAGACACTCTCTGTGTGCCTGAAACAGATCACACCGAGGCCATAAAGCTCCGAAGAGTAGGGTGAAACAACACCCCATGCTACAGGCACCAGCAGCTCCAACACTGCAATGGACAGCGTGTCTTCCCCATTTCCTACAGCCAGCTCCTGCCTCATGGGACACGCATGGCTCCAGCCAAAGCCCAGGCATCCCTGGTGTTGGCACAGCTCCCAGGGCAGGAGAAGCTGAGCACACTTCCTGCACCATTCCCTGCCTTCCCCATACCCTCCCTGAGGCGTGCTGGGAACAAACCAACAGCAGGAGAGGCAGGATCCAGCCCCACAGCTCTGGACCCACCACACTGCACCAAAGTCAGCAGTCAGATGCTTTCCATCCCCAACCGCTGGGGATGCTCCAGTATAGCCGATAAAAGAAAGAAAATGAGTGTCTGACCTTTTTTAGCTGTCTCCATCTCCTCTTCAGTCCAGCGAGAGCTTTCATTCATCTCCAGGGAAGCTGGGAAGGAAGAAGGAAAGAGAGCAGTCAGCTGTGAGCAGGAGCCAGCAAGCCCTGTGAGCTCAGAGGAGGTGTCCCAACACCCAAACCCTGTCCTGTTCCCTGGAGGCATGACTAAACCCCATGCAGTGCACAAATGCTCCCACAAAAAAGGCTGTCACGGTGTGGGCTCGCAAGGCTTTTCCACACCACAGTACCCCATGCACAACATCTCCTCAGGATGCACCTCAGTGATGCAAAACCTCCACTCTGGGCCTGGAAGCAAAGCCCAATGGCTTGAGAGTGGCAGCAGATTTCCTGCTGATGGTGCCCCGCACCCTGGCCCAACAACAGGTAGCTAAGATGGAGCTGGCCGTGGCTGCGTGCTTTGGAGGAGGCAGACGCAGGGTGGGACCGTCAGAGACGGAGAAACAGCGTCACCTCAGTGGTGACTTTGGCCGGCTGCATCTGCCCAGGGTGTTGGCCCTGTGACCACGGGCTCCCTCTGTGCCATCCCTGGGCTCTTGGACAACACCTCCAAGCCACTTCCAGCAACGGGGGGGCCTGTCTGGAGCGGTGCCCATTGAAGGGGACATGCTGCTCCAAGCCAGGAGGCTGATAGGGGTGTCAGCATCTGATGCTGCCTCTCTCCCCGACTCCAAGCAGGTGCTGGGGACACCGAGGTCCTGCATAAAGCCTTCACTATGCACCAGTCCTGCTGGCAGCCTGGCAGAGAGCAAACCCTACAATAACAAACTGGGGTGTGAGTCAGAGACAAAAAACAACTCGGTAAGGAAACAGATTTCCGGCTCAGGCTGCCAAGGGGTTATTACTCTAAACAACAGGCAAAGCATTATTTCAACAGTGATGAGAGATGTTTTGACAGTGTCCTTTCAAAATGGAAAACAGGCTGATAGGTTCAGGATAAAGAATACAGGCAAGGAGAGAAGGAAGGATCTTCCAAGAAGCTCGACAAGAAGCTGAGACCCTGTGGGAGGACAGTGCGGGTTCCAATGCCCACAGCACTGGACAGAAGAATCTCCTTCAGAGCCAGCTGAGCACAACTGCAGGTGTCACCTCCCGGAAGACAGCACAGGTCACTGCCTCCCCCAGAACTGTGTCGCCCCTGGGACACCAGCCAAGAGGGAGGGAAATCGATACCTCTCCGCTTCCCCTTGGCAGCAGGCAGAGCCGGGGCCACAACGCTTGTTTACGTAAAAGCGAGTGTCCCCCAACGCTGGGCAGGCCCTTGGCTCAGCTGGTGATTGCTGTTATTGTATGGTACAGAAATGTCACAGAAACGGCCCGTTTGGTTTGATTAATGGCATCGCCTGAGGTTGCGCAGTTATGAAACAGATGCCTACGGGGAGCTCCGGCACGCTGCAGTTAAACCACAATACAGTTTTGTGCTGTTTTTTAATGTTCAATTGGTATTTAAAATGCAATAACTTTCTTAGCCAACCTAAATTAAAGCGCTATTGGAGAGACATAAAGTGAAATCAATTGCTCAGATATGTCACTGGAATTGATCCATTCCTTTTTCCCAATTTAACATGGTCTAAAGGCTTTCCTCTGTGTTCGCAGTGAAGTTTTATCAAGGACTCTTGAGATACGAGGGGGAAAAAAAAAAAATCCCATCTAAGTTACTGGCATTATCTGCTGCTTCTCTGCAGCACTGCTGAACAAGTTGGAGGGAGAGAGCAGGGCTCCGTTGTGCTGGGGACTATTTATATCGCCTGTATGAAAACAGAGCGCTCGCAATCAAGGCTTCAGCCAGTTGTCAGCAGAGAACAGGGAGGCGAAACACCTCCGCGTGATTTATGGCACATGGAACAGCACAAGCAAGAAACTGCAGAGCAAGGAAACCGAGAGGACTCACCCTGCTTTTATTTTTACCTGCCTTAGGTAGCACAGCATTAATTTTGTACTTTGACAGAGTAGAAAATATAGGAAAATCAGCCAAATTCCTCGATGCATTGGCTTCTGGAAGTCAATACATGAGCCTGCTCCCTGGGGTGGCAACTACTGATGCTGCAGATGCCAGAGGCAGATGTGCCCAGCGTGGGGCTGTGGATGCTGCCCTGAATTCCCATGTAGCCCAAGGCCAGCATGGCAGCGTGGCACAGCTATGGCCACACTGTGGGCTGGTGCAGTGCCTGGGTGCCACGGTACAGGCAGCACCCTTTGCTTCATCAGGCATGGATGGAAACGGACCAGCCCAATGCCAAGGAGGAGCAGATCCCACAGGCTGCAGCTGCTCAGGTTCCAGACAAATTTGAAAACAGAGCAGGTAGGAGAAGTGACAGAGACCTAGGCAAGCCTGGGAGGGCAGAGCAGGGTCCCGTGCAGAGGTCGAGGGGACTGGGAAGCCACAGTAGCCGCAAAGGGAACCAGCTCCAAGTGCAGGAGGGACACAAGCCTTGCCAAAGCACTGCTAAAACTGAAGGCTTCCCTTTTTGTCTTTTTGTCTTTTGCAACACTTTCCTTTTGAGGCCATAAAACCCAAATGTCCCCACTTATCCTGGTGAACCACGCTGAGTAATTCGCGTGATAAACATCATTGCTACTCCCCAGAAAGAAGGAAACCCCTCTTGTGCGGAGCAGGGCGACATCCCACCCCAGCACAACGGATACCCCAAAATCCCAGCCCGGGGCAGGGTCCCCTGGTCCCCTACCCAGCTCAGCACTCTGCTGTGGCGTGGCTGCCTCCTCGTTGTTGGCCTCGTTGGCCATGGAGCGGGTGATGCGGCCCTTGCGCCGGCCCTGGCTGTTGGCGGTTTTGCGGCCTTTGGAGGTGACCGCTTCTTTCTCATCGTTGTCTTCTCCGGATGTGTCGTCGTTCTTGTCCCTGCAGAAAACAGGGAGAGAGGGAGAAAAAAAACCAACGTTGTTTGGTTGGTCTGATTTTTGGGTCAAGCAATTATTTCTCTGCACGTGTTTGGGGATTTTTCTTTTTGTTGTTGGTTTTTTAGGGGGGCAGGTCTGCAGTTTTTTTGCAGACGCAGGCTGTTTTCCTGGCTGGGATTGGCGGTGGGGTGATTTGTGGTGGGGTTTTCTTTCTGCAGCTGGCTGCAGCTCCACCACCAAGTGCACGCAGAGACCTGACGGAGACAGGTTTAATACCAGACCATTCAAATTCATCCCTGCCTCCTCCTCATTTATCTTCCTGAAAGGGACCTGCTGGTAAATGTCTTTGCAGCCTAGATATAATGAAGCCAGATGTTCTTTTAAACCAAGTATTAAGCCCATTACAGATAGCGAGCGGTCTGCGTGCCAACCTTCCCCTGCCACGGCGCTGATGCTCGGCGTGAGGGAGGCAGGGCTGGCTGGAGCTCTTCATCTGGGAGTGCTCACGTTGACATCAATAACACTAAAGGTGAAGTGCCGCGCTCCGCTGCGCTCGGATTGCTCCTCCAGCTCCCAGAGGCTCTCGTAACAACAAAACAAGCTGGAGGATCACAGGAGCTTTGCAGATTGATTGGGTTGATATAAAAAAACCCCCATATCGTGTTGCTTTCCCAGTTTGGGAGCAGCAGGGAAGAGGAATGAGGAGGAGGTTCTGCCTTTGCCTCCCTGCAGAGGAGGTGAGGTGGGCACACACAATCCTGCACAGGGTCAGGCAGCCCTGGACTATGCTGCATCCCATCACCACATTCCACCACTGCAGCTCCCAGCCCACTGGAGCCAGGCAAGGAGGGCCATCCTTACTTTGTCAGTTCTTCTTTGTCATTTTCTGTTTCCTGCTTGTCTTCCTCCTTCTCTCCCTCCTTCTCTTTTTCTTTCTCTTTTTCATCTTTCTCTTCTTGGCTGCTCCGGGGCATTTGCTGCTGCTGCAAAACAAAAGACGTAAAATAAACCAAGCCCTCAGCGCTGAGGCGGACACAGGGCAGCACCTGGGCCAACCCAAACAACATTCTGAAACAATGCTGGGGGCGAGTGGCCAAGAGGAAAGAGCTGCAGGCAGGGCACTGGTGGAGGCCACAGGGGCCAAAAGCTTTCCAGGGAGATCAGAGGTAGCTCAGGATCAGGCATGGCAGCTGCACTCTGGCTCCTGTTCCAGGCAGTGGGACAGCCCCAGCTGCTCCCCTGGGATCAGGCAACAAGCAAGGATCTGATGTGGGGGTTAAGGCAGGGAGGTGTAAACTACCCTCCTGTTCTGGCTTGGCCACATGGGTGGTGATTTTCAGCCAGTGGATGCATTTTGCTGGAGCATGAAGGAGACAGGGCACCAGTGACACCCCGAGGCTCGGCAATATCAACGCTTCTGATCTTTTTCCCAAGCATCTGACACAACCCATGGGGAATATTTGTGGCTCTGTATCACCAGGCAGGGAAGGTGCCCTCTCTCTGCCCTCTCTTTACCACCTGGCACCTTCAGCAGAGACTGTGAGCCCAACCACCCCAACGCCGCTGCTGCTGCTCAGACTGAAGGCACCATGGTACCCCAGGGAGGGACACAGTGATTATTATAGTTCTGGATTTTGTTTCAACAGCTGCAGGAAGGAGGTTGCTGGGGAGGCCTGGTTCCCCTGACCTCCCTTCCCTCTGGTGACCAGCAAACGAGAGGCATTGAATAGAGAAGTAGAAATTAGAGACGGAAATGATTTATTAAACCATCCTGCTCCTGGCTAATGCAAGGCTGCTTGCTCCAGGAAACCCACCCGGGCTCACCCGGTCCCTGCCCAGCCTGCAGGGCTTCCACCAGCCCTTGGGAAAGGGTTTGGTGATGTAATGGGGAGTAAAATTGCCTTAAAATGGATTTAGCAGCAGAAGGTGGCTGGTCTGGCTGGCATGCAGCCATACAGCAAGTACGGATGAGGTGTCCTCACATCCCGTGAGCCAGCAGGACTGGCCTGATCCCCACTCTGCAGAACTGGGAGGCTGCTTCCAACATGGGCATCCTGCAGCAGCAGCACTGGATGCAAGCAGAGCTCTTTGACTGGTACTAAAATCATAAGCGTGGAGCTGTCAAATGGAGCAGTTTAATGAGAAAACTGCTGATTCTTTCAGGCCCTGGTTGAACAAAAGTCCTTAAAACTCAGGCACAGCCATCATTGAAACCCCAAAGACTTTCAGTTCCTCCTTGTCCAGGGGGAGGCAGCTGTGCCATCAGCATCCTGGCATGCTTGGCCAGCCCCTGGAGCACCTCTGCACACGTGCAGAACAGAACTGGAATGCGTCAGCTCCCACTCCTGCTGCTCTGGGAATTGCTCCGTGGGATGCAAGGCTGGGAGGTCCCAGGGGAGGGGGAGCCAGGGAACAGCTGGGATGAGCACTCGGATGCTTACGATTTTCCAAAGTCCACAGATCACTATGGCTTGAGGAATGGGCTGTCTCATGCAGCAAGTGGCCAAGGGAAGTGTCAGCCCCTGTGTACTGGGCACTGCCCTTGCCAGCCCCCAAACCAGGGGAGAAGGAGGAGGCAGTGGACAAGCTGGAACAGAAGGTGGGGAAGCCTGCACTGCCTGCAGAGGAGCAAAGGGCACCCATCATGTGCATTTCCCCAGCACTGCCCTGAACTCTCTGACTCTGAGTCACTCCATGGTGAACCCTGAGCACGGGTTCAGCCCAGACAGACACCCTTGAGGTGAGGGCTGTGACCTCCAAGGGCTGGGACAGGCTCTGCCCCAGCCCTGGCCATCAGCACCCATCTGCATTCCCCTCACCAAAGGCTTTGGCAAGGGAGAGCAGCCCACATGACGTTCACAGTACTTCTACCACCCAATCGCAAGTATTTTCTTTTGAGGAATTTTTGGGGAAATTCTGCATCCCAGAGATCCCAGCTCTCCTTCAGATTTAAACCCAGCTGTAACTGCACAAGTACCTGCCCCAGCTTCAGGCTGGAATGTGTCCAAGAAAGGTTCAGCATCATCTTACCCTGTCTCTACACTTGTCTGAACTAGAGGGCTGCCAGCCTGAGCAGCCATTGCAGCTTTTCCCCAGAGGAACAGGCTGGAATGGCAGCGATGCCAAGGAGCTCCCTGTACCAGCCTGCAAACACCGGAGCAGGAAGGCAGGGACAGAGGAGAGTGGCCTTGGTGGCTCATGCAGCAACACAGGTGCTTCCCTGCAAGAGGCATCTGCCAAGCTTTGGCACGATCAGGATGGGCAAACCTCACTGGGCTGGCTTCAGGGGGACACTGATACACATCCCTCTCCTCCTGAACGTTTTAAGCTCAGCCTGGTGGGACATCCAGCCAAGGCTTCGCCCAGTGCAGCAGCACAACCCAATCCAAGGTTGCCCTCTAGTGATTGCCCTGCTCTGGCCACAGCCGGGTGCCCGATGCCAGGAGCGAGAGCCAGGTGGGATAAGCACCCTGCACCCAGGAGGACAGGCCTCACGTGTCAGCCAGGTGAAATACATAAAATGGGCAGCACCATCACCATCAGGCCGTGGTGGGAAAACTGACCCAGCTCCACCCAAGGCTGCGCTCATGTCTTCATCTGAGGAAAGGCTCCCAGCCAAATGCTGATCTGAACCCTGGCAAGCCCACAGCGATGGCTTATCTCCTGTACTAGAGCTTGGCTGCAGAGCAGGGCACCTGCCCAACACCCCAGGAAACGCCTCTGCTCGTGAGCGTCCCCCTTACATCACACCCAGGGGTACATGCTGGGCTGGAAGCTGTGGGGCTGGCACCGAGCACCCAGCCCTGGTTGGGGTGCAGGCGCCCCGGGGTGCTGAAGCCACTTCAGAGCTCAGCTACAAATGGCACACACAGATGGGGCCATCCTCCAGTGATGGAGCACGGCAGCTGCCCCAGCCCATCCACACTATGTGCCCTACCCCAAACCTCAGAGAGGCATCAGAACCGTGGCAGTGGTGGGGAGGCAGCGCCGGGAACCCGTGAGCCGGCCGGTCCCCCCTCCCGGCGCGCTGCCCCCGCCGTGTGTGGGGAGGTTATTCTTAGCTCTGGACACCGACCAGCTCTGGATGATTCAAGGGACGGGACGCCATCCCAAAGCGTGACGGGCCAGGAAATGCTTCCCCAATTACCAGCTGATGTTTCCCTCTGATTCACAGCGCCCCGGCTAGAGATGGACTGGCAGGTGGGTCAGCCCTTAGCGGACACGCCAAAGGCCGGCACCAAAACTGCTCGGCTCCCGGCAAGCTTAAACCTCTCTCCACCTACATCTCTGCCATCCTGGGGATGAGGCACTCCACCTCCCACAGGCAAACCAGGTACGTGCTCTCACCTTGCACAAGCGGGGATGTGAAGGGATGTGCCCGAGGCCAGGGAAGATGCCTGTGGCAGAGGGCAGGGCTGTCCCTCCCTCCCAGGTCAGACGCTCTAACCCCGGACCGCCCTTCCTCCTCCTCCTCAGCATCGCTGCTGCTTGTTTTTGCTGCCGATGCATCCTGTTTATTTAAAAAGGCCCCAGGACAAAATCGGACACGGGACGCGTGAGCGAGAGGCCGACCCTGCCCCGAGTCCAGGGGGACAGGCGGCCTCCTCCGCTCCCTGCGCTCCGGCCCGAGCAGCTCCGTAATTACAAACACCTGCTCACCTCTGCCCCAGCGTCCCGCCGGCCCCGGAGCAGCTGGAGCGGCGCAGAGCGCTGCCAGCTCTCCCGGGAACACCGCGTTCCCGGCGCCCGCCGCAGGCACACATGCTGCCGCAGCGCCCGGCTCCCGGCCGGCCTGGCACGGCTCGCCCTGCCCGGCCAGCTCCTCTGGGCACGCCACGAGGAGCTCTGCTACAATAAAGCTTCGTCTCCAAGCGCACTTTCGGGGCACACCGGCTTCCAGGTGGGAGCCGGACGCGGACACGCTGACCCCGTGCAGAGCGGACCAACTTTGCTGCGGGTCCTGACGGCGGGACTCGCTGGGAGAAAGCCCTGGCGAGGAAGAGGTGCAGCTCCTCCCACTCTGTTTACTTCCTCTGCCGAAGCACTGCCTGCTTCTGGAAGCGGGATGCGAGGGCAGGATGAGGTGGGGGAAGCAGCTCCCCCACCTTTGCCCTCCCCAGCCCCGCCGGAGACGCCTGAGCCTGTGGCAGAGAGGCGCTGAAGCCAGCCAGAAACCCCATGGCAGCCGGCAGCGCGTCCCTCGCCTCCGAAGCGCCCCGCTCGCACGCTCCCCGGGAGCTCCGGCCTCTCATCTCCCCCGGATCACTCACCTCCCCGCTCCCCGGCTCCCGCGAGCGGCCGGTCCCCGACAGCCCCATCGCCAGCTCCCGGCCCCTGCTCACCGCCCAGCCATCCGGGCGCGCTGTGCCTTACGTTCTCCGGCTCTGAAGGCTTCCTGACGATTTGCATAGTTAAGCCGTAAACTAACCACAACATTCCTCTTATGATTTTGCAATCTGCTGGAATAACGTGGTCGCTCTAAGTCGAGCGATGAATCATCATCTATAAACCACAGCTCTCGTCACCGGGGCTCTCAGTGCTGGCTGCAGCCTGCGTGATTAATCCGCCAGGATGCCAAGCTTAACCTACAGTGCAGGGCTATTTATTTTCCACACTTGCAAGCCTCCGGAAAACGACCGCTGCTGCCTTCCCCATCGCCTTTGTGGCGAGATGCCCCAGGCTGTGGCAGGGGACCAGGAACAGGGGACCTCCCGTGCTGTCCACAGGACATCCCAGCGTTAACCACTGGACCGTGCACCTTGCAGCTGAGGCACCCCCGCCCTCCCCCTGTTCCCCCCCGTCACTCCTTGTGCCACAGCACCCTCAAAACATGCACCAAAACACCACTTTTGCCAGCAGGGATGAGCTCATCCCTGGAAGTCCAGTTCCTGAATCAGAACTACCAGCTCCTGCCACCTCAACTACACCACTTGCTGCTGGATATGCTAGTGGGGAACCGGGTCATGGTGGTGGCACTGAGAGAGAGCCCGTCCTGGAGCCCAAGTGCCACCGGGGCTGGCATCTCCTCTCTCGCACACCAGGTTTCAAGGCCAGATTGGCTGCACGGGGGATGCCATTTGGTTGCCAGCAGATGCATCACCTCCCCTGCCATCATTTCGGTGCCCTGGGCTCTTACAGGAGATGGAACCACTAGCTCCTGTTTGCTCCTTTTATCAGGAGGGAGTGAGCCTGTACACCCTGGCGCAGAGGGAGCTGTGCATGCCAGGCTGAGCTGCAAGGCACATGGGTTTGGTGCCACTCAAGCTCATTCCCAGCTACTGCAGGCAGCGAGCTCCGTGTTTTTGTTTTAAAGGCGGCTCTGCACCCTTGCCACAGTCTCACTGCGGCAGCGCAGGGACATGTGCCAACCCTCTCCCCAGCATGTCACACCAGAGTCTGTCTTGACAGGGACTTTGGAGGGAGCTGCATCCCACCAGTGTGAGCCCCATACCCTCTGGCAGCTGGCAGCACCCACTCGGCTGTGCCGCCTCTCCCACGTGCAGGGCACCAGCTCTTCACTTCTCCAGCGTGTGACTTCAGATCAATGGCATTTATGATGTTCTCCGGGGCACTCAGCTGCAGAGCAGGCTCAGGCCAAGGTCATTGCACGCAATCAGGGAGTTGCAAATTAAAACCAGCTCGAGATAAGCTGAAGACAAGAGGCCAACGCTACGCTGGCCAGGAACGCCTGGGGTTTGCTTTGCTGCTCCTCCAGGAGCCCCAGCACAGCTGCTCTGGCCATGGGCACACACGGGTGCCTGCTGGCATCACCCTGAACATGCCACAAGCTCCAGAACTGGCACCATGGGGCAGGATGCTCCATGCTCTGTGCAGCACAGCCAGCAGGACTTGGCACTTGGCTCTTAACCCCCTCCCCAGCCCCACAGATTCTGTGCAGGGCATCTTTGCCAGGAACAGGGCTGGCACCATGCAGCTGTAGCTCGGGAGCATGCTCTCTCTGCCACCTACATCTGTCTTTCCATCTGCTTCCTCTGGCAGGTCACACCAGCGAGAGCCAGGGCAGGGACTTGGCCACAGAACACCCTCAGCACCAGTAGCCATCACACTGCCCCAGCCCCCCAAATGCCCACTGAATTTCCTTCCTTGCCAACCCCACAGCAGAGGCAGAAGCACCCACCTCTGAGGTTTGATATTGCACAGCCACTGCAAACACTGCTCCCCACATGTCCCTACCATCTCCTGGATACACAGCATGGGGAAGACGGCTCAGAAATACGGATGTGTGTCATGTCACCGACTCCCAGAGCCTGGAGCCCCTGCTCCGATGGTCTGGAACGCCTCAGGCCCCGCTGCCACCCACCTCCACACAGCCTGGCTTCTCACGACCGCGCACGGCACCCTCCACTCATGGGAGAAACCACAAAGCAAAACAAGCTGCTGCCAAAACAACAAGGGGAGGAAGAGGAATGTCTGCCGGCAACTCGGCTTTGATTGCTTGCGTCCCAGGGCTGGGTTTGATGCTGTTGGCTGTGGAAGCAAGTAAAAAAAAAAAAAATCAAAGGGCCAGGCTCAGATTTCATAAGAATGATAGAGAGCATGGGGATCACTCGGTGCAGCCCAAACTGTGACAGCTCTGAGCTGGGCTGCTCCTCTTCCAGCAAACAGCGAGCTCTGTAACACACAGTCATCACATGGCAGGGATGGAGAACACTGAGGCTGTGCCCACTGTCCCAGGAGATGTGGACGGGCACTGTGCACACTCACCTGCACAGCTCTCAGGCACCACAGGCCACCAAACACAGCAGCAAAGCGCTGGCAGCTGCAGCCAGGCTGCCCTGCCATGCCACGGGAACACCCTGTGCCATCTCCCAGGCTGCTGGTCCTGGAGCAAGCAGTGTCCTGGGGCACACAGCACATCAGGGGTGAGGAGAGGGGTTGGTGGGACTGCAGTGATGCTGCATCACTTGCCAGACCACAGGACAAGCATGCCCGGGTGCACTGACCCGAGAATGGGCTCATCTGGGGCAGCACTGGGAGCCTGCTGGGCACAGGAACCATTCAAGCAGGGCCCTGTGTGGCTCAACCCAGCACAGCTGGCACTGCTGCCTTCCCACCGCTCGCTCTGTGATACCACAGAAGCACTGAAGTGATTTTTACAGGACTCTGCTCACCAGATCCTTCCTTACAGAACTGAGGGCTTTTCCATAAGAGGAAATGTTTCTTTTCTGGGTCGCTGCTGAGTTTTTTAAAACGTGATTTGATTGCTTGCGAAGGGAAAAATGACCCGAAGGGAAGAGAGCAGAACGTTTGGAAGCAGCAGAGATGAGCCCTCGCTCTGTCCCAGGCAGGGAACACGTGTTTTCTCCTCCCTGTGGTTTGCTTTACGCTGCTCCCCGCTGCTCACAGCCCCCCAGCCACACGCCGACCCCTCTCCAAGCCCTGCCAACAGAGGAAGGTGCCAGGTCAGCAGTTTGTGGGATGCAGAGCAGCATCCACACACACCACGAACAACCAGGGGCAAAGCAAGCCCTGTATCCTTGTAGAAGCAGATTTCTGGGATTTTCAGCTGTGCCTGCTTTAGAAAGCAATTTAGCAATGACATGACCTATTTCCCATCCATTCCTAGCCAAACCTGGATCACAACAACAGATAAAACAACTCATCCCAAAATCCAACCGTTTCTGTGCCCTGCAAAGAGGATGCTGCAGGTGCCCGGCCGGGATCAGCAATGCCCAGCCTGGATCCCAAACCCTGCCCCGAGGAGTACTCACGTGGGCAGGGGCGTGGTGGAGCTCTCCCTGCGAGGATACATCCACCTGCTGCTGGAGAAACACGAGTCTGAACCTGGGGGCCACCTCCCTTAAGTGACTGTTTTGTTATTGCTACCTGCAGATGCCATCAAGCAGCACGGAAGGGCCAAAGGGGCCCTGAGCAGCCTGTGCCAGTGCTGCCCCTGAGGAAAGAGGCTTCGTGTCCCTGCCTGCTGATGCCTGTCCCTGCTCTGAGCCCAAAAGTCTCCCTGCTGTTCCTGCACTGTCACCAGCCCACATGAGGACCTGGGGACCAAGCAGCCACCCTCCCGTGGCAACGCATCCTCTGATTCTTTTCCCAAATATGGCCATTTCTTTCTCATTAAATCACCCCCAAAACTGCAGCTGGGATTTCAGGAATGCAAGTTTCCATTGTGTTTGCCTGATTGTGCTGCCTGAGGGGAAGCTGCTGCACCCTTATGATGGGGGAAAGAGGCACGATGGATCTTATAGGGCACACCTGGGAGAGCAACAGGAATCCAGACTGAGAACAGGCGCCAAAGGAGGGTTACAGAATCGATCTCAACTCGAGCATCACTGTGTCTCACACCTCATCCACCTCCTGGACAGGCATCCTGACATAAACCTCCCTGGTGACCGCAGGCTTGAAGAGTGACAGCCTGCATGAGCACCCAGGGGACAAACACCCTGAGAGCTGCTTCTTCCTGTGAGGCCACACTCGGGCAGGACCAGGACCACAGGGTCTGACCAAGTTCAACCTCCCATCAGTCCTGCAGCCTCAGCTTGATTTCCTGGGCCATCAGCAGCCCTGTTACACTGCAGATTTGTCCAGAAAATGAGCCAAATTCAAGTCCTTTTATATCCCAGCAGTGACATTCCACTGGCAGAAGATGAACCCATGCCCCAATGCTGACATCCCTGGCATCATTCCCAACCAAGCAACCTCCATCACAGACCGCCCTGCTCATCCACAGATAATTTCAGTGCAGTTTCAGATACAACACTCCAGTCAGCACAGCTTCAAGTGCCTGCAGAATAATCTCTTGGTATTTGTGGCACAAAGTTTACTGGCCACATCCAGGTCTGTGTCTGTATGATGTGCTGCATGATTAAACCAGGATTTTGTGACAAGTATTTCCCTGCCTCTGGAAGAGAAGTTGTCAAACCCTTTATCACTAATGAGGAGATGCTCCCTGGACTGACGGAGATCAAATGGTTCCCAGAAACAAGTATCATTCCTCTCATTAGCTGCTGTGGTTACCGGAGTGGGAGCACTTGCACAATTTACAGAATTAGAACAGTTTGCTGAGCTCTGGATCTGATCCCTGGGGAGGGAGGAGAGGCATTGGCATGGCAAGGCTGGAGCATGGCAGGAGATGTGCTTCTGCACTGGGGACAGGGTGCAGGGAGCCCTGGAGTCATGGACAGACACTATCTGGAATCCCAAACCCTGCCAGCCCCTGCTAGTGTGATCGGGCTGCTGGTGGCCAGGGAAACCTGCTTGGCCAGGTTTTTCTTAATGCTCCAGGACCCATGCGGTATCAAACCTGGCCAGATCCTGCTGGGACAGTGCTTTTGCCAAAAAAGTAAGCGGGTTGTTTATAAAACTCTGGGCTGGGGCTGTTTATCCCCGTTGGTGAGGGGAATGGTTTGTGTTTGGGGAGGGCGGGACAGACGGCGGGACGGATAATTCGATTTGGGTTTTGGCAGGGGACAGGGAAGAGGGTGGGCCTGGGAAAGGCTGTCGGGCCTGGCGGGGGACTGCACTGGCCAGGTCACACCGTGGGTCCCCGCCCTGCCGGCACGGCTCTGGCATCGCTCACGGGGCAGGAAGGGGGGTCCGGGCGGCTCCGCTCCCCCGGGAGCACGGAGTGAGTCCTCGAAAGCGCCGGCACTGACACACGGCCCTTCGGCCAGGGAATGCGTGAGCACGGTCTGACAGCAGTCCGAGGGGCTGGCATGACGCTCCGGCCGGCGGCTGCGGCCCTCCACCATGACTTCATCCCCTCTGAGTCATCCCCAGGGCGGGCAGGCGGCTCCTCCAGCTGCCCATGGTGCTGCTGCTGACGGACTGACCCTACCAACAGACTGACCCTACCGACAGACTGACCCTACCAACAGACTGACCCATGGTCCCACCACCAACAGACTGACCCTACCGACAGACTGACCCACAGTCCCACCACTGACAGACTGACCCTACCGACGGACTGACCCATGGTGCTGCTGCTGATGGACTGACCCTACAGACTGACCCTACCGACAGACTGACCCATGGTCCCACCACTGACAGACTGACCCTACCAACAGACTGACCCATGGTGCTGCTGCTGACAGACTGACCGTACCGACAGACTGACCCTACCGACAGACTGACCCCACTGACAGACTGACCCTACCGACAGACTGACCCATGGTGCTCCTGCTGACAGACTGACCCATCGACAGCTTTGCCCAGTGGGATGGCCGCCCCCCTGCCCACTCCAGCAGTGCGTGGGAGATGATCCTTTCCACCCCCCAAGGAATTCACTGGCAGGAAGCAGATCTGGCATGCTGCAGCAGCTCCACTACCACAAGGGCAATGTTACTCCAAAATCAATGCAAATTTACTCTGGAATAAAAATCTCACACTCCAACCGGAATAATTATGTTGAAGTAGAGTCACTTTCCTTCCAGCCCAACACTCGTGTGCCCACAGCCCGGTGAAACAGCTTCCCAAAGAAGGAAGCACATGGTCAATATCCAATATAGAATTGAGAGGTTTCACAGAGAGACACTGAAATACCCTGAAGAGCAGCTGCCACAGACCCTGAGTTGTATGGACACATCAACACAAGGGTTTGTCATTACAAGCTCATGCAAATTTATGCTTATTACTGTACACTGACTATTGGATCAGACTGTTTTACCATGGCACATTTTTAATTTTTTTTTTT
>VYXF01000788.1:955482-966299 GCA_013397295.1 Polioptila caerulea | reverse complement strand
TTTTTTTTTTTTTGGTGAGAAATGACAACAAGGAAGCTATTTCTCTTCCCATCAATTCCCCCCCTGGCAGGATTATATTGCCTTTTCATACACAAACACAGAGGATTATTTTAGAAAGATCCTAACCTCAGGAGCCTCAATATTATGCATTGTGACCCACTGGACGTGGGTACCTTCCACTGAGCAGTGCCATGGAAGGCGGAGTGCCAGAGCATCCTGCCTCAGAGTGGGTGGCTGCTCCGTTTTCTGACAAACTGGAAGTGGAATCATCTGAAGTCCCTGCTCTTGGCAGGAGATTTTTAGCAGTAAGTAGCAGCTTTATGAGGAATATCCTTTGCCAGGGGACCATCAGCCAGGGAGCAGTGGGATTCTTATTTTTTAATGGACTTTTAATAAGTAGGCCACAAGGATAGTCTTGACACAGAGAAGCTTTTTTTCTCCGTGTAATTATCTCCCCTTCGCTCTCAAGCTCCCTGCAGCCTCCAACAGCAAATAAGACCACCAGCCTCTCCGTGAGAAAAGGAGCAAGAAACCAGCATAGGGCCACTTGAAATGCTCTTTGTATCAGATCTCATCCGCTCTCCTCTCATCTGATACAAAAACCAACCTCTCCTCCCCTCCTCTAAATTAATTAAAGCTCAGCTTTTGGTGCTTAACTGCTTGAACCTTTAACAGCAGGAAAATTCGTGCTCAGAGCACAGGCAGTGCTGGGAACACAATGCCTCCATGTGCTGCAGGAAGGCTGTCTGTGATTCTGTCTCCTCCCTGCACATCCCTGTGTGTCCCCTGTCCTTCATCCTGTCACCATCCCTGGCTGCTGAGAGCGGGCAGGTAATGGCAGAGCTGGCACTGCCACGTCAGCCCAGTGCTGCTGCTCCTCAGTCACAGTCCCCACTCCTCACCATGCCACGTGGAAAACAGAATGGGGGACCTGCAGAGACCTGCACAGGGTTCCAAACAATCCAGGACCCCTTGGGAACAAACAGGGCGCTGGCTGAGCCTTCGGGACAGGTTACCCCCAAATGAGCACTCCTGCAGCACAGGCAGAATTTGAGCTGCTTCTGAAAAGACTCACTAAGCAAAATGCCACCAGGAGCATCTCTCCATCCCAGCCCTCCAGGTCTGCCAGTATCTGACCTCTCCCATGATGGTCTGTGCAGTCACACACTGACCCAGTCTGGTGTGTGGAAGCAGATCCCATCAGCACCAGACCCAGGGGAGACCCAGGCTCCCTGAAGAGGTGCAAAGGAGATGTTTCACTGCTCCCACCAGCTTCTGGTAACATTTTTAACAACACATTCGTCCCTTTATTACCAAAAAATGCCACCCTCAAATGAGTCTCTCCCCAGCAGAGCCTTCCTCAGCAGCAGCGTGCCCGAGCCTGCACCCAGGCTCCTCCAGCACTCCCCTCATGCAGTCTTGCAGGAAATAGATGCAAATACTAGAGGCATCACAGCACAAGGTGTGAGTTTCAAAACTCCCCAAGATCTCTGTGGGAGAGCTGCTCCAGGCTGAATGCAGCAGCTGCTGTTCTGCACCTCTCTCGTACTGTGAATCATGCAGCCAGTCCTTGGCTCTTAAAGCTTGTCTGAACATCCCACCTTCCACCTGAGCATCCAACAGTAAAGGGAAATATTCCCTGTGTCGCTTCCTCCCAGACTCAGGGGGGCTCCTCTTTCAAAATCAACGATGTTCTGGCTGAGGTCTGCTCCAAGGGAGGTGCAAATTGTTCCCTTTGGTGTGATTCCTACTTGCAAAAACAGTCCTACAGGCGATGAAGCAAGTCCCTGCTTCCAAAGGCTGGCACTGAACAAGGCTCCAAAGGGCAGCACTCATCTCCACTGCTCAGGCTGGATCATGTGGAAAGCACCGTGGGAAATTCTGCAACTAGCGACGCTTTGGATAATTTCAAAACCCAAAACACAAATAGTCCCTGCTGGGTGCAGGAAGGGCAGGTCTGTGGCTGCTGGGGTAGGTAGGCAGGCAGATGCAGAGCAAAGCCTCTCACTCTCCACACTTGCTCAATTTAACATTGAAACCAGAATGAGCTGTGCTAAATGTCTCCACCGCTAACAAGAAACAAATGTGGCCTCGTGTTCCAGTTGCTGTGATCTAACAAAACAGACCATGGTAAACACTATAAAAATGTACTGGAGGGAACCACCCTGTGTTTGCTGGGAGAGGGACTGGATAATCTAATAGGGCTTCATCCATCTCTAATGTCTCTGAAAAAAAGAAGGGAAAATTGGGCCCTGTCCATGACATTTGTCATGTGCTAGCTATTCTGATGTCTTAATGCTGCAGAAATCAAACTGGAGTGAGGCTACCTATCTGCTTCCCAATCAGGATCTAGGCCCAAGTGCTGCTTTTTATGGCCATGCAGCGTGAAGCTCTGCTGATGTCAGTGGTATCACAGGCCAGGCCAGTTTTTCCATCCTTATCCCCACATTATCTGGGGAGACAGTCCCTTTGTGGCTACCTCACTCTCCTTGTGACATGAATAATCACTCACTCCATGGACCTGGGGATCCACCAGCAGGATCTGCCTCTGGTGAAGGCATTCATGGGGATAAGGCACCTTCCCAAAAGGCAAGCAATTATCTCTTCCCGGGTATCATGGTATCAGCAGCAACACTGCTGAGGTCTTGTCAAGATTTGTATCCTGGCCACGATCATGGCAAGGGTTGACTCAGTCACCTGCCCCAGGAACCTCATGGTGCCCTGGTATCTGCTCTGCTCTTAAACAAAGGGTTAAGGGTCCCCAGTAGCTTTAGTGCCACATCTGCCAGCCCCACAGAGACCCTCATGGGGATCTTGGACACCCTATGGCACTTCAGATGGGTTTATATGCTTCTGCTCAGGTGTCACCAGAAGTCACTCCCACCCAAGTCATTTTCCTCCCACACCTTTGGCTACAGAAGAGCCCTGGGCAGGCTCTGCAAAGCAGGAGCCCCACCCAGCTCCCAGGAGCCCTGTCACCATTGGCACCTCGGCTGCCATCTCCAGAGGAGACAGGGACACAGACCCTGCCTGGTTCTTGCACAGAGCTCAGGCTGTGTGGGCAACCCCATGCTACTGACACACAGCCAGGTTTTCCACAGTCACTCCATTCCCTTTTTCGAG
The DNA here is from genome assembly GCA_013397295.1 of Polioptila caerulea. NCBI lineage: Eukaryota > Metazoa > Chordata > Aves > Passeriformes > Certhiidae > Polioptila > Polioptila caerulea. Next base: position 963,176 of record VYXF01000788.1, on the reverse strand, counting down.
CATCTTGGATTTGTTTGTTTTTCTTAAAGATACCATGACCTTGGCATGGGGATGGACAAACACCAACTGCCATTGAACAGCATGTTCTGAAAAGCTACACAGAGCACAGCCACAACCCATCACAGCCTGCAAGCAATGTCTCCATGTGAGGAGGGGGAAAAGCAGCATTTGGGGGGCTCGGAGAAAGTGCTGCAGCTCCTTGCTCAGCCTGAGGGATGACGCTTCCACGCGCTCCTCCAGCTCTTACCTGGCTCTTCCCGCGCCGCCGGTAATTCCTTCTTACGAGGTTCTTGTAATTCTCATTCTTCTTGGTCAGGTAGTAATAGAGGACACAGTCAGCCACGGTCTGCAATGACACGGGCAGGTCAGGAAACAGAAGGTCCTGTCCTCGTGTGCTGCTGGGGCACAGACTTCCAGGAGCAGCATTCAGAACTGGTCATCACCAGGTTTCCTGCTGCTCCTGAAGGCCTGCAGCCCAACAGCTGCCCCACACCTCCCTCCCTAAGGCTTCCAGTGCAGCTGGAAGAAGGGGACAATGCACGGGGTCCTGGTAAAAAGGCTCAGCCCTTCAAAGGACAGACCGGGGCGGTCCCGTGGGCGCGCACAGAGGGAGACGGGGTGCTGAGCACAGATCACCCCGTGCTGCAGGCAAAGCAGGGCTGACCCCAGATGACCGTGGCAAGCAGAGGCAGAAGAAGGAGCTGCCTGTCAGCCTCTGTTGCAGTTGCACGAGGCACAACCTGCCACACGACTGTCAGCTGGCGTTACTTCCAGCCGCTAAGCTCGCTGGCTCCAGCGCGCGCGACTTTGTTGTGGCCAAATTGAGATCCCAGCGCTCAGAAGCTGCCACCCCAACTGCAGTGGCTGGCTCCACAGGCACCATCACAGACTGGACACATTGGGAAAAGGAGGAGTCACGGCCAGGATGTATCCTGCTCCTGAACAGCACCAAGTGTGCCATGGTGGGAGAAGTTCTGCGCTGAACAAGGTGGGCACTTGAACACCAGCCTTGGGCTACACCCTCACATACAGGATCAGTGGCTTCATGAAGAAAAATTATCCCACAGATCCATCATGCCACAAGTCCTCAGGAGCTTGGGGCAGCTGTGTGTACCCGGGGGTGCCCGGGAGCTGTGCTCACTCCATCCTTTTGCAAGGAATGGAACCATTTGCAAAAACAGATTGCAACTTTTAAAGTGTTAATTGGATCTCTTTCTAATTTAGCCCTGATTATACACACACACACGCGAACACAAAAACTTACAGTCATCTGTTCCAAGGGCTAAGATCACTATTTTTTTATAATGCAATTTAAAAATCTATTAATTCATTACATTGAGCCATACTTTGCATCTCTCTCCAACAGGATAATGGATGTGTTCTGTATCATAATTACAGCCTGATTTACAAACGAGTACAAATAAAATTAGAAGACATTTTACAGCTTGGAACACAGACTGGATTGTGAGCATCATCCAAGTCCCACCACTTTCGGCTTTATCGAGTGTGAAAGGATGAGGAGCCTGGGATCTTACAGCAACAGCAGCATCCTGAGGTGACTGCTGGCCTTCCTTGCTGCTTTGGACAGGAAGGTCAAGGTCTTATAAATTATTTCCCCAGCCTGAGTTATGAGGAATCAGAGAGTAATTTAAGCTGGAATTGACCTCTGCAGGTGACCCCCTGAGAGCAGAGTGTGTCCCCCAGAGTGAGTGGACACTGTGTGTATGAAACTGCACATGAGGTGGGCAGAGGATGCAAATAACTAAAAGGACCAGAGAAGCAGCAAGCTTTCAAATGTTTCTTGCTCAGGAGAGCATGCAAGTGATGGACAAAGCTGTGTTTTCAGGGTGGGTCTGTCCAGGATCTGCTCATATGGCCAGTCCCACAGAAGGTACCTGGCCTTGCTCAGAATGGGACAAGACACTCACTCCTTCATCAGGTCTTTTTCTCAAACCTTTCTTCCATCAGCCCAATTAACAGCAAAAACAAAACGTCCAAGCAGCACAACACACGAGATCAGGGAAAGGTCAGGCAGTTTCTGTGAACAGCTATTCCTAGACACCAAGGGGAGGTGTGTGTGCTTTCAGGACACCCACCCAAACCGTTGGATGAAACGGGACTCGGTCCACCCTCAAAAACCTCTCTCTCCCTGAGCAAAGAGACCCCTCTGCTTTGTGCTGGGCAGCTGGGTGCCCACCCCCCGTGTGACAGCCTGGCTGGTGCAAAATGCCTGCGGGAGATGCTGGGAAGCAGCTCCCCAGGCGGATCAGGGGTGGGCTGCGCCGCCCACGCGCCAGCCTGGCTGCCTTCACACCTCTCGCGGCTCCCGGCTCCGTCTGCCCGCGGCTGACTCAGCCCCTGGCTCTGCAGGGAGCCCGGAGGCGTCTGGACCGTGCCCGGGGCTTGGAGCCACCACCGCCCACAGGTGCCCAGCAACTGCTGGCAGCTCCAGCACCAACAGCCAAGTGATGGGAGCAGAGGCAGCACGGTTCAGGTTTCAGGCAGGCAGGCAGGCAGGCTTACCTTCCTGTCCAGAAAGGACGCGATCAGGCCGAAGTTCTTCGGATGCTGCATGAACCTGCAGAGTGAGAGGCAGAAGGTTACTGTGGGTGCTGGCTCTGACCCCCTCACAGCTGGGCTGCCATGCCCTGTGCACCCAGAGCAGCAAGGCCAGCTCCCAGAGGGACTCTGGGCTTTGAGAAAATATTTGTCAGCTGCTCAGCTTCCCAGAAAGACAGGAACTTTAAATTTAGCCCAGTGGGGCTGGGCTGGTTGGGAGCTTCGATGTGCAAATGTTCATCCTGGGGTGGGAGAGGGGCCAGCAGTGCAGGAGAGCTGCTCATCACCCTGCTTGATCCCATGGCCACCCAAGCCTGTATCAAGAGCAGGACAGGGCAGGCACACCTGGCCAAGGCCTCAGGATCTGGCAAGGAACGGGCAAGGAATTGCCATCACCCCCCACATCATGGCCATGGGTGGCCCCGGCGCTGAGCAGGACCCCAAGCCCTGCAGCTGCAAAGGACAGGGAAAGGAAACCCAAACCCCGGGAGGAAGCACAGAGCTGCCACATTGCTGAGTTGCTCAAGAGATCCCCAGTGGCTCAGCAGCTCTGCTGAACGCTGCCTCGTGCCCAGCAAGTGGAGGAGCTGTCAGCAAGCTCACCCCTGGCTCTGGCAGCCCGGGAGGGTACACTGCCTGCTCAGGGGAAGCTGTCCCCACTAGCAGAGATGCCTCCTCCAACAAATCCCTGTGCCTAGCTGGTGTGGAAGCACCGAGGGCCAGCAAGCCCTTGGCAGGAGGTGCTGCTGCTGGCAGCACAGTTAACCAATGCACTGCCAAAGCATGGAGAGCCCGGTGAGTGGAGACTCTGTGCCAGGAGAGGTGGCCACCAGCACGGGCTCTGCCCCAGGGAGCTGAGCAGCCAGGGTGAGCCACGTTCAGCACGTGCACCTCTGCCAGCTCCCAGGAGCTGACAGCTCCGTGCCCTGGGGAAATGGATCAGAGGCAAAAGGTGGGAGAGCTGCAGTGTGGGTGTAACATGGACAGGATATGGTGAGGAGCTCCATGTCTCCAGCCCTGCCAGTGATTCCCCTGGGGCAACTGGCTGAGCGCTCTCCTGCTTTTGCTGCTCTGTCCCAATGCCAAACTTGGAGTTAAGGCACTGAGCTGAACTCAGCCTGACAAACTCCAGCCATGGCAGCAGGACATGGGTGTTGTTACCCACGTTGATGCCATTCTTGATAGAGAACTCCCATATGGTTCAGGTGGCTCTGCAAGATCCCTGTCATCACAACTGGTCATCAGAACAAAAAAGAAACCAGAAATGCTAGGGGGACAAAAAGAAATGAAGAAAGCAAACCAGACGGGCTGCTCAGACAACCCAGGGTGAGGGCACGGAGCCAGAGCTGGCTCCTCACTCTGCACACAGCACAAACCCAGGGCTGACCACAAGACAGGGCCTTCAAGGCCATGTTATCAACAATGCTAACACACTGTCAGGGGCAATGCAGATAACAATCCACTCTTTCTCATGGGCCAGGCCATCTCCCATAACGAGAGATGGGTGCTGCATTCTCACACTGCCCAGCACGACACAGCCTCGATGCCTGAGCGGCACCCTGCTCCTTCACGAGCAAACCACAGCTTCCCTGGGAGTAAGCCAGCAATGGGCTCTCAACAGAGACCTGAAATCCTGCCCAGAAGCAAATCAAATCAGGCTCTTCCTCATGATTATGTTCTGACAGCTGACATAGTTCAGACCTGGAGCTTGTCAGCCTTGCAGTGCCTGCCTGTTGACTCCAAGAGCGCCTGCCAACTGGGCTGAACAAAAGGTTGAACCAGGTTCTCCTGGTCTCAGGAGGAGGCCAGCTCTAGGTCATGATCACGGATGACACAACTCCAGCTCACCTTAAAAACCCAAGCCAGAAGCTGCAGCACAGCAGGCAGCTCAGCTACCGGCACGCCAGGCTGGGGGAGAGCTGGGGCAGGACTCCCTACACCCTCCTTACAGCTCCTGAGCACCAATCCCTCAAAATGAGCTCGGTGAGAGGCCTGAAACCCTGCTGTATTTCTGCCTCGAGCTCTGCATCACCCACAGTGACGACACAGAATGCAGTGTGCTCTGCAGGATGCACACACTGGGTGTGGATTCTTCCAGCCCCATTAGCCAGGCACAGCCCTGCCATTAAAGATCAAGTAATTAGCCTTTGCGTCATTTGTGGCAAGCCTCACTGTTTGGAGTGGCACATTTTAAGGCTAATTAGCAATGAGGATTCTCCTCTATCAAAAGCTTGGAGCCAGTTTGCTTGTTTTGTTCTTTTTCTGTCCATCTTGGCAATTAATTATTTCAGCTGCAAACGAGTCCTGATGAGCAGGGGTTGGAGGAGGGATCCTGGACACAGACAGGCTTCCAGCATGGCTGGCCATAGGTGTGCTGGTAATCCATGGAGCCAGCCCCTGACTGTCCAGAGGCCAGACTAACTGGTGCTGCTGCTCAGGACAAAGTGGCCCTGGTGCATCCATGTACCTCCATGTCCTTCAGGTCCACAGCAGGGAGCACCAGCAGAGCTCATTCCACTGGAAGCTGAACTCAGCTCTGTTTTCACACTCACAGCACACTGGGGGCACCAGTGGGGCTCCAGTCCTCCATGCAAACACACCTGGGCTATGGGATGCAGGGGAGTCTGGATGTGAGACCAAGGTGAGCACCCACATCTTGGCTGACAGCACAGCGGTACCCAGGGAAGGAATCAGTGACTCCCCAAGTGATCTCACTTGATAGAGCCAAGCTGTTCTCTGGCATTGCTTGCAAACAGGAGAAAGCACCACAGCCAGAGTCTGCACGTGTCTGATGTGGGAACGCATCCATGGAAACAGCAGCCGGTGGCAAATCCTGCAGTCAGCAGGACAGAGCACGGAGGGACAGGCAGCAGCTGGAAGCTGCAGCCTGAGGGGGTCTACATAAGGGGCTTGAATGTTGACAGCCCCAAAAATTCCCTGGACACACAGTGCCCAAAGGACAGCATGAAAATCCAGAAAGGAAATGTGTATGGAGTGCTGGGTTTCCCTGGCGTTATCTTTAAACTGGCTGGTTATCTTTAAACAAGGAATGCAAAAGCTGAAAACCTTCCCATTCTCACCCTGCCACGAGCAGCTGCTTTCCACAGCCCAGCACAGGGGCAGGAACACCCCAACTATACAACAAGGCCTGAAGTTTCTGTGCAGAAGCATCACCCTGTGCCCAAGTTCAAGGTAACAACAGCAACTCCAGATGTGTCCGTGGGGGACAAGCCAAGCACTTGGGAAATTCCTGCCTCCAGCTGAAGGCCTGCACGGATCCTGCCCACACTCCCCAGGGGCTGCACAGACAGAGCTGTGTGGGCTGCACTCACTTTTCCCGGAAGGTCTCCTTCTCCTGCTCGCTCCACATGTTCATCACCTGCCGGTCCTTGTAGACCTTCATGGGGTCATCCATGAGGCCGTTCATGTTGATGAATTTAATGCGCTGCTGGTCAGCATCGTAGAGCATGGGCGGGATGACGGCGAGCTGGCGCATCTGCTTCTCCAGGTTCTTTGGGGAAAGCAGAGGGAACAGTTGGTCAGCACCACGGGCCCGCGGGGACCGCAGGGGACAGATGTTCGAGAGGAAAAGGACAGGAGGAGGAACAGGAGAATTCAAACGCAAGCACTAGACAGCTTTATTGCCAGAGTAATTGTAAATTAAACGCTGGAAGAGGCTATCGCTGTCAGCCAGGAAACAATTAATCTTTCATTTTGGAATAAAAGGCTTCAAGATCCTGTGTGGAAATGTCTGACTTAAGCGAAATAGCTCCTGACCATGATGAGAAACAAGTCAAAGCAGTGATGGCAGAGGGAATGCTGACCCCGTCCCAGCTTCCAAAAGCTACATGGAGGTTCAGCCCCCACCCCAGTTGTGAGGGAAGCTTTGCAAAGCTTCCTGAAAAGGTGGGCAAAGGGAGACATCATGTTTCCCTTCCACAGGAATCCTGAATAGTTCCAGGTTTCAAATGTCACTGAAACAGGGCTGTCATTCCTTACTGCAACACCCTGGGATATAATTTGATGCCTTTACTTCATCCTATGGAGCACAAAGTTCATCCAAAGCCCCAGGTGCACACCAGGACAGGACAGACTGGGCACACTGGTTTCCTTAAGTATTTGCAACAGAGAGGCCAATGTGATGTCTCATTTGTGCTGCCTTCTGCTCAAATGCCGGGACTGTCCCTTTGGCAGGAAAGCTGGAGATCCCCAAGTCCCCAAGTCCACCCTGTGGGGATAAAGGGATGCTCTGGCCACTCCCTTTCAATTGCACCATCAGTCTGAGTCCTCCCTGGAATGTCATTGCTCAAACTCCAGCCCTTGATCCAAGAAGGCCAGGTCTCAAGTGCTGCTGTTTTAATTTACAGCCAGATGTGGCTTCCTGGGAGAACAGTAATGGCCAACCCTTCCAAGAAGCTGCTGACTCCAGCCTGCCCAGTGCTGCTCTGCTTCCCTGCTGCACCTAAGCAGACCCAACCTCCTCCTCCTCTTAAAGAACATCTCTCTGCAAAGGTATGGACATTTCAACACACGTGATCACCTTCTCCATCCCCACTAGGACACCTCCTGTTTAGAAACTGGCTGCTCCAGGTGCCTGCTCATGGTGGGAAGTGAGGAACAGCTCCCAGCTGGAGCACCAGCCTGGGTAACTGCAGACTGCCCCTGGTGACAGGAGAAGCCCCTATTCAGAGCAGAGAGGACACTGGTGGCAGCACTGCCCACAGCTGAGGGCACAGGGCCTCTCGGGGTGCCCAGTGCTGCCACTACACCCCCCCAGCCAGACCCCCCTCCCCTCCAGCAATGCGCTGGGGCAGAGAGCTGACCCTGCTGCCAGAGATGCTCCCCAGTCTCACCCCCCTGCTCCTTCCAACCCTGTGGAAGAGCTGGAAGTTCTTAAGGTCTCCTCTGAGACAGGCAAAGCAGATTTGGGGCTCAGCAGGCGGCTGTGGGGGTGGAGTTTAGCAGCACTCTGTGCAGGGGGCTGGAGGAGATCAGCTAACGCTCCGCTTGGCCAGCACCTCTGCAGGGCTGTCAAATTTCCCTTTGCTTCCAAGATCTGCGTCCTCCACGTTGTCACCTTAACTGGCTAAGAGCAAAGTGCCTGGGATCCCATTTGCTAGATTAAAAATCTGTAG
>VYXF01000788.1:910576-955329 GCA_013397295.1 Polioptila caerulea | reverse complement strand
TGCGTCCTCCACGTTGTCACCTTAACTGGCTAAGAGCAAAGTGCCTGGGATCCCAGAGAGGCAGCAAACATCCCAGCTATTGCTGGGCAATGGCTGCTCTCCCCTCCCAAACACGAGCCATTCACTGCAGCTCGCCTCCGTGCCAAGAGAGTGGAACCCTTGTGAAACCAGATCCAAACGAAGCCGAGGTCACGGGGATGTTTCAAGATGAATGGAGCACTCCCAGAACATGTGGGCCAACTGGCTCACGTACAAACCATTCATTCCATAGGATTCCCCTGTGTCAAGCCACACAGCCCATTCAAAACAAAACGAAACAGAAAAACCCCTCCACCCAGCAGTCTGGGCGCTGGCTCCCTTTCCTTCCCCTTCCCCTCCCCTTCCCATCTTCACTTCCAGCATAAACCACAGCCAGGAGGTGTTTGTGGGGTGCTATCCAGGATGAGCAGCATGCTGGGGTTTCAGGTCCCTAAGAGACAGCCAAATGCTGATAAACCCAACCTACTGGCCACCAGCTCCATGTTTTGCTCTGGTAGAACCATTGCACAGCTCCATTACATCTCTCACATGGCTGGGAAGATGCTGATGTGTATCAAATAAACCTCTGACTTTGGATCCTGCCCAGAAAGTGTGTTTGGCATCATGGCGACCTCCCCAGCCTCAGTGGGACCTTAAGTTAGTGGGATTTGGCACAGGTCTTCACTGTGTCACCTGGCAGTCCTGTCTTGACTCCCTCAGAGAAGACAGAGCGAGGGGTGAAGGGAGGAGAAAGGAGAAGCTGGGTCTCACCTCTTGTTCCGAGAGCCCGTCGATGATTTCAGACACCTCGTGCTCACTGCGTGCGGCTGACATGGAGAGCCCGCCACTGCCCCTCTGTCCTACCCTGCTGGGAAAGGGCAGTGACACACTCAGGCACTGATGCTCCATTTCATAAGCAGCAAACCACATTCAAGATCATTCTGCCCTCCGTAACAGCCATATCCCAACGTTCCACCCAGGGCACACCTCCCACACTGGGGAAATGGTGCTGGCGTTTAGGCCTTGCAGGGCAAGAGCCTCAAACCACTTTTCTTACCTGTGTCAGCTTCCTGGCTTGCTAGAACACAAGGACATTTCATGCCCAACCACATTTTCTCCTGTTTACCCCACCACAGCAATGCCACAAAGGTGTCAGTCTTAGCACTGAGCCATTAGCACTGTGCCACCACATCTGGTTTGCAAATGCTGTGGGAAGTTTGAAATCAAACTCATGCATTGATATCTTTCCCTTACAGTAACAGCCACACGTCCCAAGGAATTACAACTTTTCTTATTAAGCAGGTAAAAAATTAAAACATTTCTCAGTACCATTTCTCCCTTTCTCTTTCAGACAAAATAAAACCATCAGCTAGGAAGTTTGGACCCACCCAGTTGTTAGCAGGGCACAAGGATGGGATGCTGGCAGAAGGGTTTAGGTTCTGCATATCAGGTGACCCCAGGCAAGATGCCAGGGCTGAAATGGGAAGGACAGGGAGTTTTCAGCAAAAAGGGTGGAGATCATGAAATCATGTCTCCTCCTGGCAGAAAACAACATGACCTCAATTGCACTTCCAATGAGGAGAGGAAAACGGACAAGGGGTGGGAGAGACAGGGGACATCCCTTCCAGAGAGACATTTCACTCCCTTCATATTGTCTGTGGTCATTTCAATAATCTCTGCAGATGTTTCTGCTCCCACCAAAGCATGTGCATGTATTAAATCATCAACATGACCAAATGCACCTGCAAGTTTTGTACATCTTAATCTGGGCACACCAGTAAGGAAGGAATTAGTGCTGTCCCAGCCAGCTGGCCAGCACAAGGGAGCTACCCCAGGCTCTCATGTGGCCAGCTGGGAGATCAGGAGGAGAGGTGAGACAGGCAGTCACATTCCTGACATTTTTCCTCCTTTTGGCTCTGTGTTGAGCCACCCTGGGGAAAAAAGCAGCAAGACTCATGTCTGCTGGCTTCTGCCTTTGACAAGAGAGGGAGAAAAGGCACCGAGAGCCACCCCAGCCCGCTCCTCCCACCACCAAATCCCACACCCACTCCCAAAGAAAAAAGAAAGGCTGTCTGATACCAGCTCAGCCCCTTCCTACCGCTTCTCCTCTAACCTCTGCATGCGCTCTTGCAGCTCGCGTTGCTTCCGGATCTCCGGGAATTGCTTCTCATAGTATTCCCGCACTTTGCTCTCCTTGGCACGGCGCCGCGGGTTATTTTCGATGCGCTCCACTTTTTTTTCCCAGGCCTCCATCAGCTGGTCATAGCGCTGGCAAAACTTCTGTTCCTGAAAGGGCAGAGGGAGAGGGAGCTCAGAGATGTGCCTGGGAAGGGCAACTCCTCCAGGCCTGGCCCTCGATGGCTGCTCAAGGCTGAGCATGAGTCACGCTGCTTAAAGAAATACAATTTATTAGGACATGGATGTGCTCCAGGGCCTGGGACCAACCCAAGGGTGAATTCTCAAAACAGGCCAACAGGTACCCTCAGGCTCTTTCCTTCCAGACCCAACATGTTTGGTGGAAGCAGCACTCTTACCCAGCGTGGCTTGGCCAACCCCTCACAGCTGCTTGAGCATCCTCTGGCCCACTGGGTGCTTGGTTCAGCAGCCAAAGGCCCTGTGCTGGGGAGGGAGCCCCTGCTCCACACTCCAGGAGAGAACAAGGTGCCTGCCCGAGGCCACTGAGCAAGGAGGGACTGAAACATGGCCTTGGGAGGAGGCACAGGGGACAGGAGAGCTGGTCCCCACCATGAGAGCAGGGTGTCCCTCACAGTAATTTTGGAGCCAGCAGCTCAATGTGCTGGGGAGAGCTTGCCATGGTGCCCAAGGCCAGGCACCCCTTCCTACCCACAAATATCAGCTCCAGTATCCACAGCTCTGTGCTGGCAATGATGATGGGACTGGGGGCCATGGGGCAGCGTGGCCCATGGCTCCCCAAAATCAATAGCCAGGCACAGCCCAGAGCCATACAGCCTGGCCACACACTCAGCTCTTTCACTACCCTAGAAAGCAAAAGTACTTTTCCTGCTGCTGCTCCTCCTTTTTGGCCCATGTGACAGGACAAGCACATCCTCACCGACAGCAAACCCAGGCTCTGCCAAAACATGGCACTGCAAAGGGTTTCCACACCATGTCCCCCTGGGTGGCATCCTCATGGCACACCCACGCAGCCACCCACCACGTCCAGCACTGCACTTCTGACTGGTATTTATGGGACAAGCCTGGTAACACTGAAATAAGATTTGCAACACAAATGAGTCTCCTCCCATTAGGCCCCAAATCTCTTCTCCCTCCTCCAGCCATGCTCTTGCTGGAGAACACCCACGCACAGGGAAGGTCCGTGGTGGGAGGATGCCTGTCTGGTCCCCGACAGCCACAGCAGTGGCAGCAGTGATGGTGCCCAGCCTCAGCTGAAAGCAGCTGGGGGACCAGAGGGGTTTTAGGGTTTCAGTTTGTGTCAGACAAATGCCTTCCAAGCCCCAAATCAGGAAGCGAAAGCAGATGTTGCTCTAATGGCAGACCCCAGGGCACTCCTGACCCTGACACAGCTTTCCAGAATGGGCAGCTCAGGACCAGCACACTCAGCACCACAACAGACACACAGGGAACCTAGATTTCAAAGAAATGAACTCATCTCTTGCCACCACCACCCTATGACCAGAAGTCTGAGGCTGCAGGATTTCCCAGATGCACTTTGTTCTTGTCCCATTTGCTTTCAGTCACAAATTGAAATTGGGAGAGGTAAAAAAAACCAAAACCCTTATCAATGGAAATACCCAACAATCTGCATCCCATGTCACACCAATCCTGGCATATGGGTTTGGTTTGTCCATCCTGGACCTGGCAATAGTCCAAGAACAGCAACACATCTTTTATGTCCTTGGCCTTTTAGAGGCACCTCAATAATAATGTGAGGCAGAGAGAGCACTTCAAGCCCTAGAGCTGAGCCAGATGAACACTTTCCCCTGCAAATAAATCAATTCCCACTTGCATGCCTGGAGCCAGAGACTGTCCTGCCCCGCCACGGATGCACAGGAAGTGTTTGGGTTTCATCAGGAGCTGAAGGAAACAGCCACAAGATAAAAACAAGGAAGGAGAACAGAAATTAAACTGCCCTAGAAGCCCACATGGGGTATCTCACATTTTGGGCGAGGAGCTACAGGTAACACCAACAGCCCGCGGCAGCTTGGCACAATCACAGCTGCTGCGTTTTCACCTCTCCCAAAGCAATGCCACCAGCCCCCTGAAAACGAGAGCTCCCACCCTGCCAGCAAATCTGCTACATCCTCCTGCTTTCAGAGCATCACATTTGGGAAGAAGCTAAAAATACCCCATGAAGTTTATGGTGCCCGGGGCTGCCAGCCTGCAGCACGGCCGGGAGAGAGCCCAGCACGAGGGCTCGGGCTGGTGAGAAGCCTTGAGGCTTTGAAAGGTTTGTCATTCCCTGTGGGAATGAGCCAGTGCTGGGTCCTGCATTGCCATCACCCCAGCAGAGCCACCTGGCACGGCCCTGGCTGCTTCACAAAAACAAGGGCAGCTCTTTTTCCTCCTTTTCTTCCACTCCTTGGAACAATTCGACAAAAGCTTTATCCAGAATTCCTCTTTTATGGAACTGGCATTTGAAGATGGAAAAAGCAACATCAGAGTCACGCTGCTGATTCCCCAGCAGCTCAGACCCTGGCAGCAGGGCAGCAGCACCAAAGCTTCCCTCATGCACAGCTCTGCCCTCCAGAGCACAGCTTCATAATGGACTGGCTGAGCATTTCCTTAACTCCACATCATGCAAAATTCAAACTCCACTGCAGCTGGGCTGGGCTGCAGCATTCCCGTCCAGTGCTTTTTGCTCCAGCTAGGACACACACCCCCTGCAACCTCCTGCATCCTTCAAAAGCCAACATTACAGGCACCTCACAGCACTGCAAACTCCTCAAATCATCACGGCTCCACCACCAGAAGTTCCTGGTCAGGCATTTCAGGAACAGAAATATTTAATCCTTCTGCAGGCTTCCTCTGAGCAGCCCTAAGCAAGCATGTCCATTCCTGGGCAACCATCTGTGCTGGCTTTTAGCACGGGTGCCCCCTCTGCTGCCCTCAGCAGCCCGTCAGGCTCTCAGTCACAGCAGTGACAGCGAGCCAAACCGGACCTGACACACGGATCTAAAAATGGAGGGGTAGTAACGCCGCCGTAGCAGCTCAAGGCAGCTCGTGGGCTGTGCCAAGCCCCAGCCCTCCTGCAGCCCACGCTCCCACAGCTCCAGGGAACGGAGCAGCTCTCTGGAGGGGAGGAGAAGAGCGAAGGTGACAGCAGGAACCAGTCCAATTCCTGTGCAAGCCCCGTGGCTTTCTTCCCTTGGTGGATGGAGACAAACCTCTCACACCCAGAACAGCTCCCTTCACCATTCCCTCTCTGCATCATCACCCCGATGGCAATTAAATGTCTTCTGCTGTGCTGACCTCCATGGAGACAGGAGGAAGCCCTGTGGATCCTCTGGGATGGGGCTCCAGGGGCTGGACCCTGTGGCGACCGAGCTCTGACCCTGCTCCAGCCAGCCCCAGGCAGCAACAATACCCCAGAAAGTAAAAGAGCCAGAAAGAAACGCTGGCATGTGGATGGGCTTTGCTAAAAATAGGGTCTGCTACAAAATAGGCAGAAAAATAGCTAAGCATACCCATTTTGCAAACAGAATCAGCAAATGTATTCACTTTGCAAATTCAGCAACCGTATGTTGCCTATTTTGTAGAATAGGCAAAATGCTTCCCTAAACTGAAAAATCCCCTTTCAAGGACACTGAATGAACTGGCTGGCAGAAATTCACCTATTTTGCATGACAGGCGACTTTACTGCAAGTCGTATTTTAGGAACTGTGCTCTTGCAGCCTAATTAAACCTTTTCCCCCAGCTCCTTGATATTCACACGGAGCAACCCACTCTAGGTTTAGCACAGTAACCAGCCATTTCCACCAGAAAGCAGTTCCCAGGCACTTCCCTCCTGCTTCCAACAAAACCACGTGATGCTTTGCGATTCCTTTTTTTGAGGAAGGGAATACTGACCCACTTCCCACCATGCAGAAGTCCTCAGCTGCAGGAGGGGAGGTGCCCAGAGCAGCACCCAACTGCTGTGCCACATCCTGATGGAGTTGGAAGCCCTGTAGCCCCTTGCCCTGGGAGAAGCTTTATCATGGACAAGTCTAAATGAACATGTATTTGTTCACAAATGGGAGACACAACCACTCTTTGGGAATGCAATGTCTGTGGCTTTTGGAATACTGGTAGAAAATAGGGGCAAAAAACAAAGCACGAGAAATGAAAATAATTTTTCAAAATAAATTAGAAAATAATGTGCTATCCGCCTCAGAAATATATGTAGTGGAAGTTACTTTTAAAGGTACAGCCTTCAAACCACTTCCCAGGCTTGTTATTTTGAATTTTTCCAACAAAGCTGCCCAGTTTTGGCACTTCTGTCCAAAACCAGCCCTAAAGACACTGAGAAAACCTGCACCATTGCCAATGCATGCCCCAGGACAGACACAACGAGCCAGGAGACAGTATTTACATCTTCCTCATGAAACATGAGGCCCTGTGAGCTGAATCATTGAAAGACACTGCAAAATCCACCTTCCTGGTGGGAGCCATTGGTTGTTCTGGCATTTCCTCTTCTCTGCTGGCTTTGCCTTCCAGCTCCTGCCAGGAATGACTGCAACTGTCAGCACTGAAAATGGACAATTTCTGTGAAATCCACTTGAACTTTCTCCTAGAGCAACTGCGGACTTTACAACAAACATCTTTAAAGCCTCATCATCACCCCTGCCTTGCTCCTTACCCAGCCATGACCTGCCTCCCTAAAAGTCACTGAAACTCTCCTGCAGGCAATGCTGCCTAGAAACAAACTGGTCCAGAGCTTGAATTTAGTTTTTAAATCACAAATTCCTAGAACACTGCTCTGTGGTCAGCTGGAAGGAGGCAGAACAGCCTTCAGACCATCCACCGGAAGCAGAGTCAGCTTGTTTCACACCTCTCTTAGGGTTCAATTACTCACAAAATAGACATTTATGCTGTGAATAGGCTTTCTGAGATCAATGATGGACTCTGCTGTGATTAAGCCAGCCCCACGTGTTTGCTCTGTGGGAGGTGCTGCCTGCAGCAGGCTCGGGGACCTCTCCCTCACGTTATTTTAAGCAGGAGAGATTCCACAGTAATACAACAGGCAAAGTACTGAGCACCAGCACCTCTCTGCTGGAAATCACCCTTTTCTTTCGCACATAATAAATTACACTGTTTTATACATATAAAATAAGGTCTAAGGGAATCACTTACCCACTGTTTGCGCGCATGATTTCTCCTCTTAAAGTATAAAATTAACTTTTTCCGCATTGCCTGGTTTCTGTAAAGAGAGGAAAAAAAGAAGAGATCTGATTAAGAGGCGGCTAAAATACACAGCTAGTGGCTTTCCCCACTCGCAAAAGAGTGTGCAGCACAGTTTCCACCTTAACTTGGAACTGCATCAACCTGAGAACAGCAAATGCTCTTATCTCAGGCCTCGAGCCAGCTTAGAGAAAGACCAACAAAGCCTCTGAGACTGAGAACTTCACCCACATCTGCTGGTAAACCAGACCTAAAGTAGAGAACTAAATGAATAAAGCCCCACTGCAAACCTTTCCCATGTTCTCAGCATCACACGTGGGCAGACACTCAGCTCTGCATCTACCAATGGGTCAGGCTGTTCCTTCATTAATTTCACGCTGTTCTGCAAAACCCCAGTGGGTGCCCAAGAGCTGGGGGGCTCAGACCAAGCTCTGCATGGCACGAGGTGGCACCCCCCGAGCAGAGACCACCCTGGAGCCCAGGTCAGCACACATATGTTCACCCCTGGGCTCTGAGGCCCTGGTAAGGAGGCAGGATCACAGCAGGGCTTGCAGCACTTATCTCCTGACCTCTTGTTTCCTCGGAGTCGTGCCCAACAAAGCTGCAGCCAACCAGCCAGGAGAGTTCAGCCACTTGCAGAATTAGGACCTCAAGGGGAAAACCAGCCACCACAACCCCGACCACCCCAGTGTCTGCCCAGACATCCCCTCACTTTCTTCTTCTTTCTACTTTCTAAAGGCAGCGTGAAATAACTGCTCAAAGGAAGCAGCACAGGAGCAGAATAGAGCTGAAAAGGCTGCAGGAGGCCCCAGAGCCTGCACGAGCCCCAGAGCTGAGCTCCTGTGGTTGCTCCTGTTGCTAATATTCACAGCAAGAAAATCTCTAGGTAAAAGGTAGAGACCAGGGGCAAAGGAGTTTCCTTAAGTCTTTTATCCCGATTAAAGGCAGAGCTGCAGTGTGTAATTACTGATCAGGAGCTTAGCAGTCTCATCTAGGCACGTTCTGTGGGATTTAGCCGAATGAAGAGACACCCTTGCTGCTTCCTCATTCCCCTCCTGTGTGGCTAGCAGGAAGGGAAAAACCACCCTCCTCCCCTTGTAAATCCCTCAGCAGAATTAGCAGCTAACGGGATTGTCTGGGAAGAGAGAACTGGGGGCAGTCCTGGCTAAGTTTAGGATGGAGAACATTGCAGAAAGCATCAACATTTTTCCCATTTTAAACTCTCTTCTTGCTCCACTACTGGACCACGCATGGGCACTCACAGGACACAGTGATCCCACAGCAAACAGTGCCCTGGGATCCACAGGTCCCTCCAGCACTTGTTTGCCAGCCCCAGCTCCTCACATGCTCCTGCATCCCTTCACATCACACAGGGTGAGCTTTCCTCAGTGGCCCCAGCACTGTGTGGGGCCTCAGTGGGCAGCAAATCCTGCAGAGACCCCATCAGACACATTTCCTTCCACTGTCTCAGCTCTTTGCTGTGCCCAGCACATTCCCATTGTTTGTTTATTCCTAATTCGAATGGAAGCTCTAACACAAGGAAACCTTTGGGGTGGTGCTAATGACCAGCATGTGTGGGATGGTCCCCAACAAGGGGTCATGGATTGTCCCTCGGGGCCAGCCCAGCTAAATCAACCCCTGCCCTCCCCACATCAGCCTGGCAAACACCCGGGAGCAACTCGGGGCTTTGACACGCTGCTGCTGCTGCTGGATCTGCTGCATAAGTTCTTAGAAAACAGGAGAGCAAATGAAGGAAATCAGCAGCTCTTACGCAGCTGATGGGTTGCCTTGAGTTGTGCATCGTGGCTGACCTTGAAAATGCGAATACAGGCAAAGGCTTAATGGCTCTGCAGCTGCAAAAATCAGTAATGCCTTGAAAGCCAGTGTATGTTTACCACCACCAAGGCTGAAGTAATCAAAGAGTGAAAGGATCAAAACAACAACAAACCCCCTCATGCCCTGAATGTTTTTGCCACTTTATCTTTTTGGTTTGTTTTGTTTTTGCATAAGGTCAACCTTTCAAAGGTTAATACAATCTTGGTAAATATAAATAGGCTTCACAGTTTATCTTGCTACATGTACTGCTGTTACTTAGGAACCATTTGCAGCGAGGTTAATTCGGGCCACGTGTCTCCCAAGCACACGCTGTGCTCCCTGGGCAAATCAGCGAGCCCAGCACAACCGCTGTGCACGGGGGAAGGTGAGGGCTGTCTGCTGGGAGCAGGGCACCGAAATAGCCACCGAGGAGTGGCACATGGCAAAGGCTGCTCCTGCAAGGTGCCAGCCCTCCTCCCTTCTCCTCCTCCCCTGCCTGAGTCCTGCGGTTTTCTGGGGCACAAGGAAAGCATCAGGGATGGAGACCTGAACCGCAGAGGGGTGAGGAAAGCAGGCAGCCCCAGGCAGGGGGAATGGGCGCTCCGCAGATAAAGCAACAGTGACTCTTGTGGGCAGATTAAAGTATTGCTGGGCTGGCACGTCACATCACGGCGGGTGGGGAGGATGTGTGAGCTCCCTGCCTGATCCTCGGCGGTGTCCCTAAGGACTGGGAAGGCTGGGATGGACACAGAGCCCCCACCAGCTTCTGGTGAGCTGGTGTTTGGCACCTGCCAGATGGCACATCCCCATTCTTGTGGTCAACAATTCATCTGCTGGATGGAGCCCATCTCCATTCCTGAGCTCCCTGTGCTGCAGGAGGGAACACAGGGAAGCCCTGAGTGGTGAGCCCCACACAGGAGCTCAGCTCAGAGCCAGTCTCTGAACTGCCCAGTGGAACCCACCTCCCACCCGAGCAAAGCAAAGCGAGCCCTGTGGGAGCAGCTGCTTCCACCTCCACTGGTTTGGCCCAAGGTTGCTTTTGTTTTATGTCTTTCACAACGGAGCCAGGCAAGGGGAAAACCTGTAACTCCAACTTTTGAAACCTGTAACTCTGACTTTAGAGTTACTTGGCCCAGGTCCACAGGAACGGCTCGGCCCCCCCGATCCTTCCGGGGGCTGTGATGCTGAAAGGATGTGGGCGCACGCACGCGTGTCGGTGCCAGTGGGCACCCACGTGTGGACACTGCCAAAGCCCTGGGATAAGGCTCCCAAAGGACACAAAGAGCTGATGCACAGCAGCACACCTGGCCGAGCCTGGGGAGACCTTCAACCGGAGCAAGACGAGATGAAAGGAAGTTTGCTATTTGAGCAAAACTAATCAGGGGTATTTAATTACACAGGAACGTCTTTCATCAGCCAGAGCAAACAAAGTAGGGACCCAACTGCAAAGAGTGATGGGAAGGAGGCAGAGAGCAGCTGGCAAAGCCATTGTACAGCAAGATGGATCACACAGGCAAGGGTAGGAAACTGAGGAAGCTCCTGCAAGCCCCAGCCAAACAAAGCACAGGGAGACGAGAGATCTGCAGACCAGGAGACCTGAGGAGCACAGCAAGAACTCTCCGAGGTGAAACCAGCCTAGAGGCAATGGAGACTAAAGAGTTCTGTCCTCCCCCCTGCCGAGCCTGCTCCTGTGCATGGCTGGTGCCAGGATCCCAAGCTGCAGCTCAGGGCAGTCAGTGATTCCCTGCAGCCACAGGACTCCCTGCAGCGAGGGCAGGGAGCAGCTCACCCTGTTCACAGGTCACTGCACTCATTCCCTGGCTCGCTTTGAAATGGCTGGAGCACACAGCTCCAGCTGCTAACACACTGTAACCTACTAACCCCAAGGCAGGGCACGCTTCTGGAAAGCCAGCTGCTCAGAGCAGCTCCTTGCAGTATTTAGAAACACTTTCTGGGGAAGAAAAGCCAAGCAGATCTTTAGTTATTTACCCCAGAGCCCTTGGGCACTGGGATGGACTAAACCCCCAGCACCACCAATGGCTCTGAGGGTGAAGTGGCAGAGGTTTATAACTCTGGATGTACAGTCAGGCAGGCTGCTGGTGCCCAGAATCTCTCCTGCCTTACCCTGAAGCCCAAGCTGACAGCACAAGCCCAAGTGTTGCAAGACAGACCCCCCCAAACCAGTATTGGCTTTTTACTGGCAAGAGGAAGAAGCAGAAGGCAGCAGTGTGTGTCTCCATCATTTAGTAATTCATCACTAGGTAATCTGCTGCCTTGGTGCATGCCAATAGAGAATAAAAGAGATGAGAAACCTTGAATGGGATGAGCAGGGAGCTGCTAGGTGAATTTCTAATGAGGAAAATGTCTACAAGCACTAATAAAAAGACCTGAAAGAGAATGCATTAGTAATGACAGGGTTTGAAAGAACATTTGTGTTACATGTCAGGCTTCAACTATGAATTTAGAGGCAATCCAGTGCTACTAAATCCCCTAAACAGCAAGTAATGAAAAGATGACTTAAATTTCCCAACGTGACAAGTGATTTGGAAAGCCACAGTTTGAGATTTTCAGAAGACAGCTGTTCTGCTCTTTTGGGGGGGCACTTAGAAAACAAAAAGAGATTCAGAAGCCCTGAAACCTCTCTGAAAATCCTGACTTCAGACTTTGATTCTGCAGAGGCAGATTTCCTGCCCTCTCCCCACGAAGCTCCCAGCTGCAGACAGCAACCCAGATGTGCAAATATTAACAGTGCACTCAGCTCTGCTGCTGCTGGATCTGGGCACGTGAGAAAACCCAAATCACACCAAGCTCTCCATCTGTTTTAACTGCACATTCAGAGGGGTCCTCCAACACCTCTCTAAGCATCTTGAGGAGACACAGCCTGGTTTCACTCCAACATTCCTGAATTTCTGTGTAAAGCAAGAAGTTCTTGAAGGGGAGGCTTAAAAGCAAACCCTGTGAACAGCACCTTGCATGCACTTACCCTGGGCTATTCATTTTGCTTTTTGTCTGCTTTTTCAAGGCTCAGGGAAGCTCACATTTTGCTTTCAAATACAAGTCTCACAGGATATGATTGCAAGATGCCTGCTTTGGGAAAGGGGGGAGGAGAGTCCTGCCAGGCTGTTTTTCATGGCTGACCGAGCAGGAATCTCCCGCCGTAGAGATGAAGGCCCCCTTGGAGAATATCTCTTCAGACAGACAGCAGGTAATTGATCCTGCTCATGTGAACAACATCTTGTCATTTTTCAAACACTTGGAGGAAAGAAGGTTAATATCTTTGGAGCTGGAGTCTGGGGAATACGCAGAGTCACTACAGCGGCAGGGTGGGAAGGGCAGCTCTCATCCTTGTACCACCAGCTGGCAAAGCACTGAAATAAAGACCTTGACCAGAGGCACTGGTGCTTCACTGGTGCACCAGCATATTCTGCATTTGTTGTATTTCATCAAAATATAGAAGAAGGATCTTTGTAGCCTCCCCAGCTGATGCAGAATCACTTGAGTGGTTTCCAGCTGTGACGCATCTTGAAGAAACTTTTCAGTGTGTTGTAAAGCCAAAAAATCCTCACCTTGAAAGACAGCAAGGGCCAAGCCAGCCACAGGGGCAAAGCTCACCCCATCCCTATGAAATGAGGGCACTAAATGCCATCCTCCCCTCCTCCTTCCTGATGAGTGAGTGGCAGAGCCCTTCTCTCCAACAATGCAGGTATTTCAAAGATATTTCAAACAGAACGGTCCCATCAAAGGTAGGTCAAGTCTTTGGAACAAACCACTCAAGGGTGCCTTGGATCCCACAGCAGATGTAGCATACAAAATTAACCATGTTTGCTCGAAGCCTGCACTCACAGGTGAACCAAAGGGACCACGCAGACGAGGAACGGAGCACAGCCAGGCAGCTAAATAGGACTTAAAAGCTTTTGAAGCTGCAAACACTGGAATGAACTGGGGCATGAAATTAATTTTAACTGTACTGAATAGGAGACAGGCCATAAAACTCCATGAGTATAAGAGCCCGGTAACATTTTAGTAAGAGTAGAAATTCTCCCGTAAGTCCCCAGTCAGCTCTATTAGCATACGTGACTCATCCCAGCTGAACAGCAAAGCAAACAAGAAGGGAGAATTAAATGAGTGTTGCAAGGCAGAGAGTAGAGCTGTGGAGAAATCGAGGAATCCTGCCTTTCTGATATTCAAATGCCTTCCTTACTGACACTTGCGAACATTCAACTGAGAATAAAAAAATTCACACTAAGAAGCATTTAAAAACAAAATAAAACAAAAAAGCTATAAAAGGTACTTGTGACAATAACAGCCTGGCCATCTTGGGCCCATGAGGCTCCAAACCAGCTTCACATGGGGGCAGTTTCCATTTGGCACAACACAGCCAGGATGCAGTGAGGATTTGTGGACAGAATCACAACCCAGATGATTTTCCAGTGATCTGCCAAAAGGCTTTTTCATCATGGCTCAATCTGCATAGAGTGAAGCTGTTCTGGAGAATCTGCATCCAATTACACCTTGGCAAAATACAACATGTGGTGTCCTGGCAGCTGTCCTGATGCTCTAATGCATCTGGCTGGTGTCTCCCAGCTCCCTGAGGATTTACTCCATCTTCTATGGAAACAGCCACCTCCAGGCTATGGAGCAGGAGCTGCTCCTCTGGAGCAGAAAGGCACAAACATATTAAGAAAAAGACAAAAAACATCTTCAAATTCAGCTTGCAGAAAAGTTGTTGTTCAGATGTGAACATCCAAGTGTAACTTGGTCAAAACAGAGAAGTCTAAAATCTTTTGCTCTTGGTCAAAGGACCCTGAATAACTTCCTTGGAAGAATCACCAAAATCTTCATTTCCTATCTGTCTCCCAAGCATCTAAACGTCCTATAATGAGCAGCACAGATCGACAGCTGGGAGAAAAGACACACCAATTTCTCTGCATGCCCACCAACAAACAGCAAAGTGCAGATCAAACCCAAGGACCTCCAAGACAGACCCATGGCCAAAACCAGCCAGCATCTGGAGCCCAGATCGCTCAGAGGCCTTGCACTGACCTAGATCTGTAACTGTGCTTGGCTGGCATCAATAACCAGCTGAAGGCAGCTAATTGCCAGGTTTCTGGAAGGAGGAGACAGAGGCTTTTCATTAAAATGTGTGGTTTCCTTCCCGTATTTTTGCAGCATTAATCACAGCGAACATTAACCCCAAGCCTGCCTGTTCCAACCTCTCCTTAGTCTGTCACTGCCACCACTACAGCCACATGGGGACTGCCACTGTCTGGGATGGGGATAACCCTGCAGAGGCAGGGATGGAGGGGAACACCTGCTCTGCTGGCTGCTTTGATGGGGCTTCACCTCTTACCAACAGTTCCACTCCTGACCTGCGCAGTCAGTTCCCTCTTGTTTGCGCCCGTCTTTCAGGCAGCAACACAGGACAGGAAATGGTTTAAATCACAGGAAAATGTGATCACAAACCCACAAATATTGGCAGGGGAATGGAGAGTGGGTGAAGTATCTGAATCTACTTTTAACTCGTTCTTTCAAGGACAACACTAGTGATCAGCACCTGCACTGGGATGGCTGTGGGGCCCTTCAAGGCAAGAGAGGGTCCCCGAGAGCTGGTGACTCCCACACCCCATGAGAGCCAGGGCGAGACACAACCAGCAGTGCAGGGAGCACATCCTTGGGCCACACAAGATGGTTTATCAATCATCAGCCCCCTGAACTGACAGGGACCCCCCAAGCTCCAGGGGAGCCGAGGGGCTGGGGCTGATGCTGGGTTTGAATGTTGTGCATGATGACACAGGAAGCTTTGGGTGGAACAGGAACAGAGCAGGGCCTGGCAGCGAGCAGTGGGGTCACATCAGCAAACCCTCCTCCCTGCAGCCCTTGGGGACAGAGAGCCCCTAAACATTGCCACCTCCTACCATGCTCCCATAGAGCAAAGGTATGGGAACTCTTCCCTTACAAACCCCCGGGATCAATTAACATACCACTGAAAAGCAAGAGATTATTAACTTTTGTTAATAGATTATTAAAGATGATTATCACCAGCTGACCGAGCTGGTACCAAAATAGACACGCTGCAGGCAGCTCAGAGCAATCATCAGTTCATTCAAGGCAGATAAAAAGTTTCAGATCTGGTTTGACTATTTAAATTTCCAACAATAATCACAATTATCGCTATTCTCATTATCTGTTATAGTTCTTCTATGTTCAGGAAGTCACTGTGGTTATTAAACACATGCTGATGATTAAATCATGTATTGAAGTGATAAGTCAAATTAGATGATTGCTAAGTCTCAGTAAGTATCTTTGAAATAACCAGTTGTTATTAGACATTCAAGAGGTCCTTCATGAAAATCTAATTGTAATTGCAACTTTTCATTTTACCTCATCTTTCTCGCATGCAAACACACACACACACAGAGGCAGCTGATTTCATACTTCAGTACGGGTGAAACACAGAAGAAAGCACTTAAGGTAAGTGTTGTCTGGGAAAACATCAAGGACCCACATCCACCCCACCCCGAGAAAATCAAACAGCACCTTCAGCATCCACCTTCAGCTGCAGCTCCTGCTGCTGAGCTCCTGGAGCTGGTTTGTGCTTCAAGGCACCCAGAGCAGCCCTAACAGGATGCTCACAATTCCTCAGCAGCTTTAATCGGGGTCTGGGAGCAGGCTGGCACCCCTCCTGCTCCCGTCTACTGCCCAACCTGACATTTCAAACAGCTTTATTGCCACATACTTACATTTTAATGTTTTCATGGTACTGCCTGGTGTCTGAAGGCTGGTTGTATAACGGCTGAAAGAGATAAGAGAAACGAAGGCATAAATGGTACGCTGTGACATTTAGATGCTTCAACCCTGCAGCCCCGTGCCCCCAGCCCCGCTCCCGGCCGTACTGGAGGCTGCTGGCTCCCGGCAGCTCCGCTCGAGTGCCGGTGCATCCCGGCGGAGCCCGTGGGAGGGCAGGCAGCGCCCGGCGAGCCAAGCGCGGCGCGGTCGGGACGAGCGCGGCGGGGACGCGGCTGTTATTCACCGATTAAAAAACGCACTGCGCCTCGGAACAGACGACACGGGGGAGGCTCGGGGAGCGCGGGGCTCGGGGAGCGGGGACAGGCAGGCTGCGAGCTGCGAGTTGTTATGTCTACGTGGTGAAAGCCTGACGGAGCCCTCCCCGGGAGCCAGGCACAGGAAACTGCAGGCAGGGCAAGTGTTTGCCCCTGGGGTTTCCAGCGGTGCCAGGTCCCCAGGCGTGTCACCGCAGTCCCCCAGCAGCCCTGAGCACAGCGATGCTCATCTGTCCCTCAGGAGGGGCAACTGGGCTCCAGCAGACAAGTGTTTTCCCAAGGGTGCTCTGCACTCCACACCCTCAGTGGGGTATGGTAGGGACCTCCGTGGGGAGTCAGGAGAGTTGGATTCATCCCTGGTCACTGCCCCACTAGTTCGGCCTTCCCAGTGATTTTCCCTGGAGGGTTCCACCTCTGGAAGGGAGAGATGCTACAGAAACCAGGCTCAATCCCACCTATTGTGATTAACAGCTCAGCACACACTCCAAGGGCTGCCACTGGTTGTGTCCACATGAGCAGGCTGACAGGGTGTTCAGGATTGAGCCCTTCAACATTTCTATTCATTGTCCTAAGCTGCTGTGAACATGTCCAAGACTGGGACAACCAAAAGCTTGACACAGCCCAACCATCACCAGCAACCATCACTTAAAGAGCACAGCTCAGGTCTAACCACAAAATTATCACCAAGCACTCGAGCAGTTCACCCACAAACCTTCCCCAATCCAGCTGTGAGCATCTAACATCTGTGACCAACACAGGCAGAGGGACATGTGGTGGCCTGGTTGAAGGCAGCATCCTGACCATAGATACACCAGCTCACCCTCCTCCTGTGGTCAGTAGGGCTGAGGCTGTGCTCTGGGTCTACCCGATTTCATCTCAGACTAAACACAGGAAAAGAGCAAAATATGTGCTGAGCATCTGCTCAACCAGGTGAGCAGCACTGGAGGCGACAGGACCTGTAAACAAAGATGGGTCCTCTTCCCCTCCAGTTTGAAGAAGGTGTCACTCCCACATCCTCTGTGGTTTCTCCCTATCACCATCACAGGTGCTTGGCACAGAAGTTTGCTTTTCCACACAGCCTGTTTCTACTTCTCTGTAAAACAGACTCTGCTTCACCACTCTGCTGCCACACAGGACAGCTTCATCAATCCACACGGAACAGAGACTGGGTGCAGCTCTCCCTGCTCCATCACTGCTGCACCAGCAGGTCATCAGCTTCTCTTCCTGGCTGCCCTTGGACGTGTCCCTCATGTCTGTGAAAGCACACGTAATCCCCAGGCGGAAGGGGCACGCAGAGGCACGTAATCCCCGGGCAGACCCGGGGAGATGAACCGCCGTGTTCCGGGGGACGCAGCGCTGCCGGCAGCGCCCGAACTTCCGTCACCTCCCGAGGGGGTGCTGGGCTGCCAGGTGACACCTGCCAGGAGACAACGGGCCACCCCGCGCTGGCAGAGCCAGGGCAGATGAGAGGGACGAGCAGGTCCTCGTGAAGAAGACGTTCTCAGTGGTATCCCTTCCCCAGTGGTGTTTTTATCACGAATCCTCTCAGAACTGCTGGTTCGACTCCAGGCTCGGAGCTGGCTGTGTACTTCACGCTTGGAAAGCTCAGAGGAACACAGACATCCGTCTCATCACGTAGCTCGAGAGAGGCAGGTCTGCACCACAGACAGAAGAAACAGAGCCACAGCTCCACAGCATCACATCCTCAG
The DNA here is from genome assembly GCA_013397295.1 of Polioptila caerulea. Classification (NCBI taxonomy): domain Eukaryota; kingdom Metazoa; phylum Chordata; class Aves; order Passeriformes; family Certhiidae; genus Polioptila; species Polioptila caerulea. Next base: position 937,367 of record VYXF01000788.1, on the reverse strand, counting down.
TCACCCTGGAAAGCCGGAGCAACTGCTGGGAGGCCTTGACCAGTGACTTCTTTTGGAAGACGACTGCAGGAACTGGAAATACTGAGAAATAAAGTGTCTCTCTTCCCTCCTTGCTCATAAATATCATAAAAGAAGCTTGCAAGTCACAGGTCACGGAGACCTTCCTCCTGGGAGAAGCAGTGGAATCAACATTTCGGTTTGGACCTGGGTTAGAAAATGCTCACGTGCACATGGACATCACAGATGCCCTGATGCCAACCAGCTGACCAAAAACTAGTGATTCTTCTCCACTATAACCTATAAATGACATGAACACTTACAGAGTCTTAGCTAGCAAACCTAAGTGTTAGCAGACAAGCACTGGAATTCATCACTTTAAAAGAAATGCCCAAACACTCAGAAATACGAAATTCTGGGACTCAAACCCAAGATCCACATGACACCAGCATCTCAAAGATTTCTATCTGCACAATAGCCTCAGCACCATAACTTGGCCCATGCAAGTTCTATTTATGCACAGAGAACTTACAGACTAAATACCTAAAGAAACTTTATTCTCAGCAGAGCAGCAATTGAGCAACTGCATCTTTCCCGAGAGCCATCCACAACTCCTAATTCACCTTTCTCAGTAAGTAAGCAGAAGTAAAGCTCACAGGTCAGATAGGTAAGATAATATTCAGTGTTTCTCCAGGGTTAGGAACATATAATGCATTTCTCTGGAGAATGACATTTCAGCAAAACATAATTGCAATGCAAAGCCATTACTGGAAAAGCCCTGGATTTGCTGAAAGCTCTTTAGAAATAAAACAGAATGAAAGGTCTCAATTGCTTTCTGGACACTGCAGGGTTCAGATTAAGTGTCTCAAAAACATTTCTCCCTGGGGAAAACATGCAGACATTTTTTCAATGGTACCACTATACTGCAGGGATGAAATGAGCAGAGCCCTGTTTTACTGAGTCACAAACTCCTCCTGACCCAGAGGGGAGCACCAGCTACCCAGGACCCAAACTGGATCCCTGCTTTCAGAAATCCCTGGCCTCCTGCTCCAATCTGCCAGCAGCACCCAGTACTGGTGCCATGACTGACCAATTCCCACTGCAACCTCTCACCTCACGCCATGAGCTCCAGCTCCCATTACTGAGCCAGCACGCATCCAGCACCATCACTGCTCCCAAGGCACCAACCAGAGCTCTCAGAACAGCCAGAATGGACACCCCAGCAGGTGACAGCCACACCTCTCCCTGCAGAGACTGGATTGGCACCAGGATGCTCATCCTCCCTGTAGGAGACCCATGGGTTGTGGCAGCTCCAAGGCTGGAGCATGTGGTGTGTGACACAGAGGAGAAGGCATGAGCATGGGGCAGAGCACGCTCTTCTTCCTGGAGCTGCTTCCTTTCCAGCTCAGAAGAAGCTGTGACTATTCATCTTGTCTCCTGTGGGCCACTGGCAGGTCCTGGGCACTGCTGTGCCCGACACAGCGTGGGGGCTGGGCCATGGGAAGTGCCTCTGCCATGGCAGATGGACCAGACAGTCTGCAGGATGCACACAGAGCCCTGCTGGGTTTTCTCAGTGAGGTTTCCCCTTTTCCCCTGCCCTCCAATGAGTCAGGCACAGAGACAGAGGAAAGGTTTGCACTGGGCTCTGTTACAGCCCCCACCATGCAGCATCAACACCCAGGGAGAAAACATCAACAAAGTGAAAAAAGGAAAAACAGAGGGGAAAAAAAACCAAAACAAGGGAGGAGGAAGGAAAGGAAATGCTGTGTCTTTTGGATGAGGAAGCACCAACCCTGGGCACTGCCAGTCTTCTGCCAGTCTTCAGAGCAGAAAGAGCAGAGGGTTTGACCCTGATGACTCAGAGAATGATGAGTGTTACCTCCCCAACAAGGAAGTGGGCTTTGTCACGTGTGACCTCTCCCTTATGCAAAGGGGAAGACAGCAATTAGTACCACCCCCACAAGGCAAGTGCAAATTACAGCTGTCGAAGCCTGTGAGCTGCCTGCTCCCATCTCATACAGACGGCTCCCTCCACTGCATCCCACGGCTGGTGCAAAGCAAGATTGTCTGTCAGACTGGGTCTGATCCTTCCAGCAGCATCCCTGCCAGCGCACCTTTTCCAGACACCCTTCTCCAGGACCCAGCCCCCAGGGCGTTGTTTCCAGCTGCCCCTCCAGCAGTCAGTCCTTCGACTTACAGATGGATTTTCCAGATGAGGGAGCAGCCCAAAATTGACAATTTGTTCTAAGTTGTTTTCTCAGCTTCCCTGCTCATGAGAGAGACCGAAATAGGAAGTGTGCGAGTCCTGACACCCGCAGGTTGTGGCAGCTGCAGCCGGGCTGTGCTCACAGAACACCCTTTGGCATCCTCCTCCATTTTCAGTGGGTGGGACAGAGGAGAGTCCAAGCACCCATCCCTCCACACAGCCCCTCGAGGCTGGCTGAGCAGGCAGCAGCCCCACAATGCTGGTGCTGTGTCTGCCACCAGCAGACGAAGCCATCCATCAGCATCCCAAGTGGAGGCAGACTGTGCCAGAGCCCCTCCAGCTCCAGCACATGAGGAAGGAGCCAAAGGGTTAAGCCTCTCCGAGGAGGGCTCTGTGTATGTGTCTGCCTGTTTCAGTACTCATCTCAGTCACTTTGCTTCCTGCCTTGGTGCTGTGCCAGCAAGAGGTCCGGGCCAGCAGCACACTTCCTTCTGACAGACACACAGACACACAGGGTGCCGCGCTCGCTCACCACCCAGGAACCTCTCCAGAGCTGGCCTGGCTCCCGCTCCCCCAGCCAAGGTAACACTCACCAGCTCCACCTGGGGTCCCAGCCCTTCCAGGATCCGGTGGGCAGCCTCCGCCTTCTTCTGCAGGGACCAAACGGGAGAGGAAGAAAAAAGTTATTTGTGCCATCGGGTACAAGTCGCAGCTCTCTGCTCCAGCTCTCCCCTCTGCTAAAACCACTTCTCAAACCTCCACAGAGCCGTCACGAATCCCATCCCTGCCTGAGAGTGGGTGGAAAGGTTCAGCTCAGCCTCTGGACCCGCAGGAAAAACCCGTGGGCGAAGGGCTCTGGCACTTGGGTTACCATGACTTAAAAGCACCCGAGCTGTGCCCAGGGAGTGACCCAGATCCCTGACCCCCCTGGCTGCCAGGCGGGGGGATTGTGCCCGGTACCTCTGCGCGGCTGCCCTGCGAGGAGGAGGAGGAGGAGGAGGAGGAGGAGGAGTAGGAGGAGGAGGAGGGCGGGCAAACCGGCACGCATGCAGAGATGCCCTTTCTAGGATTCATCGCTTGACGAGCATGTGATCATTAGAGTTGAGCTGCCCTCGCTGCTCTCGCTTCCCTCCCCTCCCTGCCGCAGAGGAGCCCTTCCTCGTCCCCTCCCGCCCCCGGCCAGGCTACCTAGTGCTTATTAAAGGCAAAGAAAACCACCCAGGAACACGTGTCAGGGGCTGTGCAGTGGTTACTAATTAAACAGGCCTGAAAAAAAGACATGGGTTGGCTGTAGAAGGAGTCTAAATAAAAGATGACATTTTCAGTAAACAGCACTTCCTTGCAAAGCCAGGCTGTTCAGGGGGGTTACTGACAGTCCAATAAATCCAGATCACTGCATGCTGCTGACACCACGGGCTGAGCTGCTAAAGCCAAATACCTGACAGTGATGGGGATGAGGAGATGGATTTCCCGAGGTTCAGATAAAATAGCTAGTTTTAGCTATTTTGGGGTAAGGGAGGGAGAAAATCCCCAGCTGCCTAAAACAGGGAGCTGAGCCCCAGGCCTGGCGAGCAGGGGTGGGCTGGGGTCTGGGCTCCTGGCAGAACCAGTGGGGCTTGGCAAACCCTGGGGAAAGTTCCCCCAGGGCAGGGAAGGGATTTCAGCTCCAGGGATCCAGCTCACGTAGTTCTCCAGCATCAGGCACCTCTCACACTGTCTCAGGGTAGGAAGAGTTTCCCAAGGACTGTCTCGCCAAAGCTGGCGCACAGCCCTGCCGCCTGCCCCCGCATCCACCACTGTTGAGGCTTTCCAGAAGTTCCATCTATCCCCCCACTGCTGGCTGCTCCTCAAAAGCACTGATGCAGCTGTAGGTGTGCAGGCACCTCACCAGCGCCTTGTGCACCCACACAGAGTCTGATCTGCACACGAGCACCTTGAGGGTGACCCCAGGCAGCTGCAGGGCTCACCCTGCCCGTGGTGGGGCTCAGGCCCCAGTCAAATGGCCCTGGTGAAACCAGCCCCGTCCCAGCTGCAAAGCCTGCAGCAGGTGCCTCACCACAGCGTGACCAGGAGGGGCTCCCAGTTCCTGTATTCACCGTACGCTCAGGAGGACACAAAGCTTTTGTGCAATTTCAAAGTGACTTCAAAGATGCTAAGAGAGATGTAACCAATGTAACCATGCCGGGAGCCTGTCCTGGCACCAGCCCTGCTGTCAGTACAGCCCTGGTTATCCACAGCATCCCCCACAGCAGACCCTGGGGTTCACAGATGTCACCATCACTGCCCACCTGACTCCGTTAATGGGAATGAGCCAAGTCTGCCCAGGGACCTGCCCCCTGGAAAAATCCATCACACAACAGACAACTCTGAGCCAGAGTTGAGTATTTCGGTCTTCACGAGCAATAAAATCTGCTGACCTTGGAGAACATCAGCACTGTGGCATTAAAATGTCTCACAGAATTAAAACTAGGGGTAAGATATTCAGGAGAGCAAGGATCATTAAAACTGCTAAAACCACTCTACATCAGTGGCCAAGAGGATGATTTGGCCAATGCCCTCCTGCCTGCCATTAGTTGCTGGTGAACAGGAGGCATCAGCTTACCAAAATTTTTTTGATGAGCACCTGGGATAAAAAGAAGCAAACTAATTAATTGTATTCTGCGTAATTATGGACAGAAGATTACAGCCTCACTCAAGGCAGACAGTTCCCACCATGGGCCTGCTCTCCTGGGCACCAGCACTGGTGGAAGATGCCCTGGCAGCAGGGATGGCACAGCAAAGGGACTGGTGATGCTGCAGGCCCGTGTGTACAATGAGATTAACTTTGAGGAAAAGCTGAGTATGTTCAGCTTGCTGCATTTGCCATGTTTAGACAACTTAATGAGACAAGCCAGAGGCAAACCACCATAGGCAGAACATGTGGCGAATCAAGAAGAATGACATAATTTGTCTTGCATTAACCAACTGCAATATACCCATCTCCAGAAGGAAAGATCAGGAGAAGCTATTCCGAGCACGTCATATCTTTGTAGGTACACAAAGAAATGCCTCTCTCTTGAAAGCTGCCCAATTAACACTTGACACCCACTGTAATTGCTGATGCTCCTTGCTGCCTTTATCAGATCATAGCAGAACCATAAGGAGCTGTCTGAAAGGCCTGGCAGACCGAGGTGAGAGCTGGCAGTGGAATTGGGAAGAACATAAACACCCAGCAGAAGGTTCCCACCACGTTAGGGCTCATCTCTAAGGACAGACAGACACAGGGAGGTGTGTTCCTGCCTAGGGACCCGGCAAGCCAGAAGCCTGACTGGGGAATTTATGCAAACCTCAAATTGTTCAGATACAAAAGCTGCCCCTCCAGGCCCTCCTGCAGCAGCAGGACCTTTGCTAAAGACCATGAGTAGTCCTGGTAAATCCTTTCCCTTCCAAAGGTAAGGCCACCTAGGACTTGGTTCCAATACTGATTTTGTTAGGAGTATGTTTAGTGATGGACCCTACAGAAGAAAACCACAGGGCTCATCCTCCATCTGCTGAATGACCCCACCATTGCCTGCATTCCTGTTGCTAAACAGAAGGAAATGTATCAAGAAGCAAACCCAAGCCTTCACCTCTAGTGAGATCCATGAAGATCCCCACCACTTGTACAGCCACTCTGCAGCTCCCCAGCAAGCAGGCAAGGACCCCTTTCCTTGATCTGGTAGAGAATCCTGAAATACTGCTCCAGCAGAGGAGCAGGGGGGTTCATGAAGGGACCTCCAAGTGCATTTCTGGAGGGATCAATGCCTCAAGAAACATATCTGAACCAAAAACACGGTCACTGTGGGGCCCATGGATTCAGAAGGGGACCCACAGATGTATCAGGCAGCAGCATTTGCCCCTACAGAGCCTGTCTCCCCCTGGGCAGGGGAACAGGCAGGGACAGAGGCAGGCAAATCGTGCTCTTACCCCGGCTCACGCTCCTCCGAGGGGCCTGGAGCTAAAGAGATCTTCGCCAACAGCAAAAAACCTCCCTGCAGACTACAAAAGTCTTCATTTTCATCTGAAGAGCACTTGGCTTCCAAAGCAAACTCCAGGCCCTTGCTTTTCCTTTGAAGAAACTTAAAAATAGGCTTGGGAGGGGAAAGCAGGCAGGAGAGCAACTTTCCGGCCATGTGAGCTCCCGTGGGGATGACGAGCCAACCCCACGAGGCAGCAGAGCAGCCGAAACCAGAGGAGGGAGAGCCTGGGATTTTGCGTGGGCTCTTCTTAAAGCGAAGTTTAAAAATGGAAGAGGAGGAAACACAGGAGTTATTTTGAGAAAGCAGATCTGAAATTAGGAGGCGGCACTTTCTTGGACCAGCTCCAGCCATGGTTCCATGCAGCACAAAGCTGCTGCAGCTGAACCGTGCTCCCGGGGTTATTTATAGCATCCCGTAGGCAGCAGTGCTGGGGAATGGGAGGGTTTCTATTTGGGACCAGGCATGTCCTGCACACAGATATGCAAAGCCCTTCCAGAGGCAGGAGACTGCGCACGGGATGGTGCTGGGAGAAGGGGAGAAGTTCCTGTCCTGGCACCACATCCTCCAGCCAGGCAGGGCGGTGGGAGCAGCATGGCAAAGAGACAGGCTGGACTGGGATTTTGTTTAAGACAAAGCTCAGGAGAAGTGTGGCTGAAGTCAGCAGAAATCATGGCACTCCTCAGGCCAGACACCTCTCTGCATGCAGCAGAAAGCAAACAGTACAGCCAAAATGTGCTGGGACCAGACCACAACCTGGCAATGCCCGTGCCATAGGGAAAGATTTTCATTCCTACAACCACAAGTACTATTTTTTTCTCTCCTTTAAACCTCAGCATGCTCTCTCTCTGAGAGCCAAACCACCCTAGCAATTTGCTGCCCTCCACACAAAGCAGGTGGGATGGGACTTGGTGTTGTGGAAGGGAAAGCAACATTCCTTCCTCTCCAGCCCCTGCAGGCATGGCCACCACAGTGCTCTCAGCAGACCAAGAATGAGTGCCCTCCCCTGGGCTCTCCTTGAACCCAAATGCCCTGAGCACCAGGAAACCTTGGCCAGCCTCAGTGGCATGAGCCCAGCCCCTCTCACCTGGCCCAGGAGCTGACGCTCTCCAGGGCTGCCCATGGGATTCAGCTGCCCTGCACAATCCTCCACCTCCCTGTGTTGAGCTGGAGCCACCTCCCCACCACACCAGCAGCGACACAGCACTGTCCCCAAGGCTGGGGCCAGCAGGTGATGCACTGGGGGTTACAAATGGCTCATCACAATTAGTAATAAAACAGAGGAAACCTGCGACATGTGAGCCGTGTGTTCACACCATTCCCCACCCACCCCGCAGAGAGTGTGACAAAACAACTCATTTCAGTTATTTGCTACTCTCTGGCTTTGGCTCATCATTGCCAGACAGTTTCAGTCCTTGGCTCACTCACACCCTGTCCATGGCCCGTGGGGGAACCCCAGACACAGCTGGGTTTCCACTCACACTCTCATCCCACTCTGCTGTCTGCAAGGCCGTGGTGCCCTTCAAGGCACACTAAGGTTTCAAGTGATGTGCCAGCAAGATTTTGCCACTGCAAACCATGGCTGAACGTTCCACCACTGCAAAACTGCAAAAAAAGAAGTGTTGGCAATGCACAGAAAACTTCCAGAAATCCACATTTTAGCCCTGCAGCAGTTACAGGAAAGCTCCAGTCACCCAACTCAAGAGCCAGGGTTGTGTTGCAGTCTGCCTTCCAGCCTCNGCAAGATTTTGCCCCTGCAAACCATGGCTGAACGTACGTTCCACCACTGCATACAAAAAAAAAAAGAAGTGTTGGCAATGCACAGAAAACTTCCAGAAATCCACGTTTTAGCCCTGCAGCAGTTACAGGAAAGCCCCAGTCACCCAACTCAAGGGCCAGGGTTGTGTTGCAGTCTGCCTTCCAGCCCCCAGCAGGATTGGGATCTCTGCAGTTCTCATCACTACTTCCAAGGCCTGAAAAAGCAGGACGTGGCTTTATCTGGTCTGGGTTAATCACAGACAAATCTTCTAAGTCAATACATCTATTGGGAACTCCAGATCTTGAAACAGACACCAGGACCATTAAAAGCCAAAACAAATGAAAGCTTCCTTAAAATCCAATAAAAATTAAGGATTCTCAATTATTCCAGGGCAATTGTTTAAATTTGATCTTTTTGGAAACCTTGCTATTAAGCAGAAATGTCAATAGTATCTGAATACTGGCCTTTCCAGTTTTCCTCCAGACTCTCCAAAAGCCCATTTTGCATCACCAAGCCCAGATGAGGCAGAATAAAAGTTATTAGAAACAAAAGCAAAACAAACAAGGCCCTTTCATCAGCCAAATATGAAACTTCCCCCATCCCAACTACCACATAAACCAGAATTTGAAAAAAGCCACGTAGATTAAATGCTCAAAAGCACTTTTACTGTTAAGGTCTTATTTACTGCACCAGCTCCGTGCTGACGAGGCAGGCCCGATTCTTCCCTTTCTTATGTAAATCAGGAGTTCATAGAAAATCAGAGTTCTACAGACATCAAATCCCTGTAGGATCTGAGTCACACTCAGTGTCTGTGAGCAGTTAACGGCAAGATTATACTTTGCAATGCTAAAAGCCTTCATTTATTTATTCTCTTATTTATGGATGGGGCATTAATGCTTTATGAAGGTATTTGAGGGTGAATGGATAGCTGGGAACGTGCTCTGCACAGACACAACAGCAGCAGGGGATGGAAAAACTTCCAAACAGTCCTTTGAATTCCAATTTTACAGCATAATGCTGAATTTATAGATAGATAGCTGTGCCCTTTTAAAGGAACAAGCATCAAGACAGAAAACGAATTAAAATTTAATCTTATTGATTTCCACCAGCTCAATCTCAGGAGCAAGACAGACACCGCCGCTGCCGCCTGCACTGCATCAAACCCAGTTTTCCAGAGGGCTGACAGCGGAGCAGGGATGGGCTCCCGTGGCTGCTGGCACCCACAGGGGCACGTGGGGGGCCTGGTCCCAGCCCTTGCCACGCTGTGGTGGGTCACAGCACGAGGTGTCCCCTCCCCGGCGCAGCGGAGTCACGCCACGTCCTGACGCGACCTCTCCTCTCCGATAAATGAGCGCAATGTTTCAGAGGGAGCTGACGTGAGCTGGTTTGCAGGGACACGAGCACGGGAGCTGCTGTCTGTCAGCTGGCCTCTGAGCAGGAGTCCTGAGGGCTCCAACCATCCGCGTGTGGCTCGCGGAGAGCTGGACAGGGGCACCTGTGGGCACCACATCACCACAAGGGTCGGGGGGATGGCACAGGTACCTCTGCGTGCACACGAGCAGGAATTTTTAGGACACATAGGTGATTTGGAGGAGAATTCACCCAACTGAGCCATGGTGGGCTGCTGGGCAGCAGCTTCCTCCGGGACACACTGCCAAGGAGAGCTCAGCCAGCCCTGTATCCCACGGAGCAATGCTGCTCTCCTCCCTGGGCTTAGCAAGGGATTTGGAAAATTCTGTTTCAAGCACAAAAACATCTTCAAGCCCAGGTATGTTCAATCGATTTCAAGGGAAGGCAGATACAAGGAATCCCGTGAACGCCCAGTGGAATAAAGCTACAGCTAAAAATACACACAGATGATCTGTCCTGGTTATGGGGATTTGAGGTGGAAGAAAGGTAAATTCTGTTGATACAATAACACGTCCCAGAGGTGCGAATTAAAGCCCTCAAGGAGGCTGTGTCACACAGCTACCACCTCTGAGGTGCCAGACCCAGCAGAGATCAGCTTCCTTCTGCAGGGGCGACACTGAAATTACTCACAGGGTTTCATTTAGGAGATCCCAAATGTCCCCATCACTGTCAGCCTCTGGACCAACTGAGGCATCTATCCCAAACTGATTTCTCCAGGTAGCTCTGAACCACCCTGCCAGCACTCAGCTCCCAGAGAGGAACTCGCGAGCACCCTGCAGACAAAACTGTTCCCTGACCTTCAGGTGAGTCCTCAGACAGTACCAAAAACGTTAAATCCCATTCTCATAAATCCTTTCAGAAATGGTACAGTTGACAAAGTTTAAATTTTGGCTCAGATACACAAATGTGTGCAAAGATTTCCTAAAAAGTACATTTTCAGGTGCAACTTCACAGCCCATCTTGGGGCACAAGAGAAAATAAAATGGCTTTGGTCAGCATGTAGCAGAGGAGAAGGCACCTGGATCTTGACTATCAACTGTTCCTCTATAATCCAAGTCCCAAACGCAACCACAGCCTCATAGTCCAGGATTTGACAGCAGTCAAGAGCAGCTTCTCTCCACTCTTCCCCAGCAGAATCTGTACAGTCACCCTTTTTTTCTCTGGAAATCAATTACATGTCCAGCAGAGTGTAGCAAGAGGGGATTACAGGTCACATTTTCCATAATTATCCTCTCTGACACCGAGGAACTTTTCAAATCATACGCATTAAGTAGGTCACAAGGGGGAACAGCAGCATGATGGGCACTTAGCATCAGAAAACCTGAATTTGGAGAAAATCGGATCCAGTCCAGTGCCGCCCTTATCCCAACCCCTCATCCATACCCAGCACGGTGGTGAGAAAAATATATAGACTTCCCTGATGAACCATAAGCTAAAATTAGAAACCATTCACGCCTGCAAAGCCACAGCTATCGCCAAAAGGAAAGTAGGTCACAGAATGGCTGGCTAACTTGATTTTCCGGCTTTTCTAGCTGCTCTGTCCTCACGTAACCCCTCCTCTCCCATGGACTGCTCCTGGTGCCTCCTTTGTTCGGGGTACAACCGCGGGCAGTGTGCGGCTCCGGCGCGGCCTGGCAGGGGCGGTGGGAACGGGCTCGGCAGCGCGGAGCACAGACCCCTGCTTCAGGGAGAGCCAAGCCAGAGCCCGGCAGGAGCCCCTCCACGGAGCTGCCGCCTCCCACCTGCTCGGGGATTGGCACAAGGGCTGGCTTCCTGCCCCTTCCACAACGCTGCTCTTTAAAGATCGTTTCAGGCTTTGCCAGCACTTCTGGGGTGCTTTCCTTTCTCGCCTCCTCCTGAGGCCTGAATATCCTCTTTTTATTTGCATTTCTTAGCGTGCACTGCCTCCCTCAAGCAAGCCACAAGCCAAGCCATGCGAGTAAATCTGGCTTTCCTTCCCTTTGTGCATGGGCTGGAGCCCTGGCTCAGCCATTACCGACGCTTTTCCCACAAGCAGACCTCCAGGCATCAACTTCACTGCTTTTCCACGGCACAGAAGAGGCAGAAAAGCTTAAAATTTGGCTCAGCGACCTTCCTCACTCTAAACTAATACCTTTCTATCTGGCTTGCAGTCCTTTGCTCCTACCAACTCACCTTGCAATTAATTGTAAAGCTGCAGGTCAGCACAGGAGTGTCTGGGCCTGTCCCACATTCACAGGATATGCCTGGAGGATCTGCTGCCATCAAACCCACCCTACAGTCAACCACCAGCCACTCTTTTCCACCACAATCTCAACTGACTCTAATCCCAAGACCCTTCCTCTTCCAGCTTTCCTCCTCCTGGCCCCAAAGGAAGAGCACGACCAGCATCCCAAACATTCAGTACATGAGAGGCTGAAAGCTGAGCCCGTGAATGCTCTTTAGAAGGGCAGTTACATCCTGATCCCACCCTTGTTACTGGAGCCTCCACAAAGACAACACTCAGCACTCCCTTTCCCTGGCAGCCCCAGCTCAGCCTCTCCCTGCTGTGGTACTGGGAAGGGTCCTTCCACCCCTCAGCCATCACAGCTGGCCAGTGATGCTCTCAGTTCCCTGCTGCCCATAGACAGATCCTGTCTTCTCCAAAGGAGGAACCTGCAGCCTGCTCTGGTTTCTGCCAAGCCAGAGGAAAGGTTGCTGGTTGGAGCCTCCTGCCCACAGGCGGGCTCCTCACACACGAGACTTTACAAGAACAGGGAAGAATCATTGTCTGCCCATCCCTGGGATAATTCAGACATGAACACAGAGCCAGATTTGAAATTATACAAACATCTGGTGTCCAACGTGACCTTTGCTTGCTGGGGACCCACCTGGAATGAGCGCCATTCACACAAAGGTTAATGGTGAAACTTTTGCTAGCAGGCTGCCTGAGATCAGCCTAATACTGACAAAGGGAGGCCACCAGCTCTGAGCACTGTGTGTGTCAGTGTCCCAGGTGTCATGGCCTTGGACTTTCCAGGAGAAATGTACAACTCCATGCTTGCCCTCAATCTCTGCCATCACCTATGGGACAGGGCAGAAATGCCACGGGACCACCCTGAGTGGTGGTGAGGCTTGGAGAGCAGATCCTGCCTGCTGTGGAGAAGGTGGTGGGAGGGAACGTGTGACTCCTCTGCTGGCATGGGCAGGGATGAGAGGTGACAAAGCAGCACAGAGGGTTGGCAGGACACCCAGCCCTGAGCCAGCTCCAGCTAATGGAGACTGTCACAATGCAGGCTGGGGGATGTGATGACTGAAGATCACCTCTCCCTCCTGCTCACCACCATCCCCCATTCCTTTTCTTTGTAATGTGGTTCAGCTACACAAGAGCGTCCAAGGAGGATGGGGCTCAAACGAACAGGAATAAAAAGGTTTGAGAGCTCACTTTTTTTGAGCCTCCCCCCTTGCACAGGAGGCACAAGCCATCTAGCCCAAGACCCCCAGAGAGGGCACTGGGTGGTGAGAATGGCTCTGAGAACACTCAGTGCCTGCCCCCAAGGCCCAGTGCTGTGAAGCCATCACCAGCTGGCGCTTGCTAATGCTTCAAACACATCGACCTCAGCCTTCACCCACTCACACAACAGACCGTGCCAGCGCTGGGTTTCCTACTGCTCAGGGAGGGAAGCAGATGGAAAAAGGAAAACCAGGAAAATTGCACTGCCTGGGAGCGCAGGGTAGGCGATTTTTTTTTTTTCTTTTCAGGAGTCAGGCACCTGGATTTCTGCAGCTCCCAGTGAAATCGCAGGCCTCGCAATTCAAAATAATTAGCGACTGGTAGTTTTCCTTTTATGCAAAATCATCCTTTTTATCCAACACCTAAATGAAAATGAATATGCTTGATTATCTACCAAAGGGCCCAATTTCTGAGCATCGCTCCAATGCACACAGCAAAATTCATCTCTCCTCGGGCTGCTATTACAGGCAAGGGCTGATAAATGACTGGTCAAGGCAGAGATCCAGAGGCAGGGATGCCAGCCTGACCTTTGTTAATGCTATTTACAGCATCAAATATCCACTAATCCAGCCATGGCTGCGTCCACATCCTTGCTGCTCCAGCCTGGAGGGCTTAGGGGCAGCCAGGAGAGCTCACAGCTGGCCTGCCAGTATTGGAGCACCACAGATGTCACCCTCCATCCATGCAGCCCACCCACCACGTCAAAGCCCACCCCTTGAGGCAGCTTTCAAGCTGGTTCACTCCCAGGGGAGAGAATGAAGCAAACTGTTTAACAGAGAGGAGTCTGAAGCATCTCTTGAACATTTCATCTCTAAGCTGATTGCAGGAAACCCCCCTGGGCAGGTTCTTCAGAAGACATTAGTGCTCCTCCACACCATCCTGACAGGGCTCCATCCACCCCACACCCACGGCCTCCACCCCAAAGGGAACACCCAGGAAAATCCCCCACCTGATCCTTACCAACCTCCCCATCCCTGGCCACGGTGACACGGCACAATCAGGCAGTTGTACCTCCATCATTTCCAGACTCACCCTGTTCTCGTCGTAGATGATCTGCACCAAGCTGCGATGTTTGGACTCAATAGGAGGGGGAGAGATGGGTTTTTCAGGCTCTGGTGGCTTAGCTGCTTCTTCCTCCAACTGTTGCTGTGGAAGGAGAGGGGGGAGGAGGAGGGTGAGTCACAGCAAGAAACGCAGCCGTCCCTGTCCACACGAGACTCTCTGTGGTGCCGTGACCGAGGCAGAAACCACCATGGTAGGAGACTTCCTGCGAGGCACGGGCAGGCTGGGGAGAGGGAGGAGAGCTCGCAGCAGCCCCAGCCACGCAAGCGCAGCGCTGGCCTGCCCCAGGCACCGTCCCTGTGCTCGTGGGCCGGCGTGCTTTAGGTATGGAGGATGAGGACCTGCCTCAAAGGAGCCTCCTGGAACGGGCCTGAGGCTAGAAATAACGATTTTACTGGGAACACTAAAATGAAACCACAGCTCCAGCCCGGCTCCCTGCTGCTACCTGCCCCTGGAGCTGCTGCTGCGTGCAGGGAGAGGTGGAGGAGCCAGGGGTGATGAGCAAGGCTGCTCTCCACCCTCAGCTTCACCTTTCAGCAGAGTTGGAGGACATGCCTTGGGATGACTGATCTCGATTAAATGACTCCTGCACTTTGGAATATCACCGTGGTCAGCAACTAAGCCTGACATTCCACCTGCAGCTCCGTCTCTCCCAACACTGTGAGGTGGGAGGAGACATCCCAGCCCTTCCTGTAAGTTTGAGGAACTGCTCAGCTGAAAGAGGAAATCACAGATTCCTCCAGGCTCCTCCTGGGGCCAGCCTGTGAGGAGGGAGAGCGCAGCCGTGTGCGGCAGCTGCGGGGCAGCACAGGCACGGGAGAGGGAGCGGCTCTCAAAAAACGCTGAGGGTTTTTTCCCTGCTAGGCTCTGAATCTCCAAATCTTTGTAGTTTTTTCCTGAAGCTAAAGCATCCCCTGTTGAAGCAGGAGGAAAATCAAGTGACTTGTGTACAAGGAAGAAAATGCACCTGGGACTTGGCTCAGAGGCAAGCACACCACTGACCTCCCGGAGACAGTGGTGGCCTGAGAAGATTCTGGTGAGCATCAATTCCTCCTCCCCATCATCTCTGCTCCTGCTGATGACACCTTCAGCACACCAGGGCAGGAGGACGCGCTTGGGATGAACCCAAGAACGCACTGGAGCACCCAGACAGGTCTAATGGCTCGGCCAAGAAAACTCACACTCCTAAAACTGAAACACCCCATGCTGTGGACTCCACCTCCCCACAGGTGGATACCTCTCCCCATAGAGAGAAAAGCAGCTGTATAGGGAACACCAAGATACAGCCAAAAAATCTGCTGTTGCCAGTCAGAGCAGGGAGAAGGCTCTGGCAGTGCAGGAGAGCCTGTGTCCCATAAACTGACATCATAAATAAGCTCAGAGTTACTCCAGCCACGAGGGAGAACAGCCCAGCTTGAACCATCTGCACCCTGGAAGGGGATGAACCTCTCCCAGCACTGCAGGGACCTTTCCCTGCCTGCCTGCACACAGTCACACCGTGGTGGCACACTGAAGGCTCCAACCACAGGAACAGCCCCCAGCCCTCTGCTGTTCTGCTGTTCTCAACCATGGCCACAGCTCAGGTGGCCCAAACCACAGGACAGATCTCCCCAGGAAGCCACAGCTGAAATCTTGGGCTGCAAAGCTGTATTTGGCACCAGCCCTGGCACAGAAGCAGCACTTCCAGGACCTGTCAGCTCTTCCCTGGTGTCTTCCTAAGGCACCCCATCACACATCCTCACTCCCATGGGATAAACTCCAAAAACTCCAAAGAACGAGCCAACAAAAAGGACCAGATACATGTACTTCTCTTGAGGAAAATATTTGTGTTAAAAAAAAAAAGTGAAAGCTTCCAAAACTTGGCTATATCATTCTGGAAACCCACAAAAATTCTGCCAAGTGGTCGGGTGTGTAGCAAGGGATTTCAGATGAGAGAGTTTGATGGCCTATCAGGAAACGAAAGTTTGCCACTAAGTGGAGGCTCATTAAAAACAGCTCATTAGAAGAAAAAAATACAAATCTAATTATAGCTGAAATACAGTAGAGAATTAAACTCTACTCTCTGTGGCGTAGCACTGTATGGATATTAAAGGGCCGGATGCTGGGGTAAGGATGTGAGGAGGGGCTGGAGGCAGCACACCTGACTGCAGCCTGAGACAGCTTCTCCTGGGAGCCGTGGGAAATGGCAAAGCAAAATAGGTCAGGGTTCCCAGACAGGGACAAAGTGGATTTCTTAAAGGTCTGCCACAAAAGCCAGGCTGGGACTGTGACCTTTACAGGGAGAGAGCGGGATGAGAGATGAGTCTTGACGGCTCCACACTCCCTCCCTCCCTCCTCCCAGCAGTGGCTGCCCAAGACCTCCCTCCTCTCCCCAAAATGGAAGACAGGGCAGCAGCGTTGAAGGGATGCAAGACACCACCATGAGCCACAGCCCTGGCTCCTGCAGCACCCACAGGCTGACCCATTTCCTAGTAGAAGAGCTGTCCCCTCCAGGAAAGAGACCCTTTGGCTGGACCATGTGCTGCAGAGGGACCACTGCAGGCTGCAGCACTGGTGGCAGGGTGGGTGATATTTCAGGAAGTCCCCGTGCTCCCACGCTGCACACACCTGCCTGCTGAAGCCACAGTTGTCACACACACACCCAGCTGCCATCACCTGGGTACTGGGATGCTTCAGCTGCCCAGGGGAGAGCAGAGCCTTCCAGCCACAGGGCAGCTCTGAAAACCACTTTCAAAGAGAACACAGGAAACTCAGCCTGATGGAAGGGGAAACCCTGGAGCTCTTCCACCCAGGCAGCTCCACCTCCATCACCAGGTGGGAGTGTTGTACTCCCGGAGAGCCCTTGGCTGAGCTCAGCGCCCAGGGAGGCTCCGGCGCCACTGCAGAGAACAGCCCAGCAGTTTATTTCTCCTTCAGATCCCCGGTACTGCTGCCAGGAATAAATGCATAAGGATTATCCTTCCCTGTCAGGAAGAGGGGGAGAGAGGACTCAGCGAGAGATGTGAGCGCATATGGCGCATGAATGAGCGGGGGATGGCTGACGGAGGTGGCCTCCTGCCAGGGGTGTGCAGGGTTTGGGGAAGGTTTCTCAGCTTGCTGAAGACGTTTGCTTCTTGCAAAGTCCAGGCAGAGCCTTCCCTGCCATTTTTGGAACAACCAGAAAGGGAGAGATGGTGGATTGTGGTTGGTTGGGATTTTTTTTTTTCTTTTGCGCAGCCTTTCCGTACAAGTGTGTTTAATTACCCTGAGAAGGCCTCCCAAAGACAGAGGGGAAAAGCATTAGGACATTCTGGCTGCATACAATTTCTCCCCTGTTCCACTGACGTTCCTGCAGGAGCAGTATCTGTTCCAGGCTCATTGCTTTCCCTCACTCGTGCTCCTGCACTGACAGCTCGCATGCACAGATGCACAAAACGTTCCTGGAGCATCTCAGACAGGACCCCCTGCTCCAAAAACACTTCTCCCCAGATGTGCTGGCTCTGCTGGAGGACTGGGATGGGGAAGGCTCCAGCCAGAGGTGGAAGGAGGCCATAGTGTGGGGGGGGTCAGTTTTGTTACCATATGACTTTGCCACCATGTGCCAAAAAAGAAAAAAAAAAATAGAATAAAAGGAAGGGAGGGTACACTTTTACTGCCAACAGCCACTTTCACCTTCTTCCTCATTTAACAGAGCATTTCTGTGGGTAGGAAGAATCATAAAATTTGTTCATCGGGAAGAAATAAAGCAACTGAGCAGCCAACAATAAAAACCCCATTTCCTCACGGAAGGACAGTTTGATTTTAATGGTGAGGAGCATATGCTGCTCCCGCAGCAGCAGCAGCAGCTCCTCAGCATCCCTGAGAAGTTAGGCAGTGGATCATCAGAGCTGTCAGTCCTCCCAGCTGCCATGACAAGGACCTGCCCTGCCAGGCACATATCCCACTCAGGAAGCCTTGTCCAGAGCAGGGAATGACCGTGGTTTGCATCTCTTTCCTCAAACGTGAGTAAAAAACATGGACCAGCAGCAGCCAGACTGCCAGGTGGGAGAGGACACCAACATTTTGTCTGAGCTTCCTCTGAGGGAGAGGGGAAGGGCTGTCTTCACCCAGCTCCCACCAAAACCAGCAAGAGGAACCTCTGTGGTGGCTCCAGATGTTCCTCTGGGCCCCGTGAGCTGGCACACAGGGCTGCTGCCTCACACCCCAGCACAGCTGCTTCTGCCCACCCCTGGCTTCCCCTCCCTGAGCACTCAGACACCTCTGCAGATATGAAGCAACACACACAAAAGAAGGGTCTTTCACATTAATTAAGCCATATTCTTTGAAAACAAAATGAAAATGTTCCTGCTTTGTCTTGCAGGACAGAAAGGAACTGTGTTTGGTATGGGAAAATATAGATCTGATGGGGAAGAACAAGTGCATGCTCATTCTCAAGGAGCTTCAACAAACAGCCCAAGTAGAGGTTTTGCTCCATTCCCAAATTCCTGCTGCAGCTACAACCCCTTGGGAAAGGTCATTCTTCTTGGGCAGTTTGGGATTAGCAGCCATCAGGGAGTTCAAAAACTCATCCCAAACAAAAAACAAATGAAACAACCAGAAAAAAATAGAGGCAGAGAAGTGATTTGCTTTAAGAAGTGAAAGCCCTTAAGTCTGTGGGTTTTTTCACGGATGTCCCTGAAGGTTTTGTCATATTAATCTCTTAATGGGTTTATGGTAATTATGTACAGGCCAACACCGAGTGGGCCATCCTTTTACTGGGGAGTGCTCCTGTGCAGGGTAAAGCTGCAGCCAGGAAGATCAGATTCAAATCCCTGCTCAAGCACAGCCCTGACTGGACCTGGACCAGATGCTGCTCAAGGATGCAGAACTGGAAAGCCCCAGAGAAAGGGGACTGGATGCACTGGAAGGGTCATTTGGTCATTGCAACAACATTTTAAACAGCCCAGTACTGAATACTGGCAGCAACAACAGCACTGGGGAGAGAATTGCTGGAAAGGGAAAAGCAAAGACCTCGTGCCACACTGGGCTGTGCAGAGGACTCCGACAACCCAGGCTGTGCTCCCAGCTCTGCTGCTCACCACTTGCATTTTCACTAGCAAGGCACTGAGGACACATTTTTCTCTCTTTTAGGTTCTCTGACATGCAAAGAGCTACGAGCTGGGTTCCCAAAGCTCCCTGCCTCACCTTGTGACTTCCAGCTCCAGACTGCAGGCACAGCAGCCAGCACCCATGTCACAAACAGGGAGCAGGGACACGGACGATCCTGCTGCCCTGGCACTGCCACTTCCCCTCTGTGGCCATGCAGGGGCAAGGCCAGGGCCCGTGGCAGCGTGCAGAAGCAAGGACACGTGTTCCCCTGCAGACCACAGCCTCTTACCTGCTTCTTCTTCAGCTTGGAGATCTGCTGCTCCACCATGGTGATCTCGCGGTCCACGCGGTCCATGTTCTGGATGAGCTCCTCCTTGGAGAGCCGGGCGGGCAGCAGCTCCAGCTCGGCCTCGGGGTGAGCAGGGCTCACGGGCGACACGGGCTCCAGTTTGCCAGGCAGGCCACGATCCTGGGAAGCACAGAACAACCAGATCATCCCTCTCCCAGGAGACTCTGGATCCTTCTCTCGTCCTCCCACAGCTCCCTGGCCCATTCCCAGCCTTCTGAGATACACAAAAACCCTCAAAAAAACCTGCTAGACTAGGGAGTACCAGCTGTCAGATCACATCATCACAGTGCTCCACAACCTCCAGCATCTCCAAAGAGAACCAGGTTGTTCTCCCAGGGACACGACAGCTCTTCCTCCTGACAAAGCCTCAGAGGCTTGCACCACCTCGAGTGCTGCTCATGTTCTCACAGGATCAATAAACACATCCATATTCAGGAGCTGCCAGCACCACTGTCCCTTCAGAAGGCTCAAGGCCACATCTTTTCTGCAAAAATGAGACACCACAGCCACGTCCTCCTCGGACAGTGCCACAGAGACAAGAGCAGCATGAGCCCTGCTGAAGGAGAAGGGGCTATGAGGGCAGCCCTTGGGAGGAAAGAGGGCTCCTAGCTCCTTCATGGCCATCTTTCTCCATCTCTTCCTAAGCCCTGGGGATGCTGTGAGTGTTTGATGCTGAATGCATCCATCCAAATAAGGAGAAAAAGGGGATAGGTGAGGCAAGATAAAAATAGACTGAACTGACGTTTTTCAAATTCCAGGTGAAGAGGCTCTCAGCTCAACAAGACCCTTCATGTCAGAGACTGGAGAGATCAGCAAAACCTCCATGGCCCTGACAGGGAGCAGCTCTAATGGCCCAGGGCTGAGGGAAAACACATCAAAACATTCAGC
Source organism: Polioptila caerulea (assembly GCA_013397295.1). NCBI lineage: Eukaryota > Metazoa > Chordata > Aves > Passeriformes > Certhiidae > Polioptila > Polioptila caerulea. Next base: position 917,162 of record VYXF01000788.1, on the reverse strand, counting down.
TTTGCCCCGAGCAGTCCAACAGCTTTGCTGAGCCCAACTGGTTGGTGAGCCAGGAGCATCCTGCAGCCACGCTGCCTCTCCTGCACACCAGCCTTCCCCTCTGCAGCTCCAAGGAACCCATTTCTGGAAACACAAGCTGTGTGCCTGGATGAGCCTGCCCACCCCGGCAGAACACACCTGGGATGAAGCAGCTGTTTAAGTGGCCACACAGATGGGATCACAGCCCACCAGCAGCCCACCCTGACCCAGGACACTCCTCTCTGGCAGCCACCCCCTGCCTCAATTCGAAGTTTTTCTATTCACTTGCTTAGTGAGTGGATGGATTTCTTTTCCTGGAGGGGGAGGAGTGGTGGCTCCTTGGTAACTCTTAACCACTGCCAGGCTGGGCAGCCAGCACACTGCAGCTGCTGCAGAGGGGAGGGGAGGCAAACAAGGGAAGGAGTTCACACGACTTTGCCACCCTCATTACACAGCCCTGGAGAAAGCCAACATTGTTCTGCACCAACTGGTGCTGAGCACTCTCCCCTCCGTGCTGGCACCCATGAAATCCAGGGCTGACCCTCTGCCCAGGCTGGTCCTCCTGCCACGATGGAGCTGGGTGGTGGCTGTGGACCCCTCTGTGCTCCCCCATCTGACCAGGCTGGTGGCTGGTGGCTCTGGGTTGCTCACCAGCCTTGCTGCAGCTCGTGCTGACCGTGGTGGGTGTGCAGGTACCACCCAGTACTGCTCAGCATCCCAACAGCATCTGCTGGGAGGCCTCCACCCTGCCCCTGCTGGGAGGGCACCAATATCCTTCCACAGCTGCCATCAAGGGACAGAAAAGCCAAGGCACACCCCAAAACCCCATTCCCACTGCCCTGCCTCAGCCCCATCCAGCCCCAGGAGCACGGAGGCACCAGCAAGGCTAAGCTAGTTGTATCCAGCATCCATTCAGAAGAGCATGAGAGCTTTCTGGAGAATGCTGAAGAGAAGATCCCACCTTGTTTTACCTTCCCAGCATTAGACATCAAAAATGGTCAGTCTGCTGCAGTGGGAAGGCTTAGTGTTTTCCACAGCTGGGTTTTTTGTGGTTTTGTTTTTTTGGTTTTTTTTTGTTTTTTTTTCAAGTCAAGAGGAGCAGGACAACCACAAGAAGCAGAAGATAAATTGGGTGTTCATGAAATCTCGTCCAGATTAAGGCACAGGAAGGGGAAGTGGCAGTGGCTTGTAGGTGGGTAAGTTTTTCTAAAGGAAAGGAAGCCACCTGTCAAAAATGCAGGAGGGAAAGGCTCCTCACTGTGCACATGAACCAAATGATACTTTCTCAGGTCTGCCAATATGCAGGACAGGGCATCTTTAAACTTCTACTTGGCACAAAACACCTTGGAAACCTGGTTCCTGATGTATTTTTATCTTTTTACCCTGTGGAATGTGAAGCAAAAGAGCAGCAAAGCTGAGTAAGGGAAATAGCTGCAAGTCACAGCACAAACATCATCATCATGTGGTATTAGGAGATGATTACAGCAATAGAGAGGCAATGTCCTTGGACCTCACACACTGGGCACTGTCATGTCACAAGCATCTCTCTAAATCAACAGAATAACAAGCAGCAAGAAGAAGGAAAAACCAAAAGTAAAGGCAAAAAACCTCAAAAAATCTTGTCTGTGCAGTGCTGATTTCCAAACAGCAGTGCTCATGGATTTATGCAAGGCATAAAGAAGCCCTTATAAATCACAACAGTGGGTTGAAAAGAGATTTGCAAAGACCAGAGTCCACTCAGAGCACGGGGAAGACTCCAATAGTCAGAGATATTTCAAATAGTGCCCTGCTTCCTACAGCTCTCAAGAAACCCTCAAAATATATTCCCCTGCTCTAAACAGTGTCATCCCTGAGCAAGTGCAGTGTGAAACGTGAAATTCCTCTTATTAACGTGAAGTCACAGACTTCCAGACCAGCATGAGCCACAAGAGGTGGAATAAATCTGCTGGAGGGAAGAAAACAATTACTGCATTACTCAAGTTGGTATTTTCTCAGTAATTATACTGTTTCCATGTGATTTGTTTTTACACACGGCTAACAGCTACTGCAGCTCCTGTTTATCCCTGGCCTTGTTTTGTGATTTATATGATAACAAGGGTGGGTGTGAGGAGGGCAGAGGCTGCACAAACCTCCCTGCAGCAAGAGGAGGTGCTGGCACTGAAGAAAACAATTATCACTGAGGAGGCTGTCAAAGAGCAAGGCCAGACTTTGGGGTGGGTTTCTCCTACATGCTTAGGAATAAAAATACCCAACACAGCTAATGGAGCAAGCCTGCTATTTGCTATTAAGCAGCAACTTTAAAAACATGCAAGAAACAGAGGAAGGAGAAGGATAAGCCAACTGCCTACTGATGCCTTGAAGAGCAAGTAAGACTCCAGGTAAATTTGATATCTTTGCCATCAAACACACCAACATCTGGTCCACAAGAAAAAAATAACATTGGGAGCCCCAGGTGTGGCCCCATGACACACTGGAACCTGCACCAGCCCATCTCCACCTGCTGATTTTGCATTATTGACCCAGCATGTGATGCTCACAGAGAAGTCATGTGAGCTGGAGGGACTGAAAAGGGCATCTGTGCCCTGCTTCAGCTCAGCACCTACAGCTGGATGCAGCCCAGCCCTCCTGAACTGAAGGGTCATTTCTCTCAGCTGTTTCCCACCCTCAGGAGACAGCAGATCCATAGCTCTGCTCCATCTGCACCTAACACTTGCTGCAAAGTGCATTTTGACCTTGCTGATCCCTTGACTGCATCAGCTGTCTCTTCAGAACCCCACAGTGGAGCTTCCAAACCTCCCCAAGCCATCAGTGCATCCCAGGAGAACAGAGCTGCTCGCCTGGGATGAGCCCCAGGACGTCCAGCCCAGCACACGGTGTTCGCCCTACATATCACCCTCTCTCTGCCTCTCTAATCCAGATCATTAGTGATGTTCCCCCAAGCCCAGGACAGAGATTTAGGGATGCCAACATCATCTCTTCCACAGTCTGTTCACTTTCTAATTATCAGCCAGCAGCAGCATTTCCTGCCGGAGCACCAGGAGGGATTAAGAGGTGTTATCTTCAACGCCTGCCCACTCACACATCTCATGTCCTCATGGGCTGGAGAAGATTGCCAAAGCAGGCAGGATAGGCTGGGGCCAGTCAATTTGTGCTCAAACTAATTCCCAAAAAAAAAACCTCACATGAACTTGTGAGCAGGAGATCTCCTTGTGGGGATGCCTCCACCACCTGAGCCTCTCACAGCAGCACTGAGCCAGTGCCAACACCCCTCCCAAACGCCCACCCATGTGGGGCTGTGCCACACTGCAGAGCCAGCAGCTCCTCCTCCCTGTCCAGGAGCCCAGGGATGAGCAGCATCACACTCTGAGCTGACACTGAGCCCCCAGGGCTTCCCACGCTCCCTGGGATGAGAACCCAGCAGGAAAGCAACACCCCACTCCTCCATCCGTCAGGTTTTTAGGTAAAAACACTCATCTAAAACTCCTAAGAGAGCCAAATACAGACTAAAGGAATTTGATTTTTTAACTGGAAAAGTGTCCAACACATTCTGACATATCTTAAGCCCCAGGATGACAGCACTGACAGAGGGAAAAAGTTATGGAGCTGAAAACTAATGTCTCGTTTCCCCAGGGAGATGCTCGAGTACAAAAAGTCAGTGAGCCCGAGCAGTGAAAAGTACATCGAGTGACTGCAATTCTTTTGTTCACGGCCATCTGCTGTGCTAACAGCTCTTCCTGCAGCCTGGCCCTTCAAACCAGGGTTTAATTCCCAAATACTGCCGGGCTCTTGCTGGGCTGTGTCCCCACGAAGCAGGATGGAGACTGGGTGTGCTCCGGGGAGCACCCGGGGTGCTGTTCACCAGCCAGGAGCACATGGGTGCTCCCCTGCAAGGCCAACCAGTGCTCCCGAGGGATGCCAGGTGTGGGACCAAGGCATCATCCATCTCCTTCCTGCATCCCCACTCTCCAGGCATGTGCAGGACACGGATGGCTGTCACTGGGTGCAGCCCACTACGTGTTCTCATGGGAATTCATGAAGCTGGAGACCAAGGAGCTGTCTGAAGACAAAGCCAGGTTTTTTTCAAATTTAATTTCTTTTTTTTAAATAAATCTGGCTTTACGAGCAGGCCCACGAAATTCCTTTCCTCCGTAATGCAGCTGAATTCCACGCAGACAGAGCAGAAAACATCCCAACAATTTCTAAAGCTTGCACAAAAGTAGGTCAAAAAACTTCCCCGATGTTTCAACAGCTTGAAGCAATTTCATTGCAAAACCAGTACCAAATGCTGACCCCTCCCTCCCTGCCTCCCATCCCCGGCAGATTTATGAGGGTGGTAAAACCTCGCCAGCCAGAGCCTCAGTTAAATGCAGTAACCAAAGCCTGGTATCTGGTCTCACAAAATTTGCTCGTGCTCTGAAGAGCCGTTCCATGGTGTCACAGTGAACAGATGCTGCCTCTGGATCGCAGCAGAATTCTGCATCAGCACCACCAAACACGGCCCACGGACCCAGAGGCAGCCCAAAATACCGGGTCAAATCCACAAAACCTTACTCAGGCAAACTCCCAGAGCAGCCGAAGGCATTATCCGACAAATGGATGCTGTGCCTTTCATCCCCTTCCTGCGTTTCCCCATTAGTGGATAATAATTGCATTGAATGTGAACGTTCCCCACTGACTTAGAGGAGTGATGAATTCTCACCTACCCATCTACTCATTACAACGAGGAGCTAATTGCTCCACCTCTCATTAAGAATTCCCCAACACTGCTTATTCTGCATCCCTGGATTTTCAGTTGACCTTAAGTTTGTTCAAACAGTAACTGTCTGCACTGAAATTTTCCAGGCTGAATATTGGCTTTAGGCATTTTAAATCTTTTTTTTTTTTTCCTCCTAAACAGGGAATTTCAGCCAGAACAACTCAGTCACTTCCAAGAACAAGTTTACAAGAAAATATGCCTTTCTGCAACATTCAGAAAAATTCTGGGAACTTTTTCTTTGAGCATCTTCAGTACAGTTGATACATCTGGTAGGACTCTCTGCCAGCGATTTGCCTTTTGTTAACATTGAAAAAGTGGCCAAGTCGAAGAAAAAAAATTAATAAACATCACATCTTGGTGCTTTCCTTAGGGGAATGACTTGGAACTGGAGCAGGCAAGCAGAGTGGGGTCCTGGTTCTGGGAAGCTGCAGGAAAGGTACTGCACTTCTGCAAAGGGAAGGAAAAGGCTGAGATGGAGGGACCAGGCTGGCACATGTGGAGCATCCCAGGCTGTGTGGTCTCCCACCCACCTGGGAGTGCAGGCACAATCCCCAAACCACCTGCAGCAGCCTAGGAAGCACCTTGTCACCTAACCCAACAAACCCCAGGGCAATGGAACACTCCATGCCTTCGAAAGCTTTAGCCTCCCAATTTTTTTAAATTTTTTTTTTCCCCAGTACCACTCATCCTCTTTCAATTACACATGCAGTAAAGCAAGTTTTGAGTCTTTCCAGCATGTCAAGCAGGCAGGGATGAAGCATCAAGGTCCATGTTAATCCCAGCAGGCAAGTTCCCTCTGACAAGATGCTGGAATAGTCCCTGCCAAATCTCAGCTGTCCCTGAAGCAGATAAAAAGCCCTCCAGGCCTAGATGTCATATAAAAAGCAAGCTCAAGTGTTGTAAAAAAGGCTTCTGCAGAAAAAAAAACCCTTTTTATACCAGTGCAATGCTCAAGTGGACAGCACAAACACCACTGCTCTGCTGGGACAGCGCCTACATCCACACCCTTCAGTCCTGCACAAGTGGGAGCTGGGCACTCCATCCACTTACATCTGCTCTCCACTGAGCACCCCGTCAAAAACACATCATTTCACACCAACGGGAAAAGCTTCATCAGCCAAAAAAGCAGGCGGGCAACCAGTCAGCGGGACTGAAGCCACTGCAGCATCATGTGTTGGAAACAGGGGGCTGGATCCTGAGCCAGGCTCAGCACCAACACAGCCAACGCTGTCCCGGGGTGCCCAACACCAGAGCCCCCTCGGGATGGCCGAGAAGGGCAGCACAAAGCTCCAGAGCACGGACACGCCTGCAAACCCCCTCCTCTGCTCCCAGGAGGGACGGGCAGGGTGCTCCCAGGTGGGCTGTGCCCCAGGGAGCTCCAGCTCACTCACTGGGTGATGCCAGGTGCATCCTCCAGCACACGGACAAAGGTGGGGGGGAGGGAAAATCCACCACGGCAGCTTCTCCAAACCTCACTGATTTAAAAATAAAAAATTGAGGGGAAATGAAAAGACAAAAGCCCTTCTCAGCCTGGTGTTATCAAGCAGAGGAAATGAGACTTCTAAAGCTCCCATTCAGAGAGGAGTGGGGGAGAGAAATCCCACTCCAGACGCACTTGAACGAACAGCTTTTGAAATGGAAATGTTGCTCTTCAGAAACATTTAAATTTCCTCCTATTGCCAGGGAGGAGGCAGGAGGCCGAGGAGGAGCAGGGACGACTCAGCCACACACATCCCAGCGGGATACACACAGGGCAGCACTCGGCAGCCCTGTGAAGCAGGGATTTGTCTGGGAGTTAATCAGAATGGCACA
>VYXF01000788.1:889042-909548 GCA_013397295.1 Polioptila caerulea | reverse complement strand
GACAGCCCCACGGACGGACAGCCCCACGGACGGACAGCCCCACGGACGGACAGACAGCCCCACGGACAGACACCCCCACGGACAGACAGCCCCCCGGCAGGCTCTGCGCTGACAGGAGCGCGGGCGGAGCGCAGCAGCCTCAGCTGCACCATCCATCAGAGCCGGCCGCCGGCTGCGCTCAGTGCTGTATTGTTCTAATGATTGTGCAGACACGTGGAAGGGGCTGCCTCGACATTCGCCGCTTGTTTGAGGAGCCATTTCCTCCGCTGCTCCGCCTGGTTTTCCATCGGGAGGTCGCATCCTGCAACAGGCAGGGGGACGGTGCCGGCCGCTCCCAGCGCCATTCCCAGTGGAGGAGTGGGAGGAAACAGCATCCCCCACCACCAGGAAACACAGGGGGTGCTGCTCCAGATCTCAGCTGGCAGCCAAGCCCTGCACCTCAACAGGCAACCTCGCATGAGAGTTTGGGGTTTAGATGGAGAATTTTGTTGCCGTAAACACCCTCCCCCCATTCAGCAGTTAGAGATGGTGGCAGGGTGCATCGGGGTGTCTCAAATGTGTCACCTTCAGCATCGCTCAGCTCTGCCATCAGAGCAAGACTCACCACGGAAAAATCAAATACCTACGAGAGTGCAGGACAGAGCAGTTCCCAAAGGCTCAGAGCAGAAACCCCATTTCTACACCTGTGAATGGCTGTGGGAGCTGCTCAAACCACAAACCTCTGCTCAGCCTGTTCCTGCAGAAAACCATGAAGCACCTCTGCTTCCCCAGACCACGGCGTTACAGAAAAACCTGAACATCTCAGCTCCCATAGCAAGAATAAGTCCACAGTGAATTTGTTATTATCTGTTAGCAAAGCAGCAGCTTCCCACCAAGGCTGGAATTTCCATCTTGGTTTGGCAGGCACAGGGCTGTGAAATGATTACTGTGTTTACTTTTCCTTTGCTAACTATAAAATCCCATTCCACTGCCCTGCCAAGAATGACTGAAGCTAATAAAATTCAGGCATTTGGAAGAAAGCAATAATAAACCTCCCTTTTGGGGCCTTTATGATGAAATTTCCCCACTCCAATCAGCGATTATGCTGCATTCATGAACACTAGTGATGTCTCCAAGTGCACCCAGATTGACTCAAATCAATATTTAGCTTTGCTCGAGACTGGGAGTCTTTCTCTCCTTGTGGCAGCTGAAGGCAGAATCACTGAACAAGGCTAGAAGAAGCCTTTGAAAAAACAGCTTACAAGAATAGGAGGCAGCATAAATAAATATACAGATATGTATTTGTATATATATATATATGAAAATGTAGACTTTTCAATTAGTTAAAAATCTATAAAAAGTACACAGACATGAATTCAAGAATTTACAAATCTCTCACCAAACATATCGAAAGCCTTTCATATAATGCACTGTATATATTTATCCACACATACCTGCCTATTCTTTAGGAGTTTTTAGTGTTTGAAAGCCTGCAACATTCCTGTGTTTACATCTGCCACTCTGTCTGCTGCTGAGGCAGAAACACATTAGCTGCTGGGGGCAATCTGTTCTACATCATACCTGAGATGGCTGGCATGAGATAAAATAACACAGACCTGAAAGCCAGGTTGAAATAAAAGCCTAGGCTTGGTTTGGTCACGTAACCACGTGGGACAGCTCGATCTGCACAAGGCAATGGTTCTTTTTTAGGCTGTCATGGGAATAACAGCATCCAAAGTGGAGACCAGAAGGCAGAAAGGATCACTGCTGCTCCTCAGGAACAGGAGGAGAGAAATCAGCCCCTGTTGGGGCAGTGGCCAGAGCATGCTGCTCGAAGTCAAGCCTAGGAAGAATTACCCTGCAGGCAGAGCAGGGGATACAGTGCCAAGGCAGCAGAGAAATCTGCCGTGGGCATGTGCTGGAGCAGGATGCCACAGGCTCTGCAGCCCTGGGAGAATCCCTCAGGATGCAGCAGAGGATGGGGAAACACCACAACCACTGCCCATCTCCTCCTCTCCTGCTGGGCACTGCCAGAGGACAGTGTGCTTCCTCCTCTCAGGAAAGGGTACCCGGTGCAGGCCAGATGAAGGCAAACAGAACCTGGCAGAACACTGGCACTGCAGAAAATGCTCACTGAGATGACCAAAAGAGTAACTAGACAGAGGTTAGGACTGTAAGGAGGTGGTTCAGGTCATTTCATCCCAAACTGCTTCTCCCCCACTAATTTCTACTTTTGCCCCACCAAACCTGGGGTAGGACAGAGCCCACTGCTCCCACCCCGAGCCAGCTCTGCTGCTGGGTAAAAGCCCATTTCCAAGGACAGAGGGAACAGGCTCCACTGTGCTCTCGCTCCTTATCCTCCTGCATAAAGGTGCCAAGAATTAGAATTACATTTTTCGAGAGCAGCAGAACGAGCCAAGGGCCTGTCAGCTTGTCCTAAAACAACCCCTCTGCTCGCCGAGCACGCAGCCAGCATTCCTGACACACACCAGCGACCATCGCCCCCCGGCCCCCCCATGCAGCACGGGGCTGTGGAGCCAAAAAACCCTCTGAATGTGCTCTGCCTAAAGCACAGCCAAGCAGTTTTTCTGTTAAAAAAGCAAGTTTAGGTCCAAAAAGAAAGGAGGTTTTCAGCGAGTGATTTTAACTAGGCCCTTTGGCACTCGACAGTTCCTCTCTTGTTATGGATGCTGAGGGTGTTGTTAAGAGATGAGGCTCCACGAAGCACGAACGTGAAGTCACAGAGCTTTAGCAAGGGCTGTTGCCATGTTCAATATGTTATTACAGCTCCATCACCACAGGCACAAAGAGCAGCACCTCATCTCTGCCAAATCCATCTCTGAAATCACTCCCCCACTCCATCCCCTCCAGCAGCAGCAGGCAAACACCACTGATCGCTGCTGCATCTCTTCCACAGCTTCCACTCCACCCCAGGAAGGAAGGAATTAGCACAAAATACCCTCATCCTCAAAACACAGCACCCAGAACCAATCTGATGGGAGTCACAACTCACTGGCTTTCACTGTGAGAGTCAGGACTGTTGATAGGCTGCACTTCCCAACCATGGAGAAGTACAGTGCCAAAAATGTGCTCGGTGCTGTACGTCCACGGAAAAGTCACCCAAATTGCTCCCAGGAAGCACCAGGAGACCCTTGGGTAGGAGGGGTATGCAGGGATGCTGAACAAGGAGGGAGGAGCAGGTCCTCTGTGAGATGTACGTGCAAATTTGTAAAAACCTCCTGCTGCTTGGTCACCTGCACTAAGTGGACAGATCCCACACAACCCATCCCGAGCGTGCCTGGATCTGGTGGGAGCTGGAACAATGTTCCCTGCCCAGCAGCACCCACACCCCATCCCAGAACATGAGGCAAAAAAGAAAAATAGATCAGGATGAGACTGCAAGGGGGAAAAAATAGCTAGTATGTCTTTCTTGTTACCAAGACCAAATTCCCTTGACTTTTATTCCAGGAGAGGGGTTCTTTAACACAAATGAACACAATCAGTTGAACACAGGCAAAAATGCTGGCTGGCACAGCCATCCTCACCCCACACCATCCTCACACTCTGGAGACCAGTATCAGCTCCTGCCATGCCAATACTATTTCCCAAGTCCCACCTGAGGACTGACAAAGTAGCAAACTAGCTCTCCTCTCTCCTGCATTTCCAGGATAAAGCAGGGCACACAAGAATTCTTGCTATCAGATAAAATAGATACAACATGCACAAAAACTTCAGAGATGGAGAAGTCTCCATGAATCCCCAAAGCACATCCAGCTCAGCACACTGCCTACTGCAAGCACAGAGCCAGAAATATTTCTTCCAATTACAGGGGTGAGGCACACAAAGTCAGGGGACTTTCTCTCCCTCCAGCAGATCAGGTGAGATGTCACACTGCTCGAGCCTTGTAATATTGACTGAGTGGAACAGAAAAGTCCAATTATGTAAATGATGAAGCAGGTTCCTGAGAAGCAGTCAGCCTCATCACACCATCCTTTGCCACCACTGTGGCTTGAAAGGCAATTTAAAAGGTTGTTTTGGATGTCAATCACCACAAACTGGCAGAAGGAGAGTGAAACAACCTGTGCTTGAGGCACCATCAGTTCTCCTGTTGGTTTTCCAGCTGCACTGAGCCTTGGCCCAGTCTGTGGCTCGAGGACCACTGAAGGCTGGAGCAGACAGGGCAGGGGAGAGCTGGGCTGCAGGCAGCTCAGGGAAGGGGCATTCCTACATCTGGAATGTTTCTGCAGCCCGTGAGGGCTTTTCCTGCCATATCTGAGTCTCTCAGACCATAGTTCAGTTCTTTAGCCACAGGAACTTCAGCTGAGAAATGGAATAAAACCAGTTGTCTTGCAATCATGGTGCTCCTTTCCCTCGCCCCTCAGCCCAGGTCCAGATGGAGGAGCCAAACATCTCACAAGGATTATGCAACGCCCAAAAGCATCTGTTTTCCAAATGAAACCAGCACGAGTCCATGCATGGAGATTCCAGATACAACCCTCCTCAGGCTGCTCCCTTGGCTTCCTGTCCACACTGGTGCATGGCATGGGCTGCTGACCACCCCTTGCAGCCATCCTGGCACACTGGGCAATGAACTGAGAGCCAGGAGAGCCACTCTGCTTGCACACCCTCCCAAAGGAGTGTGTTCATGTGCAGCTGAGCAGAGGTTGACACACTGACACTCATCCCATCCTCCTATGATTTGGAAATTATCTTCGGAGCAGGGAGGAAGGCAAGGGAGGAAATCCAGCCAGAAGTGTTTGTGCTGTGGCAACGTGAACATCGCAAATATTTCAGCTTTTAAATATGTTTGGAATGACAGAGAATGCCAACGTGTCCCTCATCTTCCCAGAAATAGCTCTGAATCATTGCTCCCCTAGCGTAAATTCCCCACCTCACCAAATAATTTTTTTTTTTGCAACCAGATTTTTATCAGGCAGAGGTTGACAGTGTGTGCAAGCCCATGGCAGATGGGTGGGTGTCAAACACGTCACAGGAGGATCCTCCTGACTCGACAACCCCAGCTCCACTCGAGCTGCTGGACTCCACAACCCCACGCCACTCGCCCCTGATGGGTGCCCAACTCCACTGGCTCAGCTTCACAGGGAGAGCCCAGCTGCAGGGAGAGTTAACAAGAACTGCTGTTCTCTGCAGGGGAAGGAGGACAAAAGCAGGAAAGACGTAGGTGTGTTTGTACCCACTAAAATTGTTTCATTTCACTGCTCAGATCTGAGGTTAGAGCTACTTCTACAGATGTCCACTTCTGCAAGAAGTGGTGGGGAGGCCACACAGCATGTGCAGGCTCTGCATGGAGCACCCCACAGCCCTCAGGACAAGAAGTTCTTTTCATGGCAGAGTGTTTGAGGAATTTCATTTCCCACAGGGCTGGTCAAGGCAGGCACTGGCAGAGGTCTCTGCATCTCACTTGGGTTCTGGATAAGCGGGATGGAGCAACAGGGCGCTGGCAGCATTGGCGTGTCCCCTGTCCATCAGTGCCACCACAGGATCCCTCTGCCTGGGTGTCCTGCAGGGTTTGCTGGCAGCTGCCCCTCCCCACCAGATGCAGGCACAGCCACAGCTGGCCAAGGAAGCATCTCCCTCTCTCACAGCCGCTGGGGAAACCAGACCCGCGCTGTCTCTCGGTCCCCGCTTGCAGACATTCCACAAAAGCCCAAGAAACAAGCCCAGAGCTCTTCTGCTCAAGTGAAAAACAACCTCCCGTGGGGAAGGGAGAGCCCAGAGTGATCCCTGCTGCAAACTCCGAGGCTATGGGAGGACAGGCATCCAGGGACGGCGGGCGCTCACAGCTTGTTCCATTCTCCAGCCCCTCTGCGCTATTGTTCCACAGCAATAAATCACGGGGAGGCGCTGGAATTCCGGGCTGTTTTTTACAGGAGGGAACCCGGGGTGCCGGAACAGAGATGCTGCCTGGCTGTGCCTGCTAATTCCCTCGGCAACTGCCGTGCTGAGCCCTCCACTCCCACGCATCCCGCCGGAGCAGCACGGCTCTCCCCGTTCAAAGCGCGTCCACCCCCTCCGCTCCCTTCCCCCAGCCCTGGATTACTCAATTAGAGATTATGCTTTTGCCAGTTACCTCCAAGCCAACTGGGGCCTCTGCCAAGGTCAACACAAGTTCCAGCCAGTTTCATTAATAACTGCGAGACCAACCCACTGGAAACTCTGAGAGGTTAATCCCAGCAACAGATCAATGTTCCCATAACAAAGCCACGGAGCAGAAACGCAACTGGTGATTTAGCAGCCAGCCCAGCTATCCGTGCTGGGAGCTGTGGCATTGCTCCTCCACCCCAAAACCAGGGCAAACCCTGCTGCCAGAGACTCGAGCCTCCTGCTCCTCTCCCCTGGTGCATTTGTCAAGGGATGGAGCAGCTACCAGGCACCAGCACTGCCAAGGCACTGGACAGTGCAGTGAGGGGGAAGCAGAGCTCCCGAAAGGCCTTTCTGCTGTCCTTGGTGCCCTGCCAGCCTGCGGCCAGGGCAGGAGTTAGCAGGCTGGCCAAGAGCCTTTTCCATCCCACAGCCTGTCTTCCAGGAGTTCATTGTAAATTGGGCTCTGGAACGGGCAGCCAGTGTGAAATTTGGCATGTACACTGCTGGCTTCAATGCATCATTAAAAAGGCATTTCAAATGTGTTAATTCCTCCTTTTTCAATTAATTGCTTTTAAAGCTACATTGATATGCATGAAAGCAAAATACCCTCTGCCCTAATTTCTGTTTTGCCATACCTATTTCCTGACCTTAGCGCTGCCTTTTCCAAGACTACCCCCCCCCCACACACACACTTTTCTTACTCCATTTTTCAGTCAGTAACACAACAAAAATACTCATGCAGAAAGGGAAGAAATTAAAACCTTTGCACAATGTAAAGCAGAGTCCAAGTCTTAACAACACATGGCTTCTTAATTGCCTTTTTCCATCCACAGTTGTTAATTATTTTACAAAAGAGGGAAGTGGCATTGTCCCTTGTACAGATGGGGAAATCTGAGATAGAGAAAGGGGAAGAGACTTACCCGGTGACCAGCAGGCTGCCAGGGCAGATGGCAGCAAGGTTCAGGTTTCCTAAGCCTCCACCCAGCCCCATTCCCGTGGGATTACATGGCTCCCTGTAAGTGAATTCCTGTTGGAGCAATCGCCACTCATAAGTGCAGCCAGTCAGCCCTTGCAGGGGGACTAAATGCAGATCATGACTGACTCACATCCTATAGGAAGGAGCACCAAAACACATACGTGGTAGAAGAGCAGTCTTAAAAATGGGGAAAAGAGTGAAAGCATAACAGGAGTAAGAAGAGATGGAAGGGGAGAGGCTCTCCAGCTCTGGAGAGGGGAGAGCAGGCACTGACTGACCAGATGTGCCATGCTCACTGTCATGGGCAGCACCAGCTGTGCCCAGGGTGTGTGCAGGGACAGGGATTGTGCACAACATCACTGGCCTGTTCTGGGGCTGTCTGCATCACTCCTGGCTGCTGTTACATCAGGGAGGTCCGTGATTTTACTGGAAAGAAAGCAGAAGCTACCAAGGGTTCCTGTCAAGAACACACCTGGCATAGCCACATCACAGCAGCTTTACCAGTGAATCCCACATCCAGGCTTGCAGGGACTGAAAAAACAGCCCTGCTTTAGTTGGTCTGGTTACTGTCAGCCAAATAAAGGGAATATCTTCCCAGGTGAAAAGCACCAGCCCCAGCTGGCACAGAGGGCACAGCAAGGTTTCATTTCTCCCCAGCAGATCAAGCTCACCAGAGCCCTCCAGGCCACATCCAGCAGCAGATGCCCAGGACCACAGCACTACAGCAACATGACAAACCCACAACAGCAGGGAAAAAGATGCTGAAGTGAGGTAAAGCAGGCAAGACAACAACCTTCTGCCTCCGGCTTGAAAAGAAACACCAGTGTTTGAGGATATGAGCAATGTGAGGTTCATAAGGAAAGGTAATATCTTTTACTTGTCCAAGTGAGATTTAGCTGAAAGCTGCTGCTTTTGAAAGGCACGCTGCCCTAAAGTGTGTCTGCTTTCTCCAGGGAAAATGCACTGATCCAAGAGCTTCTCCTCACAGCCTTGCCTGGAGTGAGCTGCAGTGATACTGAACAGGGTTCAAGGGGCCCAGCTCTCCTCCTGTTTGGGAGAGGGAGATGAGCAACAAAAGACATGAGAAATCCATTGCTCTTTGGGGGAGGAAGAACTCTGAAGCCTGCTAGCAGCAGTTGCCCCATCATTTGTTCCGTCTCTGTTCAGAGCACAGATTATGGCTCTAAACAAAGGCCTTGGAAACGTGCAGGAATGGTGCTGACTTCTCTCCCCCAGGCTGAAGGTTGGTAAATCCAGTTATCAACAGTTATCAGGGATGTGCTAAACTAATATCCCATCGCAGACCTGATTCTTGCTCAATGGCTGCTCTGAAACCAGGAGAGACCAGGATGTATCCAGTGCCCAAGAGCAACATCCATTACAGTTCCATCCCCTGGGACAGTCAGGCTGGCGCCCAGAGTGTGTAACTAAACCCCTACCCTTTTTATTGAGGGCTTTGTGGAGCTCTTACTGTGCAAAAATGAGCTCAATCTGCAAAATCACCATGAAAACCAGCCCTAGCACTATTACCCCAGTGAGTAAATTGAGCTCCTCCCCACGCAGTGACTGCAACAGTGAGGAATGGGGTAACGGGTAAGTGAACAACTCCTGGGATACTCTGCCTCAACAACCAGCAGCATGTTTAGCAAGACTGGGCTCACGTGGTGCATCTCACCCCAAGAGCTCACCCAGCTGGCAGAGCTGCCCCAGATAAAGTATTGAGCGACTTTGTCAGACACTGAGTCAGCAGCACAGACAGAACAGCAAACATCTCTCTCCAGCCCTGGTCACTGGGGCACACGTCCTGCCACCGTGTGTGTGCACTGCTCCAGGACACACATCTCCCTCAGCTCAGAGACTCTCAGGAAGGGCTTTATCCTCTGTCCTGGGTGGTGAGTTCAGAGCCCAGTGCTGAGTTCAGCTGTGGCTGGCTCAGCGTGGGTGTGAGGTTCTATACCTGAGTCCACAGCCCAGACCTGCCAGTGCCCAGAGCTGTGCCCTAGGGCAGCCTCAGCTCTTTGCATTTCCCCTGGACCCACAGCCAGAGCAGCTCCTCCAACATGCTGAGGCTCAGAGCCATGCACACTTTGGCTTCAGGAGCTTTTCCACGACCTAAATGTCCACCAGCAGTTTGGAGACCAGTCTGAGGACAACTCAGGATAATGCCAAGAGACTGCTACTAACCCGATTTCCCAAGCTGCAGAGGCTCATATACCCTGTGTCCCAGACTTGCCTTCTGCTCCCAGCCACTTGAACAGCACTGAGATCATCCAATCTTGCAGTGAGCTCCAGCAAACCCACTCTGGAGGCAGCCCCTGCCAGTTTAGAGCAACAAATCCCAGCTCCACTCAGGCTCTCACCAGTCAGGGACACCACATTTTCTTCTTCCTTCCAGACTCTAAAATTACAAATGGCTCCACTAAAAGCATAATCTTGTCTAGCTGAATTGCATCTCAGCTCTCTCTCTCTTTCATTAACAAATGTTTTAAGCCCCATAAAATGCATGTACTTCTTGGAAACATGTCACAGGCCGAGAAGCAAATGCAGCCCCTAAACTGATGAACTAATTCCTCAAGAGCAGCTCTGCCATTTAGAAACACATGGTTGAGACAATCCATGGTTTTCTGGTGAGAGGCAGAACAGAACTGCTGGTGGGAATCATGTGAAGAGAGAAAAGTCATCCTGGTTTCCTCGTTATCTTTGGAGAGGGCTGTTTTTTGTGTCGTGGACAACAATGCATTTTCCCCATCAGCCACCCAACCAACATCTCCTGAGGATGCTTCAGAGCCTTCAGGTCACCCTTGGCATACTCCAGAGTTAAATATCATTCTCATTAAAGAGAGGCTTGAATATCTCAGCATTCCTAAGGAAGAGCTTTCTTGTCTATGTGTTATTTCAATCAGCTCCCACAGGGGTACAACAAACCATCCCCATCTTCCTGGCTATGAATGCAACTTCTATTTCACTTCACTGAGGCCTTGAGCAATTCCCAAGCTCAGCCTGCAGCTGCACCACCCTCAGCACTGGAATCAGAGCCCCCAGCACATTTATCCAGCTAGATTTTCCTGCCAACCAGGAGCATGTCCAAAGTGGAGGTAAAATCAAATACAATTTACCCCAAGAGAAGATGAAAGTAAATCCAAACAGGCGCACAAGCAAGGGATTTCTCTCTGCAATATTTATTCCATGTGAAGAGGGGACAATTTTAAGTAAACGATTTGCTTTGTTAAATGAGACTGGGACAAGGGAGGCTTTCCTGGGGAAGATTATATTAAAGAACCACCAGAAACCAATTCCAGCCCTTCAAACACCAATATTAAATAAAGAGATGTGATAAATGAGAAGAGTCAAGTCAAAATCAAATCAAGGCAGAGCATCCAGAAAAGCCAGACATGACCATCCTTAATTCAGCCTGCAGGAGCTTCCAAATTGTTCTGGTGCATCTAATAGCCCAGTAAAAAAAGCCCACGACCATAACAGTTTTGGGGAAAGCTGATATGCTTCTGTTTCCCAAAAGTGCTCACCCCACCTCAGGGAAAAGCATCCAAGCACTGCTTGATGCACTGGGAGCCACAACCTACACTGGATTCAGCAGCAGCTCACAGCCTCCAAGGCAGCTCTACACGAGGCCAAAATGCAGACCCAGCTGGTGGCACAGGCCCCCAGCCCCTTACCTTTGAGAGGTCCTCTGTGCCCCCCGGCTGGCTCTGGCTCAGGAGAGGCGAGTGCCGCATCAGGGGGTCCTGCAGCAGCTCCAGGCGGGGCCTCTTGGTTTCAATGAACTCCAAGTCCGACGGCTTGGCCAGCTCGGAGAGATAGGAATGCCCCTCGGCCCTCAGGTGCAGCTCCTGAGATCTGGGGACAAAGGGAAAGGAGCCTTTAGAAAACAAACTACCTCTGCCCTCCCCTGCAAACCACTCGAGGAGGACGGGGCTCAGCTCTCCAGAAGGATCCATGTGGGGAGGCCAGGTGGAACAAACATCTCAGGTCTCTGCAGAGCCAAGGGCACAGCCCCATAGCTTGGCTGCTATTCAGGGCATGGTGAGCGTCCTGGAGCAGGACCACCACCACCCTCCAAGCCCAAGGGGTCACCCTGCTGTCCCCCTCCTCAGCACCGCTGCTGTGTCACCTGCAAAGCCCTGCTGTCACCTCCTGTCCCACCAAGGCAGTGGGTGGCTGTCCCTACACCAGGACAAAGCGAGTAAGGCCGCAGGTCTGAGCCTTCCCCGTCGTGACACATGGGTTGGGCTGGTCAGAAAAAAAAGACAAAGCTTGGAAAATCCTGAAATCTACCCTAGAAATCCTCCCCTGCCTCCAAGGCCAGGCAGAGCCCCCTTCTGCCACGTTTGGCTTATTTAGTCAAAGGTACCTGCATGAGTGTTGATATTTAGTGTCTTCTATAGGAATACCAAAGATTGTATGTTAGGGAAAAATGCCTATTCCTCCATGGCTAGACAGCAGGGATTTATTTTTCCAGGATGGGGGAGGAAAGAAAGCAGCCACATGCAGTTGCACATCTCTGACACAGACCTGGCAGGCTGTAAAGGCACATTACCCAGTGATAGCAACTGCACCAACGAGTCACATCGAGCTCAAACATCTTTTACCTGTTAAATATGATGCACTTGGTAATACCTGGAGAGTGGGCTTGGTTTTGCTTTTTCTTTTTTTTTAAACAAATGTTGAACTTTTTTTGTACTTCTGTTTTCCTTAGCAGGATTCTCTTGTGGGAATTGTAAAGGGATCCTACAAAAATACATTAAACCTTTTACTATGCCCTAGGATCAGCTTTGCTGCAGCAGCTCCAAGGGTGTGTTTTTAACACTTCAGGCAGAAGTGTCTCTTAAAAAAAAAAAGAAAATGAAGCACAGGAGATTCAAAGCTTGTGAAAAAACTTTTTTTTTTTATTTTCCCCTTAAACAAGATTGTTGCAATTCTCCTGAGCTGGTGGTAAAGTGTCCTCCCCAGTTACCAAACACTAAGAAACTTAACAGCCTTTGGAACTGCTTGAAGGGGAGGGAGAAAGAGCAAGCATAGAAGGCAGGGGGTCTTATGCCCTGTTTGCCCCCCACCCAACAAACTGCAACTGCTGACATTAAAAATCTCAGAGAAGATGGCAAAAAGGGAAGGATCCAGAGTGCCCTGAGGCCAGCAGCTATAACGGCTCTGGATCTCATCCAGGGAGAGGATCTTGTAGAAATCCATCCTCTCAGGGCTGCCACCCTGAGCACGGCCCTATGCCCTCCCCTGCAGCATCGTGGCAAACTTCCAGCCCCAGGGAATCAAGATAAAATTGGGGGGGTTATTTTTCAATTTAACATCAACAGCAGGCACAAAGCACATGCATGCCAAGCTCTGCTGCTGTGGGTTTGGTGTTGGGATCAGGCAGCAGCTTTGCTGCTGACACACAGAAACAGAATCTGGCTCATCCTCTTCCTCCTCCCCAGCAAAAAGGGGACAGGACAATGGGGAGGCTCCAGCACTGCCTTTGGTGCTCCAACATCCCAGACAGAATGTCCAGATCCCACGGAAACCCTCCAGAGCTGAACAGCCCTGAAATCTGGCACTGAAGCACAGCTTGCTTCACCTGCAAACACTTCCATGCTGAATGAGCCTCAACTTTTCTCAGCAGGCCCAGAAATTTCTCCTGGCACCTCTCAGGTTTCCTGCTGCCTGGCCCCAGCCCTTCACACAATCCCTGCCTGCCCACAGCTGCACACCAGCATTTCAGGCTCTGCTGTAAAACCCAGGAACAATAAGCAACTGTTGAGCTGGGCAGGTGCTAAAATATTCCAACACCCAAGGTCTTGCTCTACTGAGGCAATTAAAAATCAGATGTGTTTATTTTCACTTCTTCCCCCTTTTTAAGGCAGTATTACCAGGAAGCTGCTAATTGACAAAGGACGGCTCCAAGACCTCTGCAGTTGTCAGGAACTGGACACAACTGCTCCACTCAGAAAAAACCCCTGGATTCTGAAGATAAGAGCACCACGGAGCTTCACAAAGGCAGTTACTCCCAGCCAGGCAGGGGCCACGCCAGGGAAAGCAGCTGCAATGTTATAAGGTGCTATTTTATTTCCATTTCCACATCCACTGGAACAGCTATTAACTTTATCCACTGGAATTTCCAGCCGCTCCCGAGATTACTTTGCCCAACACAACCCGCTCAGCCTGTCCTGGCTGCAAACACAAATGCTTTTGCTTGAAGCCTTCACACCTTTCACTCTTCACATCCACACCTGCAGCAAGCTCTTTACAACAGACTTTTATACAGCAGCAATGCTGCTGTCAGTGCAAAAATGACCCTGCCTGAAAAACCCTCCCGTTACACCGAGTTTGGGGTCTGCTGCATTTTCCAAATAGTTCCCACCCATCTGGTTTATTCCAGAGATTCCTACTTTGCTGAAGGGAAGAAGTGCTTTTAATTGCATGTGAGTTGTGCATAATTAAAATGAAGCAAAGCAAATGGCAGCATTAATTATGAAGTGGGACAGGTTAGTCTTCACCTGAGTCCTTCACCACAAACACCAAATACTTCAGAGAAGCAGAGCAGCCCGAGATGTGCTGACACACCAAGCTGGGTGTCCAACTTCCAACCACCCCTCTAGAGCTCTGCTCAGGGTAGGTCCAGGTCCAGAAGACCAAGACAGCCCAAGAGGAGACCTTTGGTTTGTTACCAATCTGACAAAGGAATCACCCCCTCCTGGCTGCAGAGCTGTGTCACTCTTTGACTGGGTGATTCCTCAGCACACTCACAGAGGGTGCAAGGAAGGCAGGAGATGATAAAATCCTACAGCTCACTCCACCAGTGTGCAAGATGGGCTGGAAACAGGNCAGGAGATGATAAAATCCTACAGCAATGTAGGATCACATCCAGGAGCTCGCTCCAGCAGTGTGCAAGATGGGCTGAAAACACAGGTTGTTGGATAGCTGGGTATCAAGGAATCAAAGAATCCTTAAGGTTGGAAAAGACTTCTAAAATCATCGAGTCCAGCCATTGAGCTGAGAGCTGGGGAGAGAAAAATCAAATGAGGTACCCTGAGCTGCCCTTGGTTGGGATTTGTAAGAGCAGCCGTGATGAGATCTTACCATGACGGATCTTACTTGTATTTTCCTGAAGCCAAATCACTGGGAAATGGGCAAGTTAAAACTTTTCAGGAGACCAAAGACTCTCCCTCCCCAATAACCCAGAGTCTGGCTCCTCAGAGCAGCACAACCCTCCTCTGCTCTTCAGACCTTCCATCTCTCCCTCAGCAGAGCAGCAGAAGGTGGCTGCAGGAGGAATGATGGCTATTCTGCAACATCCAGCAAACC
Organism: Polioptila caerulea; assembly: GCA_013397295.1. NCBI lineage: Eukaryota > Metazoa > Chordata > Aves > Passeriformes > Certhiidae > Polioptila > Polioptila caerulea. The sequence continues at coordinate 895,174 of VYXF01000788.1, read as the reverse complement.
CAGCTTGACTTCCTGAGCCTCCTGCACCGAGGGCTCAAAACATTGGCAGCGACTCTGAGCCAGCTCCCACCAACCCCCCAGCAGGAGCACACTTTAAGAGTTGCTCCCATCTGCAAATACTGTTCCCTGCACCATGGGGCCAAACAACATAACCAGGCTGGAAAACTGATTCTCAGTGTCTCCTGGAACCAGAACCAAGACAAACGACCGCCTTGCTGAGGCTGTTTATTTCCTCCAGCTAAGATGGTTTGGTGGGAAATTGTCTCCAAAAATAATTTCTAAAGAGAATGTCCAACCCCCACAGGTACAGACAGACAATAAAATGCTTTTTAGAGCCAGTAATATAGAAAATCACTGATGTTGAAGTGAATTATTTATAGCCAACGCTAAGATTTGTCAGAGGTTTCAACAATCCCTTTACAGCTAATGAGAGCCAGAGTGTGAGACTGGGCAAACTGGGACCTGTTAAAGAGAGGAACTGGAGGCTTTGGAGGAGCAAACCTGCCACCAGACACCTACAAAAACATGACCAGCTGATACATTCCCTTTGTCATGTAGGTGGAGAGGGAGATAAACCATTGTGACTTGACGGGAAGAGCTGCATGTCTGGGCGGGAAGATGGAGCTGCTCCCACGCCCTCAGCAAAGTCTGCCAGCAGCAGGACTGAGCCTTCCCAAGCCAAAGGTGTGGGACAGCCTCGAGCAGGATGCTCAGCTCACCATGTGGCCCAGCTGAAGGACTCCCAGGCCCTGAGGAGCTCTGACCAAGCACCCACAAGCATCCTCAGGATGCTGGGGCTGTGTGTTCCCACACAAGGGCAGGGAGCACTGTCTCAGCTGCCCTGCACAACCCCTCAGCCACCTTCTCCCAAGCCAACTGCAATTTAGATAAGAGCAGATGCTTTATTTAAAACTTGCATATTAAAGATCCCCATACACAGAGCCTGAATTATTCATGGACAGGACCAGCAGAGGCTTGAACACAATGGCACTGCCTCACTCAAGAGGAAGAAAAGGAATATTTGTCTCTCTCCACAAGCTCCCCCACATGCTTTCTCCAGGCAGCAAGCCAGTAAAGTCCTCTTAGCAGCCCTGGGTGGCTGGAACCCTCCTGAACCAGTGGCTTCAGAGACATCCCATGCCCTTGGCCATCCTCCAAGTCCCTCCATGGACATGCCAGGCAGCCCACACCAGAGCTTGCAAGGTAAGGCTTGTCCCCAAGTGCTTGTCCCCAAATGCCTCCACACCAGCGTCTGCCCTCTCCAGATGTTGTTTTCCTGTGTTCAATTATGGGGAAGAAAAAAACCGCAGCTCCTGCTACATCATTTCCAGTGTGAGAGCCACAGATACACGGGTGTGGGGATTTCAGCCACACCGCCGCTCACTCCTGAGAAAAGGATCACCTCTGAAAACAGAAACTTAATTAAAAACCATAAATAAAACCAAATTGGTCATGCTGTTACCTCAGGAGCAGCTGGTGCCATTTGGCCCAGCACAGATGAAGATGGAGAGCTGTGTGTGATTTCCAGCACCACGCTCGCTTCCCCAGCTCCCCACCCCTCCCTGGGCCAGCAGGATTAATCCCAACAAGAGGCACAGTGATCCAGCCTGCTCTCCATGTGCCACACTGCACATGGCCAGCTCAGATGGCTGCAGAAACACAGCAGCTGTTCAATGTATCCTAAATGTCACCCTGCAGATCCACACCGGGCAAACTCTTCAGGCTCCTTGTGCCTGCGAAGCAGAACGGCTCCCAAAGAGGAGCATGGTCTCCTGAACTGGGAAAATAATCTTCTATGAAAATAGTGACTCATTCTGGATAAAGGTGGAATACACTGTGTTAACACACATACCATTTATTTACAGCCACATTTTCTGCCAGAGAAGCAGAGTGAAGTATCCACCCCAGCATTCCTGCATTAATATGGAACCTTGCTCTAAAATCTTAACACATATGAAAAGTTAGAAAAATCCAGTTCCTTGATTTTTCAGATCCCTCACCCTCTGGCACCTGCCATTTAACACTCAACCCAGTTTTTCTCACTTCTTTTGAGGACCAAAATATCTATAGAAGAGGGAAAAAAGCCCTAATCCTTGTCACCTTGCCAGGACATTCCACTGCAAGTATTCATGGTACGACTTGTACCAACAGCAGATCCTGAAATACTTCTCTTCACTCCTGCAGACCAGTTGGCACAGCCAACTGAACAAGCTAAGGGGAAGTCTGTGGATCCTTCCAAGAAAAAGCCTGCTACCAAAAAAACCATCACGGAAAGCAGCACATCCCTGCAAAGACAGGCAGAGCCAATTTTCCCTACAGCAAGAGATTCTGAGAGGTTCAGGTTTTCCTTCCTTCTTCCAGCCAGAATTGCTGCACAGGGAGTTCAATTCTTTGCCCAACCACCAAGGGGTGATGACAACTCTTGATTCTGACGTGTGTGGAGAAGGGCAGTCTGCAATTTCCCAACAAGCTTCTTGCTCAGGAAGTCCCAAAATTCGGGCCCATCTCAGCATTCCATTCCTTCCAGCAAGTTACCACTTGGCACCTTTTTGCCAACAACACTTGATTCATCCTTAACACATTGTGCCCATGGTGAAACACTTCACCTCTTGTTCCCTTTCCAATGAATCACAATTAACCACCATCCTGGTGGCCACAGCAAAACTGCAGCCAGGAGAGACTGAAAACATGCACAGCTGTGGGAACACCATCCAAGCAAGCCCAAATGATTTCTGTGGATTTTCGAGCATCCCCAGGGTCAAGCCTCCAATACCAAGTGCAAAGACAGCCTGCAGAGGCTTCAGAGATCTGTCCAAAGTGAAGGTAAAGCCAAAACGGGGGATAACACCCCAAAACCAGCATGTGGAGTAAAATGAATCCCTGCAGTTTCCAGGACAGGAAGGCAAACAGCAGCCACTCACCAGGCAGGTGGGCTCAGAGGAACTGGGAGCGAGCAGCACGAGGGCTGCAGCACTCTGCAGCTGTAGGCAGTGCCCAGGATGAGTGCAGGGAGGGTGATGGCAGGGCAGGGATGTCCATCTGGGAGTGCACACAGGGCTCCATCTCCAGCTCTGTCAGCCTGCCACATCCCACTTGCACCAGACTTGCAAGCTGATATCCTTAAGGAGCAGAGCGATCCTGGAAATGCATCAGCCACCACAACCAAGAGCAGACAGGCTGCTTCCTCTGAGCTCCCAAAACAACGGGGGGTTGGAAGGGTTCCCCTCTTGCTTCCAGGGGAGGATTGTCACGTGCCCACCATCGCTGAGTGCCAGCTGGGCTGTCAGGCAGGGAACCACAGCGAGGGTCTTCCTTTCAGGCACAGCACACCCCTGTGCTTCCCTCTACTCACCCCTGTGCCGTGTGGTGGATGTTGTTTGCCTTGCTCTCCCTCCTCCCAGCCCCTCATGCTGAGAGCCAGCTGCCTCTGCTCGAAACCATCAATCCCAGCCCAGGAACAAAGCCAAGGCACTGAGCCTGCCAAGGGGACTCAGCTGCAGCCACGGCTGCCACTGCCACCCTCCCTCATCCAGGCTCTGCTCCAGGAAGAGCCACTGCTATTTTTTGGGGAGGGCACCAATGGCCAACCCAACCTGCTCCAGAGTCTTGGCCCTGGAACCCTCAGGTGAGTGCCCACCACCCAAAGGGCTCCTCTTAGAACACAGCAGGAACTGTGTTACAGCAGCTCCTCAGACCACACAGGTGAACCAGCAAAGCCCCCAGGGAAGGGATTTTTAAGTGTAGAGCTTAAAGATACAGACAAACACCAGCTGGCTTTGAAAAACAGACTAACACCTCCCCAACCCCAATGGTACCCAATCCCAATCACCTCAGTAACTAATTACACTGGATTGAAAATTTCTTTACAATTTCTTCAAAGACCCCCCCTCTCCTCTCCTGCATCCCCCAGATGCCCCCCAAAATGTTCAATGAATCTATGTCCCAGCACTCTGGCACAAGATGTCAATTGAACTGAAGCAGCATTTTTAGCTTTACTACATGGTATAATTTTTGCAGAAGTACTATTTTTTAGATGTTAAGGGGAAAAGGGATGAAACTTAAGTTATTAAAAGAGTTTATTTTTATAGCATGCCAAAACATCACCATTCAGGTTGAAAATGAGGTACCATGGTAAGTATATGGATGCATAACATCCCCTGACAACTCTGATTAACATTTACCCACATTCATGTGATTGTCAACATAAAAATAAGTTAGGGGACTTTGAAACATTTGTAAGCCAAAGGCAGATGCCTGGGTGACCACACCAGATCAGGCATGTGGTACAGCAGACACCAAGGTTTGCCATTGGGCATTTTTGTTTAATGATACAGAAAAACCAAGATACATATTTTTAAACAGCATATTACTGGAGAGCAGAACAGCTTCTCCATTTTGCAAACCATCAGTAGTGTGAAAAACAAAAACAGGCAGGAGTATGGTGCTGGGTCCTCTTTACCCATCTCCCCCAAATTTAGCTAAATCTGACCCAATTCCAACTTAACCGTGTTACTCTGTGCTAAGAAATCAAAGCACTGAGAAATCCAAGTGAGCCAAGGCAGTGCCACGTGCTGCAATAAATTATGGGGTGGCACGACCCTCTGTACGTGCAGGTGTCACAGGCATAACCCAGAAGGGGATGTCCAGATGCAAAATGAACTTTGGAAGTTACTTTTTGCCTCCAAATTCTCACGGGTTTGTTTCTGCTGAGCACCAAGCTGAACCCAACCTACTAAAAAAGAGAATCCTGTCTGGATTATTATGCATCCAGCACCCTGGGTTCTGACTCCTCTCCCCTAACAACAATGATTTTAGAGAAACAGATTCATCTCTGACTCTGCAGTGGTTTTGTTCTTAGCCTAAGGAACAAGCAATAAAAGAAATGTTTTGTGTGTATCTACTCTAGCAAGGCTCTTATTTCACTTCCAGGCCAGTTTTTTTTTCCCCAAACCACTAAACATCAAATGCAGAAGAGAAACTGTGAGAGAGAGCAGAGTTTTGCATTGAAACAGAGAGTGAGAGTGATGTCCTTCAAACAAATCAGCTCCTGTGGTTAAAGCATGAACAGCATTCCCAGCCACAGCACTTGCCTGACTTGCACCTAAAAACCCTGGCAGCCTCCCATGAGGCTGCAACAGGAAACAGGGACACAGGGAGAGGCATGAAGGGAGCAGACAGGAAAAAAAGCAGCTCAGAGAAAGTAGTGAGGGGAATGCAGAAAGAGAAACAAAAACAATGAAAGCAGGGAGGAAGAGCAGCAGCAGAGGAAGCGGAGATGGGGGAGGAAATGAGCTCCTCTCACACCTCCCTGCAGCCTCGGGAGCCACAGACCAAACCCAACCACACGGCTTCATTTCCTATGCTGAAAAAGCCAACACAACCAGTCACAGCAACGTGAAGCTCCACAGAAGCGAGGGAGTGGGTTTTTTGTTGTTTGTTGTTCTTAAGACTTCTTTAACCCAGTCACAGGTAAGAAACCAGAAGGCAGAGGCGCCACTGGATTAGCAGAGGGAATCTGAATCTGAGCCTGAGCACGGTCAGTGCATCCCACTGCCCAGGACCCTCCCAGCCCTGCACTAAACCCTGGCTGCTGCAGGCAGGGAGCCAGTACCTTTCATTGCCTGGCTGGAACTCGGAGAGCAGGGACGGCCTCCGCCGCTGCGGCTGCATGATAGACCCCGGCGGGAGGTGGGAAGCAAAATCCCTGGAATGATGCTGGTACTCCAAGAGCGCGACGTCCTGCAGGAACAAACACAGGAGAGCTCGTCAGGCTGGGGGGAAATGTCAAGCAAGCACAGAACAACTCAAAAAACCCCACGGAGATGTTCCTCCTTTGAAGCACTGGGCAAAAAAGCTCAGCACTTTGCCCGTCCCAAAAGGTTCCCAGTAAGTCCCAGTCCCACACTGCATTGGAATGAGAGCTCAGCCCCTTTTCCTGGGGCTGCAGGCAGGGTTGGCTCCTGGGAAAGGACCCCAGCAAGGCCAACCCAGCCACTGAGCACTCACACACGGAGTTTTGGCATCCAAGCAGTCCCGGGGACAATTGTGAATCCAAGAGTAAGAACAAAATTAAGTCACAGGATACTTTCATCTTCACTAATCCACAGAGCAGCATGGAGAAAGAAAAAAAAA
>VYXF01000788.1:873363-889033 GCA_013397295.1 Polioptila caerulea | reverse complement strand
AAAAAAAGGGGGGGGGGGAGAAAGGACAGAAGAAAAATCACAAATGTTATCTTGAAAATGTCCCTTTAAACACAGCTCCCCTGGGCTGAGCTCAAGGGGTTTGAAAGGACACTTTGCTACTTATTATGTGTACGTCCCTTTTGTTCCTTGACCCTTGGAGAGTACAGTACAGTATGTTCCTGATTTTAATTAAATAAGAAGCCCTCCTGCTCTGTGCCACAGACTGATTCCAGCAGCAGTATTTTAGGCAGCTACATTCAACTGCTATTTTTTATTTGCAGATAGATACTTGACCAGCAGACTAATCATCTAATTAACTAAGACCTTCAGCAATGGCACAGAAAACCCTGTCACAGAATAACCCCGGTAACACTGACACACATTTACCTTAGAAGAACCAATTCCACCTGGGAGTCTATTTTTGAACTGTTCTCAACTGGAAAAAGAAAGCTTTAACTTCCTCAAAATGAAAAAAAGGAATTTCAGGGTCGACAGAAAAAAAATAAATCAATAAATAAGAAATCAGATGTATGCAGCTGGTGTGGGCAGGGGGATCTCAGCCCCAACAGCTGCAACAGGAATTATTTGGTCTGATGTAGTGAACATGCTCCAGCCCTAGGGAAGCTGTGGAATTGCCCCAGCAAGGTGCATGGCAGGCAAAAAAGGGTTTGGGAGCTTAAATAGCAACGACCTGAGCCTGGAGATCCCTTCTCCCAAGCTGGAAGTGAAAGAGCAGCCTAGCAGTGGATGCCATGCTGTCCTCCAGCAAGTTGTGGAGTAGAAGGGAATATCAATGCCCAACATGTTTGACAATCAGAGAGTAAAACAAGAGCTCTTCTGGAAAGTCAGGAAGAAAATCTGAGATTACAAACATTTGGCCTGGGAAAGCCAAGAAAAGCAGATCACCTCCCTGACATCCAACCTCTCTTGCACAAAAGCTGAAAATGCCAAATATCAAAGGTGGGAAGAAGGGGAATTGTGGTGTCCTATGGCCACCACTTCTCACGCCTAGAAAGCTGTGCTGGTTTCTGCAATCAGGTTTATTTCTCCCCACTATCAGGCAATAGTGTGGTGCTGCTCCTTCTCTGTTCTCACCAATGTTGGGAAACACCAGGAACAAGAGGCCTCTGCCCGCCCCAAGTCCAGCCCAGCCATCCCAAACCTCAGCCTCTGGGACAAGGGGTGCCTGCAGCCAGGTTCTTGGGACATTAAGAAGGGCATGACTGGGACAGTGTCCACTTCTCCTCACAGGGCTGTCCTGCTGTAAATCCAGGTGTTTGGGGAGGAGAGAACCCCATGATGCTCTAGAGTCCATCCATGAGGATGCCAGGGAGGGCTGCAGGACACAACAGGCCATCACTCCAGCCATGGATGGGACAAACAAACACTGCCATCTGAAGTGAGGGAGCCCATCAGCTCTCCCAGGCCCAGCCAAAGCAGAATCCCTGCCTACAAACCAGCTTCCCCACGTTCACACTTGTCCTGGTTTTAAATTAAAAATAAATATTTAAATAGGAGAGTGATGCAGCTCCTGACATCCACCTACAAAACAAACACATCGTGTCTGGGAAGACACACCAATAGGCCCCAAACCAGGACCGTCACTTTCTGTGGGTGTATAAACAAGAATTACCCGTCTGGGAGGCTCAAAGGCTGTGCCCTTGAGAAAAAAAAAAGGCCCTTGCATGTCCCAAGAGCCATCTGTTTTTCCTTTTCCCCCTGCCCACACTCAGCTGAGCTTTTGCCTCCTCTAACCCCGTCAGAAAATGGCTGGTGGAGCTCAGAACCTGCTGGCATGGCCTGAAGTGACTCTGACCTGCTCTGCCTTGCTTACATCAGTGTTTGGTTTTACAAGGAGAAAACAAAACCTAAAAATCAGTGAGGAGGATTAAAACTGGCAAATTTCTGTGCCCTGTGATGAACTGTTAAGAGGTGGAAGCCCTGGCAGGATGTAGGTGGATTAATTGCTCAGAAAGTTACTCCAGTAAATTGCACTGTGAGCTGTGACAGTGTTTTTCAAATGCAAACACCAGAAAGGTTTATGAGCTGCCTTCAAACTGCCTGGTGGACTTGGCAGTGCTGGGCTAACAGTTGGACTCGATGATTGTATGGGTATTTTCCAATCTAAATGGTTCTGTGATGCAGATTCAATTTTCTCTAGCAGAGTTTTAAAGACTTGGTGCTGGGAGGCACCTTGTTGCCAGCACCACTGCACCTTCCACACACACAGGAGAGGAGCACCCCGTGGGTGCCACCTGAATTCCCCACCACTGAATCACACAAATGTGATGTAGCCCTCACCCTGACCTCGAATTTCTAGCACCTGCCCATGGGCAACTCCAAGTCACCTGAAATAAAACAACTAAAAAACCCTGCAGCCCCAAACTACACAGTGCTCCTTTTCCTCTCCATTGTTTTGCTGCGTTTTGCTCAAATCTGGTTTTTGCTCCTCCTCTCCCTCTCTTTGCATCTCTTCCTGCCCTCTGCAAACCTTCCTCCCACCCCACAAATCTGCCAATTTCTCAGAGCACCCTCTCCAGACCTTTCAAATCTCCAGCTGCTTCCAGTAAGGACTTCCTTCCTTTTACATCAACTTCCCTGTTGCTCCTTATGGTCCAGGTGCTCCCACATTGATGTACTTTGGGAAGCTTTGCAGATTTCATGAATTCAGTTGGTGTCATGACAGAAACCAAGGAAGCAGAAAGACCATGGATGGTCAGGGGCTCTGGTAAATCAGATTTGGGGGGAGGAGGCCAGCACTAGCAGCACTGCCAAGGCCACACAGACACAAAGAGTGCCACAGCATCACCACAAGCCACCCCAGCAGAGCAGGGCAGCACCAGGCAAATATTTAGATAAATGAAATGCAAAAGACCCAAAAGTGGCCTCATTAAAACACACTTCTTCATGCAGCAGACTGAAGAGGTACTTAGGCCCAGCCTAAGGGACCAGAAGTATCCCTTGCTGCCCACCAGAAAGTCGGACACTTCCCTGCTGCTCCTGTGTGGGGTGCTTGGAGGGGGAGCCAGGGAAAGCACCCTGAGTCTCAAGGCTTCTGTGTTACCCCTTGATTTGGGAGTACAAAGAATGCTATTTCTATCCCTCCCTGGTAAATCCTTCTACCCCAAATAACCTGAGTCTACCAGGCTCATTTAGATTTGCTAATCAAATTGTTTGAAGCCACGCTCCTGAACACATTATTACAGAAAAGTTCTTGGCAACACACAGAAAGCCCAACAGAATGAAAAAGGAAGAAGCCTCCTCACCTCTTAAAATTATTTTAAAGCTTCCAGCCTGCTGCCTTACCTACCATAAAGTCTCCAGCAAACTCTTGAGTGCTGTCCCCGACCTCAGGCTAACCCCCACACTGAGCCAACAACTGCAGGCGGCCGCGCAGCCTCTCTGCCTCTCGCTTTCTGTTTTGGACACGTGCACTTGCTGGTGTGCTTCATTTCTCCTTCCCCTGCCTGCAGCTGCTGGGTCCTGGCTGCCTGATCTCCAACCAGGAGGGAGAAGGGGAGGTCTGAGAGCGATGCTGGAAGCACCCCCAGGTGCTGACCCGCAGCACACGGCGCCAGACATCGCCACACCACAGCCAACAGCACCTCCCAGCTCCAGCACCAAAACATCCACACAGACAAAGCATCTACAACTGCTCCATCCAGGTGGCCTTCCCACAGCTCCAAGAATTAGCCTCTGAGGAGAAGACCTCAGAGATAGGAGGCCTGCAGAAGGAAGCCTGGAGCTGGTCTTGCGACAGAAAGGCAAACTGCTCCTCCTCTCTTCCTCCCACCAGCAGAAAAGCAAGTACAAGCACCGAGAGCTTCTGGCTTCCTTGGAAAACGGCTCTGGAGCAATCCCACAGAGACCCAGAGTGCAGCCAGATGGGAACCAGCAGCACAGCTCGAGCAGCCCAAAGCGTGAGACCCGTCCTCTTCGCTTACCACGTCCTCAACCGAGAAAGCAACCGGGAGCTCCCCGCCGAGTTTCGGTGTAAGACAGCTTTGCTTCAAAACCACCGGCGCTTGTTTTGCCGTGACGCCGAGGAGGAGCAGCCCGGGGTCAGCCACCACATCCGCCAGCTGAGGCGGCTCCCCGGCGGGGCACGGGGCTGGCACCGCAGCCGCCCCGAATCACGGCAGCGGGGCTCACCCAGCGCCAAGCCACTGCCCCACACTGCCCTCGTCACCTTCCACGGGCTGACAAACAGGCCTGGGCACTGCACGCGCTCCTCGAGGAGTTAATGCCAGATCCTCGCCACCTCCACCATGGATTAGGGCTGCTACTTAGCTCACCCAGCCGGGTATCGCAAATAATTTTTATTTTCTAACAATGTGCTGTTTCTGCTGAAACATTCAATGAGGCCAATTAATAATGGTGTGGTACAAATAGTGAGAAAAAACAATGCCAAAACACCCCTATTTATTTCATTTCTCATGAATTGGCCCTTATCTAATCTCACAAAGGATGCCTGGTCTGTCCCTGCTGCTGGTGAGCAGCTCGCGTGCCGTTCTGGGAGCTGTTAACCACAGGGGAAGTGATGGGTGATGGCACAGGGCTGGTGCCCCCCAAAATCGTGGCACTGGTGGCACATAAGAGTCACAGCTGGACACTTTACAGCTGCTCTGCCATGTCCACACAGCCCAGAGCAGCCCAACAGAGCGTCCAAGGCATGACCACACAGCTTCAGACTGCGAAGCCACCCCATCCCCCAGGGAAGCACGGGGCTCCTTGAGCTTCCTGCGCCCCCAGAACCACACAGCCAGCATGGAACAGCATATCCCAACCTGGAACATGCCTCAGACCATCCAGCAATTAATTTGTGGGGTGGACAAAGCAGCACAGCCACCACTCTGGTGGCTTTGTCAGAGACAGGAGATGTCACCCAACCCTGCTCTGCACACCCTCGACTTTGGAGAAAGAAGTTCCCTAACATCTCTTTCTGCCAGCAGTGAGTGTGACCTATTTTAGCAATAAAAGGAAAAGTTCTCGGGTGCTTGGATACCCCTTGGCACTGGCAGCACAGCATTTGCTCACCCAACCAAGAAATGCACTTTTTAGCATTCGCCTGAAGAAAACAATTTTTCCCCAAGCCAATTCTCAAAGGTAAGAGGAAGGGGAAAGGTTTGGGAGGAACCAGGGTGGTAGCAGAGCTGTCACTGCATAAGGTCCAGACACAGCTTGGGCTATGAAGGGACCAGTGTGGCACACAACCCACCATGCTCAGTCTCCCCAGCCCAGAGCAACCATCCTCTGCTGCCAAAAACCTCCTCTGAAGTGCAAAGGAGGTGATTATTGATCCAAACAAGTTGTCCACAAGCACAGTGCTGTCTGCCCAACTTCCTCCCCAAAACCCTTTGAGGAACTCACTACAGATTTAGGAAAAAAATAACAACATAAACCAAACAATAACTCCTCCACAATCAGCTCTCCTGTTGAAGATAAGGTCAGTACTAAAAACCTGGCTGAATACATGCATTTTTATCTTGCCTACAGGGATGCAACATGTGCTGAAAAGACAAACGCCCTTATTGTTCTGAGACATCCATCTCTCAGAAGCTGCTGACTTGGCCTTTTGTTTTAGGAGGTGACCACACTGTGCGTGGCTCCTTGTTGGCAGGCACTGATTCCTGCTGCCATCCCTGCGCCGAGGCCACGGCTGCTGCCAGCACTGATAGCATCTGTACCAGCTGCACAGCACTGCACCCTCCTCGATGCCCTGTCCCCACCTCTCCAGCAAAGCAGGGCTGTCAGCAGTGCTTGGCTGCCCTGTCTGAATGTGCCATTCATGGAGAAGTCACGTCTCAGTGAGGACAGCTCTCAGCTGTTGTGGCTTCCCGGTCATCTGACCGGTGCCGGGTGCTGGAGCCAGCCGCCAGCCCTCTCCCTGGCAGCCAGGGGTGCCCACAGAGCAGCAGCACATCCACTACAGAGCTGCTTTTCAGCCTCTCTCCATCACAAGACTTTTGTCCCAGTCGCATCCAGGCGCCTTTGAGTCGGGAATGACCCATCTGCCCTTCCTCCAGCCCCCACGCCTGGTGCTGTGCTTCCTGAAGCCGTGAACATCCATCCAGGGTGAGCAGCTCTCTTCGCACAACAAACCCAAACTTTCTACCTTAGAAGGCATCAGGTCATTTAGCTCATCATCATGTCTCTGCCACAGCACAGGTCCCCACACCCTCCTACCACACCTGCTCCCATACAACACCCACAACCTATCTGCAGATCCACGGAGGATCCTTTCAGCTTTCCACGTCCCCTTTCAGCTTTCCACATCCCCTTTCAGCTTTCCATGTCCCCTACTCTTCCTTACACCCCCACAGCAAATCCTTCACTTGCTCAGTAGTTTGAATAAATGCTGTGGCAGTGACAACCAGCAGAAGTCCCCAGTCTTGCAGAAGGTGCCTCCAGGGGCTGGTGGGGCAGCACAATCAAAGTCAGGCCTGAAGCACAGGAAAAGGCTCCAAAAGTGGCTTTAGTGGCTTTGCCAAACCACATAAGCAGTGGAAGCTCTTTCTTCCCCTGTGGATTTACAATCTTGAGATGAACCAAAAGCAAAGCATCACCTTCTGCATCAAATCATGTCCAAAAAGAAGATTAGGGAGTAACCACAGACGTTTACTGTAGCTTGAAGTAAAAGAAATGTTTCGGATAAAGGCTGTATCCTAGGGAAAACAAGATTTAAATACAAACTGCTGTAAGCCAGCTTCTTCCCAGCAATGAGAGGGAGACCCTAGGGCAGGGAATTAGGTGTCCTGTTCTTTCACCTCCATGCTCTCCCAGTCCCAGAGCAGAAAGCCAATTTTCCAAAATCCACCACTGAGCCGCTCAGAGCTAATGCAATCTGTCACTGGAAAGGCACTCAAGAGAGTGCTGAGTTCTCGTGACAGACCTGATCAGAGTCAGTATTTCCAAGGAATGTCTTTTATTTTCAGGTCACTCCTTCAAACATTAGCTGGAGCCCAGCAGGCAGAGCTGAGGGCACCCCTCGCTCAGCTGGTAGCAGGAGGTTGCTCTCTGTGCTCGGAGGTGGTGCACCACAAACTCCTCCTTTCCACCGGTTCCTGGATCGCTGACACAGACCGGCACTTTGCTCCCAGGAGACAAAATGTGAGTAACTACTCCAAGGAAAACCAACACGGCAGCACAGCTCAGCGCCCCTGTGCAGGCTTACCTGGCACCGCTGTGCCACGCTGATCGTGTCACCGCAGAGAGCAGCGAGCTCCTGCCATCTCCAGAGCAGACAGCACCTTCCACAGCAGGACACTGGATTCAACTCGCTCTGCTCCAACTGCTGGGAGGAGGAGTCTGGCCAGGGAAGGCACTCGATTCCCCCCAGGCCACCTTTTGGCTTGGACACCAAATCAACACGCAAGTTTGCACCAACCTCTTGTCTCTGGTTCACACAGACAAGGAAGTTATTTATCAAGGGCCAAAGCAAACGAGCCATGGGGCCGGGACGCTCCGGCACAAGGGCTGTTTTGCCAATGGGGAGCTTAATGAAGGAACTGCTGAGCTGCTCCCAGGCAGGAGAGGTGGCATGGGAAAAGCACAATGGTCTCAAAGCTGGAGCAGAGAAGGGCTTAAGCTCACCTTTCCATCCTAGATGAAGCTGTGTGCAGGGAATGGGGCCAAACAACAGGAAGGAGGCAAAATGAGCCTCTTGTTTAGTAGTGAGGGAAAAGTGCTCACAAAGGGGAATTCAGGTGATGATGGAGCATCAGTTTCATATGAATGTGTACACAGCCCAATCCTACCAACCCCCAAACCTGTTTAGTATCTCTAGTACATGAAACATTTAAAGTATCCCAAAAGTAGAAGCTTCTTTTGGCACAGAGGCTGCTGCTTGAGGACACCTTGTGTGCCCTAACCCTCAGCATCTCCAGCACCCTGGAAAGCCCAGCCTGCATCCAAAGCCACACCATTCCTGCCCCGAAATGTCAGGGCACTAAAAGGAGCAGGAAGGCTGGGTAAAGAGGTCACAGCAAGAAACTGGACTCACACAGGAGGAAAAGAGGGGAACCCTTCTGGTTACCAGGGAATACTGATCATGAAGAGGTTTTAAAAAGAAAGGGGGACATGCACTACACAGGAAAATTGATCTGTTTACAGAAAATATCTGCAGGTTGCCTGAAAATGAATATCCTTCATGCGAAAGTTTCCTTTGAGGGAGCATGAACTTTGGACACATTAGAAGGTTAAGAGCGTAAGTAATGTGTTTTTTCACCTTTAGCTAAAGGTCACAGAGCATTCAAACAATTCCTCTGTTTCCAAGCTGAACATGACAGAAGTCAACTGTGCACCCCAACATTACAGCTAATGAATATGGAAAACAGAAATGTTTTCCCTGCACTTTGGCCAGGAACCACTCCGTGCCCTTAAGAAGAAACTGCTGATTATTGGAGATTTTAGTTTTACCTCAAGAAAGTCAAACAAACCAGAACCTTTTCACTGAGCTTCCTTCTTCCCGTTAGAAGCGCGTTGACTTGACAAAGCTTTTTACAAGTCATTGTCTACTAAGACAGAATTAAATCCAGGGTCATTATAAAAGTTTGGACCATTTTCATATCACACCCAGCCTCCCCAACAGCTGCTAGGACCGGATATCCCCCAGTGAGGAGGAAGAGGAGGAAGACACCTGAGTATGTTGCTTACCCTGTGGGAGAGCCCGTTTGCTGTGTCAGCCATTGCAGAGAGCTCAGTCTGGGTCAGACCCACGGGTTCACAGCCCTGCCCAAAGCTGGCAACCAAGAGTGAAACCAGACAGCAAACATCCTCACTCAACCGGTACTGGATCCTCTCTGCCAGCTCCAAACTCAGCAGTAACTCGTGGAACATGCTGCTGGGAGGAGGTGCCCCTATGTGCAAAGCATATTTCTGTTTGTTTACTTGAAATACATTTTCCCCCCCCCCCCGTTTTGTTGGATATTCCCTTAGGCTTTATGTGATGGGAGAAGAAAAATCCCTCAGCCTGCTTCCACTGCCTCCTGCCCCTTCACAACATCCCCTCTCACTTGCCTCATCTGTGAAATCAAACAGCTGCAATCCTTTAAATCACTTTTCATAAAGTGTCTCCAAGCCTAAAATAATGTCACGGCTCATTTCTGAGCTCAGCATTCCTGCCGCGCCGCATTTCCCTGGGTGCGACCGTCACAGTTGAGCTGTGATTATTTATTTATATTATAATAGCATTTGCAGCCCTGCTGTGCTCAGCCCTGCACACGCGGCCAGGAGGTGACCCAGGGCATTTCCACCACCAGGATAAGGATCCCTGAGCTGACAAATTCCCAGTTCCCAGGAAAGGACGTCTTGGAACGCAACAAACCAGAACCAAAATTTAATTAGATGCAAGACATGTTAGTGTCGGGTTGGTTTTGGCCTCTCTTGGTTTCTTCCAAACAAGCTCTCACTGTGCAAACACACCCCATGACAAAACTGACCTGGCCAAGACATGCAAGCAAATACCGCTGACTTTTAATATTAAACAGCACAGCAACTTCAAAGGAACTGGGCTCTCCTCTCCCAAGCAATCCCACCAGAGATCAGCTCCAGCCCCAGAGCCATGGCCAGGTTCCAGCTCACGGCGCCGCCGAGCAGGAGACACGTGTTTGTGAACAGCTGAGAGCAGCGGGGTGGATCATGCAGGGACACGCTTCCAGAAACGCTCTGCCTGCCCTCCCAGCACAGGCAAGGTGCGTCAGCTTCTGTGGGGCTGGCACGCTTCTGCCCAGAGAGCTCTTCTGGCTTTCCATCCGAAAAAAAAAATCCCAGCTTGGACCTCTCCTGTGTCCAGACACCCAAAAGGTATCGCTTAACTTTGGGTGATTACATGCACCTGTAAAAATAGCTTCTAGAAGTGAATGCCAGCGACTTCTTCCAACATTAATACAACAGAACAAAACCAGTGTTCACTGCAGACTGCAGAAACCCCCAGCTCCAGCCCACTGCAAACAACTGCCCTGCTCTGCTCATCCTGCTGTTGCAGCACTAAGGGGAAGCAGTTGGGATTTTGCAGGAGACAAGGGCTCAGCACCCCAAGGACAGGAGCCACTCATACTCTTCTAAAATCCATCTCCACACTGCAGATTCAGGTTCCTTTGGTTTGCTTTTAAACCACAGTCTTGCAACAACTGCAGACTGTGCTCACCTGGTCACATCCTCCTCCTGGCTCGGGTTTTTGATAAAAAGAGAATTGGGATTTTTTTTTTTTTTTTGAGACAAATGCTCTTGGTTACGTTCCAGCCCCCAAACAAACACGCTCACACTGATGGAAGCAAAGCTCCCATAAATTGAACCAGGTCAGCGTGTCTCATACCCAGGATGAAAAGCTTCTTTGTGCAGCAGCACGCAGGCCCCGAGCGATGTGGATGAGCCAGCAAACGCAGCCAAGAGCTCGTCCCGCACCCTCCTTAACGTTTCTATTTCAAAGCCTTTCCAATCTCCAGCTCTGCTCCCTGTGCCACTCTGCTGAAGCCAGGCAAAGAGGGCAAATGAGGAAATTTCAGCCCTTCACTGGCATTTCATGGGTTTCCAGGCTCTCAAGTCCAACACTAAAACCAGCACAGACTGAATCTGACCATTCAGTAGCTGTCACTGTCAAATGTAACCCCCAGACAAGGTCTCCTCCCTGACTTGTGTTTCAGACACCTTCCACCTCACCGTGACCCACCAAGAAGCAGCTCCAAAGACCCTTGGAAGTGTGAACCATACTCCAGCACCTAATAAGATTCCTTTAAGCAGCCTGAGCTGACTAAAGCTGTTCCACTAAGTAGAGTCTCTTCCGTTAAGGGCTTAAACTGAAAACATTCACCCATCCGGGAGGAGCAAACACAGGCATGAGTGAGACAGCAGAAAAAGGAGAGGCTGGATCCAGGTGAATTAACCTCTGCAAGTTCTGGTACATTCAACAAGACAGAGCCAAAAGAAAAAGAAAATATCATCTCCAGCTTATGCCTTGATCCAAGAAGAGAAAAGATTACAGGTCAAGACTAAGAGCAGGGGTAGGATAAAATGGAAAGCTCAGCAGCTCAGTTATCTTCTTGCTCCCCAGGAGAGCTGCATAAAGAGAGGCAGGTCTGCTAACAGAGGGCAGGAGGCAGCTCACTCCCAGCAGTTTGCCTGGGAACCAGGAGAGCTCTCTGTGCTTGTGAGGAGCAAGGACTGGGTTCACTGGGAACAGAGAAGAGGATGGTCCTTCCCTTGTGATTCAGTGCCAAGGAAAGGCTGTGCCAAAAAGGGCTGGAGGGCACGTGCTCCTGCTCCACAAGAATGGTCAAACCTGCCCCTTTGCCCCTAGGCTGGATGCTGCACCCAACCAAGGGTGCTCCTGCCAGGAGGACAAATGGACACAGGCACTCAGAAATTTTAAGCCAGAGCCCACCAGCACCACCACAGCACGTGCTTAGCAAAAGGCTGGCAAGGGAGAGAAAAACTGAAAGCACCGTATGGAGAAACAAAAGAGGACCCCATGAGAGAGGAACAGCGAAATCCCGTACCACAGGCACGGAAACGGCCTGATTTCTCTGCAAGAGCTGAACCACTGCCCCAGCCCTGGGGACACCCACATGGCTCCCACGCGGCGAGCGGGGAGGGAAGGAACGGCTGGGCCTTACCGCGTGTGGTCGGGCGATCTGCACGGGGTAGGACATGGCGTGCGGGGGGTAGCGCGGCTCGGCCGCGCGCCAGCTCTGCGTCACGGGCTGCGCGGAGCCAGACATGGCCAACAGACAGGGCCGGGGGCTGCTCCCAAATCACCGGCGAAGGGTTAGGAGAGCAGAGGGCTCCTCTTCATCGCGGGCGTGCTGCTTTCCACGTCGCGCAATAGCTGGAAGGAAGCAGGGAAAGCAGCAGGTTAAAATTCAGTCAGCCGCGGTCCTGTGAGACCCGAGCGTCAGGGCTTCCAAAAACCTCACTGCCCTCGCAATTCCCCAGCAGCCCCGTTTTCCATTTGGCAAACCTCAACGCTGAGTTTTTTCTGTAGATTATTGCTATCACAGGGAGTCCAAATGTAAGATTTTCCCACATTTATCCCACTCAGTTTCCCTGGAAAGCCTTCACCCACTGCCAGCAGGACCAGGAAGCCAAACTGCCAGCTCTCTCTTTGGGTCCTGCTGATCTCTAAGCCTCTTGGAGATGGGTATTTTTTTGCAGGGTGACTCAGTTTCCAAGAACACTGTCCAGAGTTTTGGCATTTCAACATAAGGTCCAAAAAGGCACAAGGTCCCTCCTCAGCCCATCCCTTTCAACATCCACACTCTCACACGTCTGTGCTCTTCTTTCTAAGCTGTGGCCACTTCCACAGCCCTCTGAGGTAAGCCCTGATCTAATGGCAGGACACCAGGCACTGACCTCGCCTGCAGCTGTGTCCATCCATGAAGCTACAAAAAAACCCAGGACTAAACCAAGTCACACACCTCCAGTGTCACCTGCATCAGCCCTTCTGATAGGGACCGAGTGCCCGAGAACACACCACAGCCCCGAGGGTATTTTCACAAACACTCCTGTCACCCACGCGTTTACTCCTGTACCACCTGTTGTAATTCCTTTAGCAGCTGCAACAAAATCAGGAAAAGCAAATTGGGAAGGTGCCTCTTTGCCCCAAGGGGAGATTCACAAGTTAGTGACTTTTATGGATACTTCACACTTTTTGCTTGGTGATGATTTTAAGCCTCCTGTTTTTTGTCTGGATTACAATGAAAAAGTAACAGAGGTCTAAATGCTGCCCTTCATCGCTGTCAGTGTGAGGTGCATTAACTATTATTCTCAAATTAACAGTTACACAAAGCATAAATTGCCACTGCTGCCTGTCTGGGTCAGGGGATATTATCAGGATTGATTCGAGCTCCCTGGGACCCATTCTCCATCCTACCCAGTGCAGGTATGTGTGATGTATGGATTTGCGCAAGGTTTTTGGCAGTATCAAAGTCTTCCAGCAGCACACCAGGAACAGCAAAGGAAACTTCCAGTGCTCCCAGCAGCCTGTCCCCACACTTGTGGTCTCTGTGCACAGGGAGCACAGCCAGCCCCAGCCAACGCAATTTCAACTGAAACAGCAGTTGGCGTGCACAGAAACCAAAAAGGGGGTAGGAAAGAGGGAAAAAAGAAAAAGAAAAAAGAGGAAGCTTTTCTTTTTCTATTTCTTTTCCCTCCTGCGAGACCACAGATGAGCCTGTGCTGATAAACCCCTCGCTATCTGCTGCAGGCAGGCACAGGGCTGCCTCACTGGTTTGCAACGCAGCCTCACAGCCAGAAATAAACCAAACCAAGGCAACGGTCCCTGGCAGCCAGGCACGACAAGTGGCCAGTGGAAGGCAGCCCAGGGTGGCTCTCTCACACAGAGGTCAAATCTTACAGAAATCTTTTCAGCAAATCCCCACAGAGCCTAAGGATGACAGACACACAAAGATGTCACCAAGCTCCTGATGTGGGTCAGGTGAGTCTCTTTGAAAAATGTATTTCACCAAGTGACAAATGGAAAAAGACGTGGTTTAGCTCTCAAGGCAGGGTGCAAGGGGACAACCAGGTCCCTCCTGCTTTCAGCTCACTCCCTGCACAACAGCTGGGATTCCCTTCAGTTCTGGACCCACATATCCCTGCTGACACCTTACCTGCCAGCCCAGGGAAGCACCGGCGGCCTGGGAGCAGCCTGACCCTCATCCCAGACCAGGCAGCCTCCCCGTGCAAGAGCCTGGCATGCTCAGAGCAATCCAGCCCGGGCAGGAAAGCCCCTGTGCACGCGGGGGAATTCAGAGGCACCCAGAACACGCGTATTTATACTTCCAGTATGACTGTCCCACTTCCCCTCCGGCTTCCGACGGGATGGGATTTGCATCACCCATTCCCACCCTAGGCTGGGGCTGTGCCAGGAGCATGTGGCTCCAAACCTGCCGTGCTCACCCCTCCAGGGACACGGCAGCCCAAGTGCTGCTTTAGGGGCAACCTCTCCCTGCAGCTGCCAAGGACACGGGGCTCTCGAGGGCTCCAAAACCTCCCAGTGGTTTAAGGTACTTTCCCAATAACAGATTCAAACTGGGACATCTTGGCTTACAGCCACCTACAAGTTAATTAGCACATGTAAATATATATATATATATACACACACACACTCCAGCTCAGGGTCCCTGGCAGCTTTCAGCAAGCCAAGGCTTCCTGGAAGCACAGCAGGTAGACCTAACCATGCTGAGGCAGCTGTCTACAGTAAAAGAAATGGGATGATTTTTTTTAAAAAAAAACTCTTCATATCAGCAGTTCAGCTTAAAACACAGCACACCAGGTGCAAAGCCACATGGTATCGAGTTCTAAAACAGTTTAAAAGCTTTTTTGCCTTGGTCTGTGCAACTAAAAAAAAAGTTAACTGTCTACTAGAGGAATACAGGCACAGGATGAAAATACAGAGGCCAACAGAACTGTCCTGCACCAAGGCACAGTGTCTGTGAGCCATGTCCTGCATTAATCACAAGCTAGCACAAAAGCATTTTTCCTTAACAAGGGCAGCAAACCACCTCTGCCTCTATTGAGGCTTCTTGTTAGAAGCCCTGGGAAGACAAAAGTAAAAAGCACATGGTCCTTGCAAGCAGGCGAGAAGCACTGTCCATGCATTTCCACATCTGCACACAGCAGGTCACCAGCAAGATCCCAGTGCAAGCCCAAGGCCCTGGGTGTTTCCACCACGGCAGGACTGGGCTGGAGCCAAACAAGGTCACCACAGCACTGGGGCAGCTCCACAGGCACCTCAGATCACACCTCAGGTCCCACTCTTACACTCCGTGTGCCCAGCAGTGCCAGCACTGCTCCAGGGAGGAGGATCCATGACCAGCAGGCAAAAAGGCAGTGGGTGCTCCCACTGGGGAGTAAAGTGGGAGCACATCTTGCAGGGCATGCACTGGTGCCCTTCACTGCATGCAGCTGGGACACCACCAGGCCACCTATTCCCAGCAAAAAGGCTTCCTCCTCCCCCAAAATTCTTTATTAATTATTTTTAAGAGAGGAACGTAAACAATAGGAACAGATTAATGAAAGTAAGAGAGAGAGTGCAGCCAGGCTCTTTAAATCTCTAAAATCAAACTGTTTGGTTCTTACTTTCTCAACTGATTTTGATGAAGAACAGACATTGTCTCACAGGAAAGGTATTTCCCCCCCCAGTTAGAGTCTCCATCTGAGACTGTTTTACCCACAGACCTGCATTAGCCATTACAGCACTAGGTACCAGGAGATTTATGGTCTCTGATTAGGAACAGGAGAAAGCTGGAGGTTATCACCAAAATCAGAATCAGGGCTACAACATGAACCCACAGAGGAGGTGAGTGCCTATGCAACCTCCTGTACCTGTTTATTTTCACCTGTTGGAAAGACTCACAGGATTCTGCCCCACTGCTGAAGCCTCCAAAACTCCCCCACCCTCCCCCTGCTCTCCTGCTTCTCCTCTTCACGTGCCATTTACCATCTCAAGTTGTTTCCCCATCACCTGTTCTCCCAACTCACACCACAAAAGCACACTGCAAGCCACAGCAAGTTGCTGCAGGCTGGCCCACATGCCAAGGAGCTCTGCCTGCACACCTGGCTGCCCCAGCCAGCTCCCAGCACTGACCCCCAGCCTGTGCTAATGGGGTGCACAGCTCTGGGCCAGGCACATTCACACCAAAAAGAGGAGCACAGAGGATTTCACAACACC
>VYXF01000788.1:842497-873327 GCA_013397295.1 Polioptila caerulea | reverse complement strand
CCAAGGAGCTCTGCCTGCACACCTGGCTGCCCCAGCCAGCTCCCAGCACTGTCCTCAGCCTGTGATAATGGGGTGCACAGCTCTGGGCCACACCAAAAAGAGGGGCACAGAGGATTTCCCAACACCCTGCAGTCACCTATGGATTCCCAGCCCACAGCACTGGGGCACAAGGGCTGTACAGCCCAATCCTGGACCTCCCTAGCACAGCAAAGCCTACACTGATACAGGCAGGACCCTGCTAAAACCCTGCAGGTCTGGAATAAGGGGTTTGCAATTAAATCCAGCTGAAAAAAAAAATTAATTAACATCATTCAACACACTTGTTGCTCTTCAAAGTTTGAGACAACCTTCCTGATTTGTTCTGGCCTCCTCAGGGAGAGGAGGATTCCCAGGCGAGGTCCTTGGCCTCACTGGTACAGAACAAATGTGGGCCAGTTGCTGTAATTACCCTGTGCCTTAGTTCATCTATCTGAAAGGTGAGAACAACAAGACACTCCCAGCTCACAGAAAATACCAGTTCATCTGTTCTCAGAGGAGTTTTAAAGATCCCAATGAAAACACATGGCTCGAGTTCAAAATACACACTTTTTTTTTTTTTTTTTAAAAGAAAGGACTTGTAAANNNNTTTTTTAAAGCAAGGACATGCTGAAATAAGATTAACAGAATATTTTGTTTCCCAAGTCCAGAGTAATATTACTCAACTTGTGGTCTACAGACCATGGATGGTCTACAGAAAACGTTAAGAGGCAGCCCACAAAATGACTGCAAAACCCCTCATTAAAAGGCAAAAATTAGTACCACCACACCACGTAGACTGGGCAAATAAGAAATGCTGTTGGCACTCACCAGTGCATTTAACTGAAGAGTATTGACAACAAAGCTCGTATTTAATTACATTAAATGATGCAGTTTTTGGAAAAAACAACAAAGTAATCTTGAATCAAATGCTAAATACACGACAATTTTCCTCCTCAAACAAGAAATAAAAGGTATATATCCTCCAGTCAACTGGTGTATTTTGAAATAAAAGTTAAGGAGAGCTTTGTAATGATGCCTAATTAATACTGAGCTGTAACATCCAGCTCCAACCAACCAAGAGTCCAACCAACCCAGCTTTGTGTGGCACAGGAGAGTGCATTGCTCGTCGGCCTCCGCCCCACAAAAGTGCAGCTCCAGATCAAAACCAGACCTGAAAAGCAGCTAAGAGATTTACTCACTCTTGCTTTGAAGGACTAGTGGAAGCAGAAATAATTAAGATGCGATGAAAATGGGTAGAAAGACTTTCCTAAGAAATGCACCACGACATAATGGATTTGTCTAATCAATATGTGCATGAAATTTTCTTGGAAGACAGTTGACATTATACACAAATATTTGTACGTACTGTATCTACGAAGTCCTTTCAAGAGGAAAGCAGGCTGTCTGCCACAAATTTAGGGCTCTATTCAGAACAACAAAGATGACAATGTCAATGTCTGCAGCCTGGGAATTCGCAGTTCAATCACAGCAGAGCACAGAGGTTTTACATTAACACTGCAGCACAGGGTCAACCGAAATGATCAGGCACATCCTGAGCTCTGTGGCATGAAGGAGAGGTTATTTCAGCCCCAGGGATCAAGGCCTGTACCTGCATGTGATCCAAAAACATTTTCTGTCCTTTGGAGGAGTGCAGAAGTCAAGCCAGACTGGCAGCATCCTGCACATGATGGTCAGACCCTGTGGTTCCTCAGCTGCTCCTCCAACATCAGTACCCAAAACAGCTCTTGTCCCATTCCCCAGCTGGCAGAGCTCTCCTCCCTCTTCTCTTTTGTCCAGATGACTTCTGAACTAGATTTTTTCCTGGCCTGGCCAACGGTGTGGATGCACAAGCGATTACAGCAGCAGATCTGGGGGAAGAAGGGACCTTGCAGCACCATGAGAGAGTTGCTCAGTGCAGGGTGTGCCCTTGTAAGAAGGTACAACCAGTCCCTAAGGCCACGGAGGGGATGACAGAAGCTCAGGAGCTGAAGTCTCTCCTCCTGGTTTGCTGTCTCATAACTGCAATCAGGCTGCATCAGCTCTCCCAAGCACGGCATGGCTGCACACAGAACCGGTTCCAAGCCCTGATGAAAGATGACTTCTCTGCCCTGTTCCTATCACTGCCCAAAGCCACAAAGCAGGATTTGCCACTTGTCTTTCTCCTTTTCAATCTTTCCAAGCTATTTTGGGCATGGGACCCATGTTTAGCTCTGCCCCAAGATAACCCTTGCCAGCATTTGTGTACAGATCCTGGCACCGCAGAGCCACGGAGCAAGGTCAGAGCGTTGGATTTTGCCAGCCCCATTCCCAGTAGTGTTTCAAAAAGCAGGTTTGCCAGGCCAGCCTGATGCTTTTGGAAAGGACATGCTGACTGTGCACTGTGATTCCTGCCCCTGACAGCCCTTGCTCAGACCCCAACCCACAGCAGGAGAATCTGATTCCCCAAGAGCTGATGAGACATCTGCGCACCCGCCCCGGCACTCCTCCTTGTCAGGGGAGCACTTACAGGGAATTTCACTTGCTTTAAATACATCTCAGCCCTCGGCAGAGGGGCTGCAAGTGACCTTGTGATGGTTCCCAGAGGGACATGTATGTGCTTAAAAGAACAAGACTGACCCATTTCTCTTTGCAGGAGCACTTGGCCGTCACTCCCCAGCTGCAGGGACATTTCTTATTAAAAATGCACAAGCCACACACCAAGTGCCAGCCTGGCCACGGCTCCAGCCTCAGGCCAGCATCAACGTGGCCACTCTGAGTCTTTGCTTTTCAAACCCAGTCCTGAAGCACTTCTTTTCCTTTAGTCTCCCTGCTCCCCTTGTTGATTCCAAGCGGGGAATCCAATCTAAAAACATAAGCACTTCCCGACTTTGCAGTGGAGACTGGTAAACCACGCAGACAACGCGTGGCTCTCCGAGCAGCGAGCCTGTCAGCAGGGACACGATGGCAGAGCTGCTCCTGTTATGCAACAGCAGCGTTGCTCCCGTGCCAAGGCACCCAGAGCCCTGCACACCCATTCCCACATTCCCAGGCGGCTCCGAGGGACGCGGGAACAGCCAGCACGCACACGGCCACACGCAACCCACAGCTCCCGACTGCCAGCTGCAGCCTGGAGGCCCAAAAGGGACACTTCAGGTAATTAAAGGTAGTGACAAGGAACAGTGAAACAGAAACCCACACTGAAAAAAAAAAACAATAAAAAATAAAAAAGCGGGGGGGCTGGGGGGGAGGTGGGGTTTGGATCCATGCACAGGCCATTCATGGAACAAAGGAGTTATTTTAAGTCTGGGCTGGAAATAGAAAACAAATTAGACCATGCAAGGCCTTTGTTGAAGATGATCTGCAAAGACAAATGGAAACGCCTGGAGAGGAAATTAAAAAAAAAAAAACCAAACATGAAACCACCCGGGCACTGGGACTGCAAAGGGAAACAGGGCAGGAGACTGGAGAAGGAAAGGAAAGGAGTGACAATCAGATGCCAAAAAGGAGACAGATAAGAAAACCAGTGCAGGAGACAGCAAAATCAGAGTAACAGAACTGACTGGTAAAACCCCAGGGATGGAAAAACTGCTGAAAATGCCCCATTCTGTGGTGGAAGCCCATCCTGAAGTTCCAGATACAGAAACGCAGGAGCTGAAACTAAAAAACACATCTGCTGGGGCAAGATGGGCTGTGCAGAGGAAGAAACCAAACCCTCCTTCTCTTCTGCCCAACCCCCTGTCTGGCAGCCTGGCATGCTGCAATATTCACCCTGTGCTGCCCCATCCACCTGGGATGGGATCCAGGCAATTTTAACCATGGTACAAGTGCACAGAGCCTGTTCCAGGGCAAAACTCCTTCTCTCCCCACTTCCAGAGCCCATTTCTCTCTCCCTGCTCACACTATACACCATCTTTCCCACTTGAGCTACCTCCCTCTTACATTAAACACGGACTTAAAACGCTGGAACTGTTATGCAGCTCTAATCTCAGTTGAATAAACACACACCAGCAAGTTTAAATCGAAAAACCCCACGCAATTCCTTGCTGACAATGATACTGCAAGCATGTGGGAATTTCAGCCATGCTCCCAAGTGCATTAAACAGCACATTAACAACTGTGGCTGTAACAACACATCACCCCTGCGTCCACTTGCTGCTCCCAGGAGCCAACCTAAAGCCCAGGCTACCCAGACAAACAAGGCTTTTAAAATGCAAGGCAGATTACAAAGCACCTGCGAGATTTATTTCTATATTTTGCACAGAACACGCTGCTCATTTGATTTTCAAACCCTTCAGTTCATGTTGCTAAAGAGACAGGTCCTCTGATGTCTTGGGCACGTTCATGAAAGCGAGGGGAGTCATCTCCTCCTGATCCTTTTGTTGAACAAATTACTCAGCTCAGGAGTGACATTTTCTGTTATTTACATCCTGAATAAAGAAGGGAAATTCATTTTCTGGAGTTCCTAAGATAAGTTCTTTGAGGCAGATTGTACCACTAAACATTTTCTCCTTTCGCACGTTCCCAATTTTCAAAGACGACAAAACATCTTTGCCTTCTAAATTATTCCTTTTCTTTCATGATCCTCTAATGATTCAGGAGTCTAAACTTCACACGAGGATCTTTGAAGAGCACCAACTGCCAGCATAAAAGCTGAACTATTATGACAAACTGCACAATTTAATGCCTCCCTAGGAAGACACGTGCAAAGGAACAGAATTACCCTAGGGAACCAAAACGAAGCCGGCAAATAAATTAAATGACCTGTAAACCAAGGTACTCAAAAATATATGAGATGCTATGCAACTATGCCATAAAATATCACTAAAGGAGGGAGTCTTTTGGGAGCAGAGCTGTTTGAAACAAACCCATTTCACTCCTGGCTTTCACTGCAATTGTTCCACATACCCAGCACACCCCTGCACCCAGACTCCAGATGGGCACTGAGGTAACGCTACCTCAGTCACTTGTGATGCTCTGGCAAATGCCAGCTCTGAACCCTCCCCTAGGCCTCCCTCCTAACATCCTCCAGGTAATTACTGGCAGACAGAGTCAATTTTCAGCCCAGGTTAATAACTGAATTCCCGCTATTTGTTCCTGCACATTGATGCTGCTTTCATTTCTCCCAGGAACACTGATGAGAAGCTCTGGCTCGCTGGTGGCCCAGAGAAAGGAGCTGCTCATTAGTTCACAGTCAGACAGACAGGTCCAAGCAGTAGCAGCCATTAATTGGCTGTGTTCTGCTTTTCCTGTCTAGGTAATTAATAGCTTCTAGACAGAAAGTCAAAGTCTCTCTAGAGGCACCAAAAAATTCCAATGTTTGCATACAATGAGGACAATTTGCAGTGAGGGAAGTGGAGCAGGGGAACATCACCTCCACCTCCTCCTCCATCCCCTTGTCAAATACCTCGTACACAAACCACAGCTCACTGCAGCCAGAGGCCTGGACAGCAGCAAACCTGTTCTGAATCCACAGAGGGGTCTTACCCGGAAAAGAAGGAAAGGCTTGCACAGCTCCAGCTCCCTCCAGCTTCACTCCAAGGCAAACAGCTCTTTGCAGGAGCCAGGCTTTGGGTTATGTTTCTAGAGATGGGCTTACAAAACAGATGGGGATTCCTGATGTGTTTAATAACTGAACCCATGCAAGTGGGCAAACAGGATTTCAGCGCCTCCCTGCCAAGCTCAGTCCTGCTGACAACAAGCTGTCCAAAGCTGTCAGTCACTCCCCAGCAGACCAGCAGTCCTGCCTTGCTGATCAGGACACTTCTCCAGCTGCAGCCTGGCCAGACCCTTTGTCATTTGCCTCTGCTGGGCTCGGGGCAATGGTTTTCAGCCTGTCATTTACAGGTTTCTGGGAGTCCCTGAAAGGTGACTGTAATTCATGCTGCACAGATGAGACACCTCGAAGGGTCTGCTCTGCCAGGGAGAAGCAATGAGCACAGGGGTCAGAAGGCTCTGGTCCCCCTGCCCTGTCACATGGGAGGGAGGGGAGACTTTTGCCTTGACTGCTGGCAAAATGCCCAGTCCCTGGGCTATCAGTCCATCCTGTTTAGCAATTGCTGAACTCAAAGCTATTTAGTAATAATAATTAATAACTACTTAAAAAAAACTCTGAGCTGCCAATGTCAAGCTATTCCTAAGATGAGTCACTGGCCCAGTTTGCTGCTGCCCTGTGCAGGTACCTCCTGTTCCCCCCAACCTGTCCTAGGGCCAAGGTTTCAAAGGGCTCCTCACCCTCCAACCTTTCAGCCACACAACAGAAACGAAGAAAACCACGAGGGAAACGTGTGACACAAAGCAATGCTCCTCATGTGGCAGCACAGCTCCCGGGCAAACAGCAGCTCTGCCTCCAAGGCACTGAACTCAGACCAAGCTGGTCTGGACAAGAGCACTGGGAATGCCAGTGGAAATAGGAGAGCCACAGCCTCAAGGTCAAATGCTGCTCTTGTGGAGCTATAGGAACAAATTACAGCATAATGATCTTTGCAGAGTCCATCTGGGAGGTACTTAAGGATGCTTCCCAGTACTTTCATGCACTGAGCTAATAACCTTGATGAAAGCCTCAGATTTAAACGAAGATGAACGCTCATCACGCACAGCAAGAAAAGACATGGCATCCAAAATTGTCTCTGCTGAGGCAATGAGTTTCCCGTGGTATCAAGTTGAAACAGGGCAGCTTACAAGGGATACCTAAGACGATTATTGTCCCCAAATCTCCATGACTCCTGCTTGGGCAGTTGAGCTGCTCATGAGACAACTGCTTTTAACAGCCCTGCTACTTTACTGGGAGTAGCCAGTGATGGTGGATTTCACTGAAAATAGCTGTGAGGGCTCTGTGCCATAGCACACAGCCCTTCCCACTGCTCCTGCAAAGCCCCTCAGCCCACACAGGGAACACCAACCCAACCAAAAAAGAAAAAAATGAAGCCAAATGTTTTTTTTTTAAATAGCCAAGAGGTGATCACAGCACTCCAGGTGTAAGGCAGTCACACCAGGAGTCACTCTGCACAGCTGGGCAGTGTGTGTGTGCTCCTGGGGCTCTCTGGCATGGGAAAGGCCTGATTTGTCCAACTTTGGAGCTGCAATTCCAGGAGAATTGTCAGCAGTGGGTACTGATTACAGCTCGGTACACACAGACATGCCACTTCAGACTAGAAAAACAGCAAGTTTCTTTATTTGGGATAACCCTCCAGCTTTTAAACTGTACAGGAATTTTTATGGATGAACACAGCACACACACACATCGTGAGACTCTGCTGCATGCTTCAACCAGGAAATTCAGTCTGCTTTAATACAAAACACTCGACCACAATTTCAACCAATGGAAGAGCTGCCTGCCCTTCAAAGGGAGCAATGTCATCCTCCCAGCAGTTGGGAAATAGCAGGTTTCCCACACACACAGTCACTGCCAGACTCTCCCAGCACTTCCAGAGCCTCCCAGCAGTAGCTCCACACAGCTCAGGACAGAGCTGACCCAGGTGGAAGATTGGTGACTGACTCAGGCAGGATAGGGAGCTCCTTAGTCCTCCACCCACAGCTCTGGTTTAAGGGGTGTGGAATGACTTAATTATGCCCCTCAAGGCAGGAAGAAGTCGCTTGTCTTTAAATACTCGAACTTTTATTGAGTTAACAAGTTTTAACAAGGTCAAGGCTTGAACAGTAAACTCTTACCCAAAGGGGAATTTGCTGTTTCCTCTCTCACAATTCATTAGTGTCCCCCACAGTTTATTTCTTATCCCTGAGTGATAAACTTTACAAAGAGAGAAAAATCAAGGAAAGAAAATATTTGAGCAGTTCGACAGGGTAAATAAACCTTAATTTTCTTCATCCTATCACTGTCCCAGAGAAGCACCTGGCACTCCACACAACACCCACACACATCCCCTTGGAGGGAGCCACAGGCAGAGAGGGCACCCTCATTTGTCACCTCCAGCCCAGCACAGGGCTAAGCTCTGGGAATTCCCCTGTGTTCCACTCACCGTGGTCTCTGCACTGCAAACAGCTGCACAACAGCTGGCTGGGAACTGAACAATGGGCTCAGGCCACTGGAGCCAACCCCTTCTCCCTCTGTTTCCTACAGACTGCTGAGGAGTAGGGTATCTCCAGAAACAAACACACAAATCTTGCAGACAGATGCCAGAGGTAAAGAAACGAATGCTGAACTGTTTAACAACATGGAAAGAGAAATATTAATTGCGGCCTTCCACAAAACCACCTCCCTGCACCCCAGCCCAAGCCTGGAAAAGGCTTCCCAGTTTTGTTCTTACATCAGCCACCCACAGGCAGGACCATTCCCACGTCCCCATGTGCTCATTTACATCATCAGCCTTGCCACAATATTTCCAAGTCCTACAAGCTCAGACTGCCAAGGAAAAGGACAGCATTACCAAACATACAGCAGTCACCGAGATCGTTGAACCATGTGAGCAGAGAGTCACCTACAAGGCAGGAGTGGGGACAGAGGAAAAGTCAGCCCTTGCTGAATTTTACCTACTTCCTGCAGCCCCGTGAGAAGTGCAGAGCATCAGGGATGTACCTCGCTCAACCTGCACTTGAGGGGTTCCTCTCATTGTCCACTTGAGGATCCCTCAGCAGCAGTTACTGACCCGAGCAGAAGCACCAGCAATCTGACATTAACGCAGCTTTAATTTCCCTGAGCGGGAGTTTGGAGGGGTTTGACTGAATGTGCCTTTAAATCAGGTCTGCTTAAACTGGAGCTGGTTTCCTGCTGCGATTCAGATATCCCATTACACAGCTCATCCCAGCTGCCAGCTCTGTGCAGCTTAAGCAAATGGAAAGTTGAGCAGTTCATGGAAAAAAATGCTTTTATACACAGACAAAGAAGTCAGATTTTAAAAGCCTGTCTTCTATAACCTTGTGTACAGAATTTACCTCTAGGTTCTGGTATTTGGTTAAATAAAGGTAAGGACACGTTGGATGGGGGGGTTGAGCAGTCTGATCTAGTGGAAGGTATGGGGGGCAGGAACCAGATTTCTTTAAGGTCCTTTCAAACTCCACCCATTCTAAGATTCTAAGAAAACCCAGAATATATCACACTCCTGGACAGAGCAGGATGCAGAGAGCTGCTCCCAAGGACAGTGTCCACAGACACCAGGCAGAAGCAAGGGAGCAGATTGTACTTCTGTACCTTAAACACACCAAGAACTCTCTGTAACAACATATTTAATACTTCACCACATGAAATATAATTTCTGTCAACTGAATCAGCATTACAGGTCCACAGCCTATTTTATTAGCTAGATGCTAATGGAGCTACAATACATCAGGTCCCACTTTAAAAGTTAGGAATAGTTTATAAAGGTTTAATCAATCATTAAATAGGTGTTTGAATAAATGGCTATATCAATCATTATAAGCCCTAACTCTAAGTAAACTATTGGACTTGGTAATAATCTGCAATATCTCCATCTGAGATTCCCACACCTACGTACAGGACCCCATCATATCACAGACCTGAAGAACAGAAAATGCTATCCATCATTTCTTAACTATTTGTGCATATGCTTTAATGTAAATATAGACCACGGATTGCCACATTCCATGTAGGTGATGTTAAAAATACAGATGAAACATTGCAGAGCACTAAAAAGTGGTCCTTTGGGACGGCACTGGAGAATATTTAATAAAGGCAAAAGCTGCAGGCTAATTTCCCCTGGGAGTTCCCATTTAGAGCCTGTCGCAGTGAGAATCCATCACAGACAGCACTGATTCACCCACATCAGAGAGGAAAAACCCTCTTCCTTCCCCACCACCAGTCACCAGGAGATCTCCTCTGGTAAATGAAGGAGCACCTCTTGCACAGGGCTGCCAAGCAGCCACCTGCCCTGTCTGTGGGTACCCAGCAGTGGCCGTGTGGTGGGGAGGGATGGGGCAGAGCTCTGCCCCAGAGCCACAGCATCCCTCAGAGCTCCCACCCCGGCCTCTCTCATGAACCTGCCTGAGAAGGGCTGTGACCAAGCTCTTCTGCTTGATCCTCCTGTAATTCACGCCAGGTAACCTTTGTAGATGCTGTTTAGCAATCCCAAAGAGCAAGAGATGCAGTTTAACACGCAGACTGATACATTAAAGTCACTCACATCCTGCAGCACCACTGTTCTCTCTGGCACACCAACCCAAAGGTTAGTTATCAGCAGGCATTCAAATTTCAAAGTAGAACAGTTAAACTTTTAAGCCATTTAAAGTCTGTATCACACCCATGTGTGCTAAGCAGAGAAGGGAAAGGCATCCTGTCCGATGGTTTAAAAAGATTTCAGGTCACTGTCCCTTATGCAATGAGAGTTACTCAGCTGGATAAGATCAGCCATTAAGCAGGATTACAAATCTATCTTCCCTCGGTAGTGTGATCTTCTACTAATAATCCTATCATGAAAAATAACATAGAAAATGTTTAAAGAACTGCCCTTCGAGTCACTAGCAAGGCACAAAATGCTCTCATGGCAAAAGGCAAAATCTTGTCTTTTAACTGCAAGGATGCTGCAAAGCACTGAGGTGGGCACAGGGCCAGAAAACAAAACACCACAGCCCTGTCGTGTCAAGACCAGCATGAGAAAACCCTGGCAGGGCTGAGATCCTGCAAATCAAACCAGTGGGGCTCAGCTGGGAGGGAAGACGTGAAGCATCACCAGCCAACTCACCCTGAAAGGTTGGGATTTGATATGGATTCTGTAACTTATATCTGAGCAACACCTTCCTGCCCCAGGACACTAAAAATAAATACAGACACAACCTAAGACATCCCTTGAGAGAATTAAGGCAATTTTTACAGTCTCACTCCCACTGGGGTGGGTACATCCCAGTTCCCATCACCAACTGCACCGACATTTCCATCTCATCCCGCTAATCACTGCGCCAGGGAACACTGGACTACTCCAGCAATGACATCATTGGCAGATTTGATTACAGTGCTGATTACATCATCACCCACAAGAGATTATGGAGCTTTCCAAATGGCACCAGCAGCTTCTAAATAGCTTAGGTGGAGGAAGCCGCGAAGGACGTATAAATTTCAGAAGTCTCAGGTTGTAAGTTTAACGGAAGAACTTTCAACGCTATCTTTCGGAAATATCCGTGCACGAACAAAGTATTTTCACATGCTGTTGCTCATGTCAGTGAGCCAGCACAGGCTTAGGAGAATATTGTGGTTCCTGGAAAAGTCACAGGCACGGTGAAGGAAGGACCCTGCGCGAGCGTAACCAGGAGAACGTCACCGCCGGCCGCGGGGCAACAGGCAGCCCCAGATTGGCCAAGGGCACGATAAGGAACGTGTGCGCTGAACCATCTCTCTCCAGGGTGGGAAAAATGCTTTTAAAAGCCTCTTTAAATGACTTTCAGCAGGAGATAATGAAGTTTAATGACAGGGACTCAAACGAGGAGCAAGCGCCCATTACAGAATCTGGCGCTGTGAGTCCAGGAGCGTGAGAAGGACAGTGTTTTGCTGTCCCCATGCCACACACCAGCATTAGCTCTGTCACGGGGTGCTGCTGCTTGCTCAGCCTTCCCTCCTCTGCGTGGACTATTTGCAGAAACAGCATTAAAGCAACCATCAAGCAGATGCTTAAAAAATGCAGAATGACGTTCAAATGACATCTATCCATAAATCAGCCCAAACCACAAACATCTGAAGAAGATTTTCACTTAATCCAATTTACTGTAATCTTTCTCTTTAGTTAAAATGACAGAAATGTCAAAATGGGACTTTACTCCTCTGTCAAAGCATCTCATGGTGAAAAAGGAAAATAAGCAGGCTCTCGCACGCAGCACCACTTATTAGGTTAGAAATGTCAAAACTGTACTTTGATTCTCGCTATTAGCAGTCACATCCACATGCTGTGCCCTTCTGTTTCACTTCATTTCCCCCAAAAGTGAGCAGAGAACATATGCTCCATGCCAAGCATCATCCAGGCAAGCCCACAAGTTTCCTGTTTTTGGTCCTGATGACCCTTGTGCTCATCCCTGGCTGGGAGCACGCAGACTCTCCCAGGGCCTCTCAGATCACACAGAAACTGTCTGATTTGCCATCAGAGCTCTCAGGAGGACTGTGTTCTGCTGCTTCCAAAAAAATAAAACTATGATCCAAGCCTGCTCAACAGACCAACCTCAAATTGCTTTCTCCTATCCCCCCACATTAATTAGCAAATGGGGTAATTGACTCTCTGCCTGGAAGTTAAGCAAGTGTGTGTCCACATATTTCCACATAGAGAG
Organism: Polioptila caerulea; assembly: GCA_013397295.1. Classification (NCBI taxonomy): domain Eukaryota; kingdom Metazoa; phylum Chordata; class Aves; order Passeriformes; family Certhiidae; genus Polioptila; species Polioptila caerulea. The sequence goes on along the minus strand of VYXF01000788.1, from coordinate 861,111 downwards.
TGAGGATCGTTTTCCCCAACAGTCACAAAAATTAAGCCATTATCCAAGAGTCCAGGAAAGTGAAAGAAAAATACCTACTGTCAGGAGTGGGGTCTTCATGCATTATTTAACAAGAACTCTGTTGGCAAAACTGGTGTTGTTTTTATATAAAAGCTAATAGAAATTGTACCTCCAGGTGTCAAAACACTGATGGTAATTCCTGCTGCCTCAGACATCTTGATGTTTCAATTTTAGCAGTATGAGGAGCCTGCAGGGAATCCAAGAGGGTAAAGTGCTTGTACTCAAAGAGAAGCAGAGAGAAGGAGAGCCTTTTTATTTCTTTATAAAGGGCTCAAGGGAACAGTTCTACTCACTGGAATTATCAGATCTGGTTCCCCTGCTCCTTCCCCTCCTTGAAAGAGGAAAGAGCAAGATAGGCTAACAAGGAGTGATTGTATTGTGTCGACAGGGGAAAAAAAATCCACGAGGCTGGTAAGGAGAAGGGAAAAGACAAAGAATTGGTGAGCAGAAGATATCGCTGGGATGCAGCAGCACAAGAGCAGCTGGAAGTAACAGGACACTTCAGTGATCTCCAGGGAACAGACAAGCTGCAATGGAAGAGCAATTTTAATACAGGCTGGGTTTTATTAAGTTTGTGCCTAAAAGCACAGTGATATGCAGGAGTCTTCCCTCACTAACTTCCACCTGTACTTCTTCAGCCCATCACACCTCCACAGAGCAACGACAGGGCTGTGAAACAGTAAGAGACACATCAAGAGTCCTCTCCACGACCACTCCAGAACGTACAGCCAACTCCAGCCACAATCAGTGCCACAGCAAAGGCACCAGGCAGTAAATAAGCTCTGACATTTCAATAATCAATCAAGGCACCTGTGACATACAGGTTTCAGGCCAATGCTGCACCTGAAAACCACAGACAAGGCAGGCCACTGTCCCCAAGTACCCCAATGGAAGCTGAGGGGAGGAGGGTACAGATCTCCAAATCCACCCTCCTGGGCTCAGTGTGTAGGAAAGCCCCAGGGACCACCTCACGGTGTGGGCAGTCCTGTTTCCGTATCACTTCCACCATGGGATGGCCGAGGGGGGGACAGACAAGAAGAAAACAATAGCTCAGGAATCCACACACAGCTCAGCACGGAGTTCAAGGGAAAAGAAAAACAGCTTCTCCAGGCAGCCACTCAGCCAGAGACACAAAGGTCTTGGAGAGATCCTTCATTGGGTCATGAACTTTCGCAACCCCACTGCAAAAACAGCGCTGAGGAAATTCCCGAGGAAAAGTAAATGGACACAAGAGCAAGCTCAGACAAGGAATGCCAGGACTGCTGCTGATCCCATTTCACCAAAGCACATGCCCAGTCTCCTTCCACCTAGCAGCCCACCAAACAGCACAAGCACCCCGTGGAGCTGCATACAAAGCACCCCAGATCCTGCTGTGCCTTGTACCTGGAGCACAGCAGGGACTGAGAAGTGACCAGGGCACTCCCATCCCACACGGATCTGATCCCGTGAGGTTTTCCCAGGGATCTGCACCAGGCCCCCTCCCCGCTCTGCGTGCCCAGGTATCACTTACGGCTGACTAACATTTCAGGGATGGGCAGCCATCACTCCCACCCGCTCCGAGAGAGTCATTTGTTGCCTTCTTGCTCCTCCAGCCATGTCTCACAGTGCGTGGTATAAACTTTAAGAGGCAATGACCTCATCGGAGCTGGGAAGAGGGAGGCGGGGAAATTGGCTACTTGCCACCTTCTCATTTTTCACATAAGAAAAATAATTTATGAGTGAAAGCCCGTTTTATTCATCCAAAAAAAAAAAAAAAAAAATCCAGCTAAAATCAGCAGGCCTGTCTTGGAGTGCATCACTCGTACAGCAGCTCCCGGAGCAGCACCCACCTGGGGTGATGCAGAGTGGGACCCCAGCACCCTCTGCATCCCCTGCTCCAAGGAACAAACCCCCAGACACCTCACTGATCCACCAACCCCACAGAACACATCAGGCTACAGTGCCAGCATCCCTCCCGTCTCCGTTAAGGCACAGGGAGAGACTTCCAGCTCTCTCTAATTTGTAACTCCTCCAAAAGGGCAATTAAGCAGCCAAAGCGTGGCTGTGACTGGGATTTCAGCTCAGCGCTCTGTGATGAGGCCATCAGACAGGGCTCTGCAGCGAGCAGTAACTCCAAGGCATGTCATTAATTCTGCCCAGACATGTATCACACCCCATTTCAGAACGCACACGGAGCATGTGTGCGGTGCTCTGCAGACGCAGGATACACAGATCCTGCACACTCACACATTTTATATACTCGTATTACTTATGTTATAGATTCACACATACATTACTCATAGCTCTTACGAACAGAACATACAGTTCATCTTGGCATGAATCCCAGAGGAAGGAAAAAAAAAAAAAAAAAAAACAAAAACCCCCGAAAAAAACCAACTTGCATTTAAACCAANTACGAACAGAACATACAGTTCATCTTGGCATGAATCCCAGAGGAAGGAAAAAAAAAAAAAACCCCAAAAACCCCTGCAGTAACAAATCCAACTTGCATTGAATCCAACAGCATCTGTGGTAGGAGTTAGAGCAGTATTATGGATCATTAAATGATTGAATTATTTTGTGTAACACACCCATGTGTCTCTGATAACACCAGGCAAACCTGCTGTTTCAAGGGACATTTTCCCACTGAAAGCATGCCACCACCCTCCCAAGTTTTTGCCCATCACTGTGGGAAACTGTGAAAAAAGCAGTTTATTTCTGCAGTGTGCATTCAACAAGCTGTTGTGTGCATCAGTTCCACTGAGGCACCCCTGTGGTTCAAGACAGGGCCCAAATATGTTCATATGGGACTGCAGCTGTCCCTGAAAACTGCAGGATCTCTGAGTCACAAGTGCTGGACAACACTGGAGTCCACTGTCAAGAGCAGTCTGGCACAGCCATAGGGATATTTCATCTGCACACACCATACAACAGGGGCAAGAAGGCACATTAGCATGGACTGAGAAGGTAACTCCTTGGCAGGATGCTGTGCAATGAAAACTTGAAAAAAATCACAGCACACTGCAACTTCTATACATCTTTGTAACCTCCGCAGCAAGTTTGCAGCATATCAAAGCATTCTTCTCCATCCCCTCCAAAAACGGGCTTCGTTCACTCTCTGGAGCTTTACACCCAAAGTTAAAAAGATTTTAAAAGTCCCAGTTGCAGGATTCTCAATTACTGAAGGAGAACTGAGCACGATGAGGAGCAGCACAGCTCACCCCAGCTCTGACTGCCCCAGCACAGCCCTCCTGTCCCACCAGCAGCATCCCTCTCCCTGCCGCCACCTTCCAGCCCAGCTAAAGCCCCATCCCACCATCTCTCCTGGAATCCCCACCACACCAGGAGTGTCTCCCCCAGGATTACAAGACCATGACCCTCAGAACCAGCAAAACCACCCATTCTCAAGGTTCTGCAGGGGAGTTCACCTCTGTGTGAGACACCCAGCACAAGAACAGCAGCTGCAAACTCCCACTGGCCTGACCAGAGTCAAAACACACCAAGCGCTGCTTTTCAGGCAAACCCAAATTACAGCATCATCTGCTGACTGCTCCCGGGACCAACAAACCCACAGCTAAACTTTGCAATTCACCTCTCAAAGGCACAAAACATCAGCAAAACTGCTTTGATCCCACAGACAAATCCCCTCTCTAGCCGACAGAGCAATGCGTGAGACCAAGACGTCCGGGAAAAAAAATTTCCAAACTTTTTCCCTCCTTTTTTCCTGGTCACTACCCTCCCCTTAAAACTACATGCTCCCCGCCAAGGAGGGTTGGAGGGATAAAATCACCTCAGAAAGCAGCAGGGGCTCACAAAACCTCACACTTCACCTCCACGGGCAAGCAGCCGGGCACCCGCAGGGGTGTGCGCTCAGCCTCCAGCGTTAAACACTGTTTCTGTGTCGCCGGGCCAAGTCCCAGTTTTTCAAAGCAACTTCTTTCTGCTGTGGCCTAGTTTAGTTCTCCACACAAAATGCCACCAAAACAAAAGCCGCCCAGCCAGCCGAGGGAGGGAAGTGGGGGGTACTTACCTAGCAGCATCCCCACATCACCTCCTGCATCTTTAGCAGCCACCCTCTTAACTTCAAAATAAATAAATAAAGCGAGGCCACACAGCCTTAAAACCAATCTGGAAATGAAATGGAAAGCCTGTAATTATTTCTCAATGCTCCTGCCAGTCTCAGCCTATAAACACAGTGGATTACATAAGTCCACCCCTCCTGTTTTGAAGCCAAAAGTATGAGCTTTTCCTCCAGCTCTGGCAGCAAGTAATAATTCCTCGTCGGCATGGCAACGCTGGCTGGCTTCCAGCAGACAATGGGCGAGTTGAAATACTGCTACGGCCTTTTTATAGCTTAGCTCTGAAAAACCTCTAAAATATTAGCTATCTGATGGCTAACCCAACTTGACAACCTCTCCTCCTTTAACCATTTCCCTCCTGCACTGCCAGCAGGCACTGCCCAGATGAGCGGTCCAGGGTCAGCGGGCAGTGGAGCAGGGGATGCTCCTCTTCCCAGGGACAGCACTCAGGAACCCTTTCCCATCTACTGGATTTGTTGATTTGTCACAGACACAGCATCTGCAGTAAGTGCCACAACCCCATCTGGCCTTTTCCAGGTTTATTTCAGTCTGTCACTCAGCAGGTACATTTGCTCTGCTCGTTGGCTCCAGCGAGCTGCGTGCGAGGTTTTCCTCCAGCTCGCCTGGCCTGAGAGAAAACAGACCACAAAATAACACTTTGTGCATGTGGTTCTGCCACTGCCCTCCCAGGCGAGCTGCGAGCAGGCTGATGGGGCTCTGGGTGTGATACAGAGAGCTGCAGGGAAGCAAGATGTTTTATAAATCCTGTCTCATCAAATGCTGGGGGAATTGATGCCTCCTTTTGGGATAGCATTGCAGGAACGTCCTGGAGAACCAGCTGCACTCGAGATGCCCTGTGCCCCTGTGGGTAACCTGCCCATACAGCTGGGGCTTACTCTGAAGCTGAACAAGTTAAAAGCAGGAACACATCCCGGCAAGACCGAGAAACAGCTCAAAACTCAAACAGAAAAGACACTCAAGTCATCATTAATGTCAGTGGTGTAGGAAGGCTGACAAAGTCAAGGAGTCTTATGATTGTGTTTCAACCAAATCCTACTGAAATGAGCAGCTAACACACACACACACACACAGCAGCCCCCAAGATGGTGTGAAGTTAATATTTACTGACTACACACACTCAGGATGACCCCACCATCCCCACACCCTGGCACAGACCCTGATCTCCTGAAGGCCAGCAGATCCCAGCTGCATTTACACCTCAGAGCATGAGCTCAGTGAGTGCCACTGCTGTGCACTGGCTCACTGCAGCCCTGAGGAAAACTCACCCCAAGGGCTGGGAGATCCTCTGCAATTTGGTGAATTTTGCAAGTTAGCAAATAAGCAAAGCAAACAATAGAAATTACAGGGAAAACTGAAAAACAGCAGAGCCAAGGCGACCACAAAAAACACAGCTCCATTCTCAATGCTCAGTTCTCCAAACAGTGTTGCCAGTGTTCACAATCCAGCTCCATTTCTGGCAAGAACTCTGGGAAAGCCAAAGGCTCCTGCTCTGCACTGGTGCCTGGTGGCTCTCCATGGCCAGCCCTCTGCACACAGCAGCCTGCTGCCCCCGTGATCTCCAGGAAAGGCTTGAATGAACAACCCCTGGGAGTCTTTAACACTCAAAACCAGAAGGCAAACCAAAAAAAAACAACATTTCTTTCTAAATCTCATTAAGTTGCAGAGCATGATTATGATTTTCTAATGTGTAGAGGTGATAACACTGCTTGGAGCTCTAGTTCAATTAATTATTTTATGGGAATAAACATACCAGGAGAGACTAAATGCAAACCATAAGGGTTCCTTGGTACATGTCAGGCTCACAGCTGCTCAGCCTTTGATACAAGGCTACAATTCCTAACGCCACAGAAGAGCCTCATTCCCACAGTTAAAAAAAAAAAAAAGAGAGTCAAGCAATAATCTTAGCACAAACCAGGATGCAGCACACCCTGGCAGATGCTGGTTCCTATACCAAAGTGTGCAAGATGGCCAAGAGCAGCAGCTGTTGCTGCTGCTAATTAAATACACGTTGTGCTACCACAGAGCCAAGCAGAGCCACACACGAGGGGGGAGAAAACCAGACCTGTCATGGAGCATCCACCTGAATCCCACGAGCTCAGAATGGGCTGAAGTTAAGGGGTGCTAACTTGAAATCTGTTAGTGCTGGGTTTTTTTCTAATGAGGACTCAGGGTCACATGATGGGGACACTTGTGTTTTCTAGGTGAGAATAATCATTTAGTCTCTTTTTAATGGCAAATTTTCTGGGTTTCACCCCAGTAAGTTACAGGTGAACAAGCCACAGAGAACCCTAAGAAATTCCGTGGGGATGTGACTTAGCCCAGCTGTATTTCGTGCTCCTCTGTTGCAGTGAAACCTCAGTGTGTCTCAGGATACCTTCCTGAGCAGGCTGCATTTGATCCCAGTCTCCTGCCCCTTGCCCCAAAACCTCCATCCCAATTTGCTATTACCAAGATGACATCTAAGAACCTGACTACAAAGCAGCTTCTTCCCAGTGTGAAGAAAAACCCCAAACCATTAGGGAAAACCAAAGCTGCTGTTTCCTCCTGTGTGTAACAACCATGTGCACGTGCAGAGACAGCACCTAAAGGAGGGCATCAGGAGTCACAAAAAAGAGAAAATAGTGAAGTCAAGGTGAAAACATCTGGAGAAACCTTACTGCTCTCACACAGACCAACCTCTGTTCTCTGGGTAAGAAACACCCAGCCCCAGCACGACCCCAGACACACGGATGGATGATGCAAGATGAGGAGTAACAAGTACAAAACCCTGCTGAAACTTTAAAATGGCATCACACTACACACGCTCTTCCAGCTTAAACCCTTAATTAAACAGACTATTCTTTATGGTGCTGGAGCCACTCCAACTCCCATTGTTAAATTTAAAATAAAACCCCACAACCCCACAGCATCTGTAAGACATTAGAACATTCAATACCGACTTCTTTCTTCAGCTTTAAGACATCATTTAATAATTTTTCCCCTCGAACCCCAAATCTAAAGATTTAAAGGAAATAACCACGAGCACCTCTTACAGAATGTTGTTTGTTTGTTGGGTTTTTTTTTAAATGGACCTTCTGCATTAATATCCTTGACCTTTAACAATTCCAGACCAATTAAGTGTGTGCTTGATCATGTGCAGCAGCCTCTGGACAGACTGCACAGCCAGGGCATGCTCAGAGCTGTGTGTCAGGGTGAAGCAGACTCTGCAGCTTGGAAGCCAGAGCCAAACACAATCCATTCATGCACAGGGACGAAACAAGAAGGCAGATCTGACCACAGAAAAATCACTGGGAGCACAAGAAAAATACATTAGAAAATCAATTTTGATCAGTGCTAATAAAGCTGGAAACACAAGCCAGAACCTTGTTGTTATAACAACCTCCATTATTCCAAGGTGGGTCCTCACTCGTGCTGCTCTCCCTGGAGAAGGAGTCACTCACAGCTCCTGCACCCCCTCAGGTGGTTCCCATGGCCTGGAAAGAACTCGTTCAGCCATGCCAAGGGATCCAGACATGATGACTTTCCTGACAGGACCAGGAGAAGAATTTGGGCTGATTGCAAAGCCATGGGAAACCTTCACTGACCCATTCACTGCAAGGGGGGCAGGATTACCAGCTGAAATATCACCCATTAACAACCTCTGAGAACATGCTGGCAGGCCATGACTAACCCCAGGTTCCCATAAAGCTCCTGTGACTTTCACAGCACTCCTGTAACCAGTTTCCCAGCCTCGGAAACAGTCTGAGGTGTCAGGTGGAAGAGCAGATGACCCAAAGATGAGCAATGTGCCCAAGGTGCACCTTGGCTCCACGAGCAGCCTGCCCAGGTAGGGGTACCAGATCAGGGACTGGTTCCCACCAGCAAACAGCCAGAGTCAACTGCACAGGCACTTTGATCTCTGCTCAGGTGATAACATCTCACCTGGGCCACATTCTTGGGCACTCCTGCCTGCTGGCTCACAGCAACTCTGCTGTGCCAAAAACATGAAAAGGGCAGAAGGGTTTGCAGAAAATCCTACTAAGTTCTCTCCAGCAGTTCCCACAGTTAATTAAACTGTTCAATCATGCATGCTTTAAAGTCCATGAAACTTTAAAAAAAAAAAAAAAATCCCCAAAAGAAATACAAAAGCTGGACAATTGGTGGAAGCAGGTTTGTTTGATCAACTCTCCTCCACCTGCCAAGCAATTCTGTGGCCACAGTGAAAAAATCCTTCAGGCAACTCAGTCCTGTGTGCTGATCCTACCCTACAGTTCCAAGTCTCCTACACCCACAGCTGCAAGGCCAGGGCTAAACCATCCCCCTGCTCCACAAGGCAGAGCCTCCAAAACACACACCCAGCCCAGGTACAACTGCACACTGGGCACACCTGCCTCCACCAGAGCAGCCTGCAGCAGAGAAAAAGCCTTGCAAGGGCCAAGCCACATCCCTCAGAACAGGCTCCAACGTCAGAAAATTCTGTTAACACAGGCAAAACAAAGGAAGCATGTGGCACGTACGTAGGAACCAAAGGATGTTGGACGAGGAACACAAAGAAGGGAGGAGGTGGAAAAAGACAACTCATTCAGGATTCTGTGCAAAAGCTGGCATTACTAGGCAATGCCTCTCCAAGTGGATCAAGAAGTCCAGTAGCACAGTATACCCCATAGACAGCAGAGAGAGGAAAAAAATACCCAACAAATCAGAGCAGAGAAGTAGCTCATCACATCCTTTATAGAAACAAAGAAGGGAATAAAATGCAAATCAAGAATCTGACCCCAAGCCATGCTTCACTCCAGGAAGAGTCTTCTCTATTTCTGTGAGTTCTCACCTTGTCCTTGCCAAAGGCATTGCCTAGGCAATTGAAAAAAAATAAAAGCATTTAAAGCTAGACCTCTGAAAGGTGTAACACTACAGGGTGCAGAGCCCTGAGGATCTTCCTAACACTTGGGAGAGAGCTGCAGACATGTAAGAGGCCACATGGACAAACAGATCCCAAAAGCAAAGCATGGTGAAGATACTCAAGAGCTAAGTTATAAGACAGAGCAAATCCCTGAAAGTCAAAAAAATCCCAGCTAGCTCAGGCTGGATGTGGAACCAGGAGGAAAATCAGTGGAAACACAAATCACTCTTGTGTGAGCCCAAGAAATCAGGTAGAAATTGGAGGGCAAGTGTTCAGCCACCGCCTGGCAGAAGTCACAGGGGCTTTGAAACAGGGCTGGAACCTGTGTAAAGCTTGTTTTTTAACTCAGGGAAGGGTAAGTTCACAGCCATCCAACCACTACACCAGTCCTCTTCCAGAGGATTCGACATTTCCTGATTTTCAGTCTGAAACAGAAATATCCTGTCAAGAAAAAAAAATAAGAGAAAAAAAAAAAAGCCCAAATAAAAATAATCTAAACAAGGGGGCTGTACCCAGGCCATGCAACTCAGCTGCTTCCCAAGCACACACCACTGTTATCTGTTTATTCTCAGCTGGAGCTTCCCCTCCACGTCCACCTCCTCCCTCCTTTCACTTAAAAATTGATGTGCCATTTAAGATCTATCTGCTGGCTCTGCCCACTGCATCCTCAGCATTTCAAATAAGCTGTGACAAGCACTGGGTAAACCCAGGCACTATGAATACTGCAGAGCCAGTGGCTGAGGGCTATTGCAGACTAGTCATGTGCTTCAATATTTTGTCCCCAAGAACTCGGCCAATCCATTTAGCAATGGAGCAGGACTCTAATAATAGACACAAGGATACACAGGAGATAAATGTACACAAGACAAAAATAAATCCCAGCCTTGTTATAATTTTAATACGGGAGCTAAACTGGGAAACGATAAATGAAGACGGTTTCCACAATTGAGTCAAGAGAAAATTTAACTCCCAACAGCCCAAGAGTGAACACAGACATTCGAAACTGGATAGGAATTTTCAGGAAGTTGGATGAGCATTAATCCTAAAATAAGTTTTTCATTATTTCAAACTACACCAGAGAACCCAGCGTAGACTTTAAACAACTGTGCATGTTCTCAGTCATCAAGCTGTGGGGCCACCATCCATCTCAAAAAGTTGCTCTCAGCTCTCTGTAAGTGGTTTATCTCCACAGCAGCTCATTTTAATCTCAGTCAGAGATCTCAAATTGAAGTCCTAATACACTCAGATACATCTCTAAACTCCTACATACATTTTTCCTTTATGAGTTTGAGCCTGTCTTCACTCTACATGGTTAACCACGCTCCCCCACAGCCCTGCCTTCGCTCTAGAAAACAACCTCTGATGTTTATGAGATTAACTATTTCCCCATGGAAATTATCTGAGGGATAACTCTTCCCTTCCCACAGGAATACCCAGAAGAGCCTCAAGGATTTCACAACCTTAAGCCTTGTGTCATCATGAGCTACACTTTTGCATACACAAACATCTTCTGTGTGATCAAACGAGGAGGCAGAGCAGGGGCTGTGGGCCAGCGTGATGCTCTGAGCTGACCCCTGGCCAGATGTTTCCAGCAGGAGACATCCTGAGCATCCTTCTTCAGGTGACTCCCAGACTGCAGGAAAATCCATTTTGGTAGTGGAGTAAGATTGGACCAGGCTAAATTCCACTGCATGTTTCTCTCAGCTCAAATCATCCGACTAAAAAGGAGAAAACAGTCATGTTCCAGATGGGAGAGACTTTTTATAGCAAGCCATGGATATCTGGCACGCTTTGCTGAAGGTCTTTCATCATGCACACAAGGTATAATGCTATCTAGTAATCTGAGGAAACATCCATGGGATTTTCAACCTCCTCTAAAAATTGAGATTCAACAGGAAACCACAAATACACCATGCAATTAATTTTTCTTTACCAAATGTTTCCAGTCATGTCGCAATTTTAACAGTAAGCAAACTATTTGGGTTCTTTCCAGTTCTTGTGCAACAATGTTCCTCATTTTTCATTTTATTTTTTAAATAATCTGGCTGAGATTTTTTTTTTTTTTAGAGAAGAGTTTAAAACAAGTTAGGAAGTCAGTGTGAATAGATCATACTCTCTCTCTTAAATACTTACACCTCCACCCCCCAAAGTTTCCATACCACATAGCAGAGGTTTTGTACAAACAAAGTAAAGACTTTTCCCAGCTAAAAATACAGCAAGCAGCCTAAAAAATAAGAGCAGAACAACATATCTACCGACACAGGCAACGCTGAGCTATCTGAACCACATAAATAAAAGTCTCATTCAAACATTCCCCCACTCCCCTCCCAACACCATTCCAGGAGAACAAAGAAACATTAAGTCTTACTTTCCTGGTGTATATTTGATCAGACCTTCTGTTAACACAATATGACAACAGCAATGAGGGGAAGAATATCACAGCTAAACAACCGTCTACCATTCCCCTTCCTTCTGCCGAGCCCGTGCTGACGCAAGGATGGAGCAGCTGCTGTCTGTTTTTAAACAGCTCCATATTTCATAAGAAGCTGCTGATTTCTGAAAGGACAGAAAACCCAGCCAACGGCTTACAAAATAAGAACCAAATTAAAGCAATTCAGGACACACTATTTAAACACCGTGTCCGTTTGCTCAGCCTCCCTCCAGCGCACCACCGCAGCTGAAATTCCTAAGACGTGTCTGGCCTCTGTCTCAGCCTCCTCCGTTATCACCACAAGCACAACTTTTAAGTATTCATCTAGCACAGAGCAGAGGACAATGGAAAAATCCCTCCCACAGCTCCAGATAAAACAAATGCTTGAAATATGGGAGAAAACAAACTTGTGTCCAGCTTGATGCAATCACAGAAACTGCTTCAGCAGATTAACATAACCCTCCCCTGGCTGTGTGTTCTGCTGCTGAGGGATGCTTTATCAACAATAAACAGACTTTTGGGATGGAAGGACTCTCCTTGAAGGACATAGCCACGTGTCTCAAACTTTGGAAAACTTACCCAAGAATATATATAGCTAATTATATTAATTCATATTTAATCAGGGATGTATCAGGTGTCTGGGAAGCCCCTCATCACCACTAAAATCTCACATTCAAGTCTTCCTAAAAATCCACACCACAGCATACAGGTCATTGTGTATTAGGACCTCAAAAGTAAGAAGCTTAAAGCTTTTCTGCTCTGACTCTGCAGCTCTCACTCTGGCTGTTGAAAGCAATGGGTTACACCAGGCAAGTCCCTCCCGAGGGGCTCCAGACACCCGCTGTCTCCTTTCTAGTTAATAGCTGCTCTAAGAATACTGCTTTTTTGGCTGTTTGTGTCATGTTGATTAGCTTAGATAAGGGCTTGGGGAAGGAGCAGGGAGAAGAAGAGAGCGTGTAGGGGGAGGAGGATTTAAAGAGGAAAAAAAAAAAAAGGCTTTCATCTGCTCTGATAATTAGCAGGTCATGCTGAAAATGATCAGCATCCCTTTAACGCAACTGTGCATGAAATGTGCAGAGCCCTGCTCAGGTCACTGCACCCATGCAAATCACTTTGTTATATCCATCACTACAGCCCGTGGTTTACTAAACTCTGGCTTCTAAGGGCTCCAGCCAAGATCCCTCTACTCCCACACTCCCACATGGGATATGGGGGGTACAAGGGTCTCCAGTCTTGCTGCTCTGTCACAGGGGTGCTGGCAATGGAGGTGCCAAGGCCAAGCAAGGACTGATGAAAGATTTGCAGAAGACCTCCAGATTCTCTCATGAAGCAGCACAGGGGAAGCACTTGCCCCTCCTGGAGAAAAAGCAACTGCACAATCCTCCTGTTCATCACCTGGAGGTTTTCCCAGTGAAACCATCAACAAGGAAGGATCAGACTGCCCTGAACGTGACCAAAATCTTCTGTCATTCATCACCTGTAGCTGCTGTCTCAGGCGTCTCTCTGCAGGGCATTTATTGCTTCATGCAGAACAGTCTTCCTGCCCAAAACACACTGCCAGCCGTGGGTCCCCAGGAGCACAGCCCCTGCAAGTCTGGCTGCTACACTGAAAACACCACTGAGGACATAGCACATAAACCCTGGTGCCAAACAAGCAGCAGGGCAGGGGGGGAATTCAAAAAGCAGCAATGGAGCTCTGGTCATTTGGGCTCTCTCTCCTCCCCACATCTACTCTCATCTTCAGAAAAGTCAGGAGTCATCTCCTGGAGGGGCAGGACCAGTTCTGCTAGAGCAGAGGCCCTTTATAGACCTGCCCTTCTCAAAAGGAGGTGAAAAGATGATAATGACAATGACAATTCTTCCTCTGATGTACTCACATCCTTCTATTAAAGCCACATTACCTCAAAGGTCAGTAATTGCCAGCCAGAGCCAGCTCTGCCTTGACAACCCATCTTCAAAACTCACTGAGTGCCTGACCATGCCCAGGACAGGGAGAGACTGCCCTCAATGTGCTGTCTGGAGAGAGCAGAATTCCCTTGAGTGGCTCTGATGGCTGCATCTTCTCAAGTGTCTTTAATTTCAGCAGTTTTCCCTCACTTCAAAATTGTTCTTCTGCCTCAGCTTAATGTTTATCCCCAAACTGACACACACCTTCAAAGTGCTGCTGTTTGAAAGAAGCTCAGAAGGACAGAAATTAGGAGATTATTTTCAAATAAAGAAATGGGCAAAATCGTTGTGCTCAGAGTTACTAGACATGCCATCCTGCTTCATGGAAATAGGAGAAACCTGTCAGGCACCACAGGGATGGGAAGGACAGGGAAAGTCCCAACAGGGAGATCAGTGGGGCCCAGGGACCAAGGAAGCAGCACTGAGGCTGGTCTAGGAGTAAATCAGAAACTCTCTGTAGGAATGTAAAAAACCATCATATAAGCAGCAGAGACTGTTATCACCCAAACTCCCTCCACACATCTCAGCAAAACAGAAAACAGCAACACTGCAATGGTCACAAGAGCACCAGGGAGGAGCCAGAGCAAACTGAAGTGGAAAACACATCCCTCTGTGGTACCAACACTCACCTGGGAAAGGGGAAGCTTCAGCCAAGAGGGCAGTGTGGAGTTCCTCAATGACAAACCTACAGCAATTATTAGAAAGGCATCATCCATACATAATTTTGAATTTAATTTAATTAGGCACCCTGCTAACTTCATTACTTATTTAACTGGACTGCTCATTCAATTTACATTACTACTGTTTCAGATAACTGCTCCGGGCCCCATGTGGTGGGAAATGCACAGGAGGACACATTTGGGAATGCTGTAGCCCCAAGCCACAATTGGGAATGCTGCAGCCCTAAGCCCACACTCCCCTGACACTCAGCATTTCTCCTGTGACAAAGGCACTGACCATGTCTTAGGTTCTATTTTTCTACCTGCATGCAAACAAGCCTAGAAGAGCTCAAAGAGTTAAAAAAAAAAAATAGACAAAAAATCCCAGGTAAAATCCCCAGATTTATCATTTTTAATGCTTGTGTACACCAGTCAGAGCAACAGCCTCCTACACAGTTGCCAGATTCTTCTTTTTCACCTCAGAAGTACAGAAAAACAACACTCCATGGGGCTTGGGGGAATATCTATCAGAGCACTTCACTCACCACCCAAGAGCATCTCTGTAAAACCATCGTCTCCAGAACACGACACACCAGGTCAGCACAGAAATCAAGAAAGGTCTCACGCAAGCAACCTCTCGTGCCACGCTGCTGGGCCGGGGAGGTCGGCAGCCTGGAGCCAAACCTTTCACACCAAATCAAAGCCAGGCTCCCCAAAGCCTCTCTGGTCAGTGTGTGCACCCTCCTTCCCCCTGCTTCACACACTCACAGCCCTGCTCGTCTGGCAGCTCTGCCTGCCCGTGCCAGCTGCTCACACACAGCAGGGCTTTCCCAGGCAACCTCAGAGGGCAGAGTCCAAAGCCTCAATTCCCTGCCCGATCAGAAGGGATGCAGCAGCGTGGCTGTGAAATGGAAAAGAGGGAACAGCACCTCAAGCAGATTGCTGAAACAGCCTCAGGTATGTAGGAAGATAGCTCAGCCTTAGACTGCAAGGTCTGTCTCAGAAAATTCATACACGTTTAAAAAGCTCCCTGACTGACAGCAGTAAGAGACTGTGACACGGTACAGACACCAGCCTTAAATTAGGCAATCCTGTGTTGTGTCTCAATTGGGTTTTTCTTTTTAATTCCTTCAGCCCAACATTTCTTCTTCAAATCAAACTGCTCCGAGAATTCTGACCATCCACTTAAAAAAAATGTGAACAAAAAGCTGGAGAGCAGCACAAGCCAGGAACACCCCAGGACAGCCATGCATTCCTTGTGCAAGAGCCTTATTATCAGGGAGGTGCTGCTCACCACAGCGCCTGCAGAGCCTGGAACGAGCGTCATTACCTCGGGCAGTGTCTTCAAGACACTTGTGACATCCATTTCTCACTCCCCAAATCAACTCCAGACCCAAAAATAATTTAAGACCTCAGGAGTTCAGTGTAATTTGCTCCAATCAATGCACAAGCCTTGTATGAAGCATCAGGAGTTTAGAAGAGCACCCTTATGAGGAGACCAATCCTCACTTGGCATTTTGGAATCTGCTGTATCAATGGAAAAGATACAGACCCACTGGAAATGGTTTTTTCTTCTGAGGTTACCTGGTAAATGAAAGGACTGAAATCATCTCTACAAAGATCAACAATTATGAAACCAACACACAGTCAACAGCAGTAATACCTCAGTCACTACAAAACCTTCAAACCAGCATCAGAAGGGATGAGTTTTCCAGCTACCTCCCACAAAAATGAGACTGACCAGCTCACAACCCCCTCTGATCTTGTCTTCAAGATGTTCAAAATGAAACCTCTCACCAAGGCAATCTAATATTTGGTTTCATTAGCATGCAAGTGCAGCACGGACCATTTGCCTGCCCCTTGTGAAAATAAAGTTGCAGAGTGATTTGCACAGCATTACAAATGTAAGCATTACAGTTCCCATCAGTGGGGAAGGAGACTGACAGTCCCAAAGCCACCTCTGCAGGCCTGTCCTTGTAGAGAATGGTGGCAGGGGTGAATCACAACATCAGATGGACCAGGCTTTGCTCTCTGGTGAGGCTGAAGTGGCAATCCCAGCATTATTTCGGCCTTCACAGGGGGAAGGGATCACATGGACTCCGTTGAAATAGAGGATCCTGGCAATTCTCATTTCCTCCAGCAAACAGTTCTCAGGGGCCTCCTCCAACCTCCTCCAGCAGGAAGAAGGGAACTTGTAACACCTAATCGCTGACATTTAAGAATGTGAAGCTTCAGCCATCAAGTTGACACTGCAGCAGGGAATGCAGCTAGCAGGTATCCAGTTGCAGGCTCCCAGAGTGTGGATTTCAATTCACAGTTTAAAAAAGGAGAGAGGAAACTCACCTACAAAAACAATCAGCTTTATCTGGGCTATTTATCCACACAAACCATGTGGCCACACCATAACGTGAACAACTGTGTGGATTAGGCTCTCTTCCTCCACTAGCAGTGTCCAAGACATGCTCACATCTGCAATCCTTCGTGTTTTCAATGCTACTTCTGCCTGCCCCTTGGTGCCAAAATGCCTTGAGCAAGCAGCACACACATGGGGGAGGAAAGGATCAGCAGAAGAACCAGAAAGGTACCAAAACACCTGAGGTATGAACATGATGAACACAGCAGGCAACTTGAGGAGCAGACCTCCACCAGCGTGCCTGTAGGGCAGAGATGCTGTGGTTCAGAACAAGATCACACTATGTGAAAGTTGCTGTTCTCCTGTGGCTAACAATAAAAAGCAAAGTCACACTTCTCCTAAATAAACCCAATGTTTGTTATTTCTGTTCCTTTGTTTGCTATGTGGAGCTCTGAAGCCAAGCAGGAACATTTCCTGCCCAGCTAATGTCATTCACTTACAACTTACCAATCCAGGCTTACACCTGGACTTTTCTATGACACAGGAGTCACAATGAATTTCACAGGCAACCCCTGAGGCACACAGCACTCCACAACACAAAGATCCAAAAAGTGCTTTACAAGTCTTCTCCGAGGCTGCCTCAGCTTGGCTGCTGCCATTTGAGGTCCTTTTAAAGCAAGAACTTTGCAATGCATCTCTCTCGCTGCTCTGGG
The DNA here is from genome assembly GCA_013397295.1 of Polioptila caerulea. Classification (NCBI taxonomy): domain Eukaryota; kingdom Metazoa; phylum Chordata; class Aves; order Passeriformes; family Certhiidae; genus Polioptila; species Polioptila caerulea. The sequence continues at coordinate 843,990 of VYXF01000788.1, read as the reverse complement.
AGACAGCATTAAAACACAAAGCCACACAGTGCTCATGCTAATGTTTCCATCTGCTCAGAGCCTGGTTTCTTTAAGGACAAAATAAAATCCAGCGCCTGATGATCCTGCGCACAGACACTTGGGTGCCTCAATCCTTTCAGGCATCTCCAGAGATTTTCAAAGTGCCCCAAGGACACACACACAAACATTTAAAGGGAGATGCATGTGGAGAGGCCCAGCAGCAGGGTCTGTAAGAGATGTTTGGCCTAAGAAATCGAGAGAGAGGGCCATGGGAGAGCCCTCTGACCCTCCCAAAACCCTCACTCACACAGCCTGCCCCCTGCCTTTGCTCCAGTTCCCCCAGCAAAGACTGGGGTGACCCCAGCTAGCCTTGCACTCTTTGCTTTCCATGTCCAGCCTTCAAAGAAACCTGACCCAAAGTCCAGCGAGGTTAATGGCCAGGCAGACACTGACGTCAGCGAGGTCCCTGGGTAAGGTCACTGCAGTGTTTGTCTTATCTTGAAACTGCCACTGCCTGGAAGCCAAGGAACAAAGTTAACACTGATCAGAGGTTTGCTGTCTTCGCCTTTCCGAGGCCCAGCCTCTCTTCTGCACACACCCCTGGCAGGGCTCAGGCAACAGGGCACTGCTATCAGAAAGCTTTTTCAACCATCCCTATGGATTTTTCCACATCAAAACACAGCTAGACTTAGAAGTCAAACCCCAAAAGCAAGACTACAGGCTGTGGGGAAAACTGTGCACAAAACTGATGCACGTTTCATCTTGCGGGCCAAAGTGCCAAAATCAAGTCTCTAAAACTTTTTAGACTCGGGCTCCTCAGAGGTTCAAGGACTACTCCCAGCATTGTGTACCAGAAACAGCAGACATGAGCTCGTCTGAACACAGCACATAACGTTGGGACTCACAGTCCCAAATATTTGCCTCATAAGGCCAGAGGTTGCAATGACGTTATTTACTTTGAGAGTTTAATTCTACCGAAGGCGATTTTTGGGCTGCACTCCAGAGACATTCACCTCTTGCACCAGCCTACCCTGCCACAGACACCAGGAACTCAGTTATTCATCAATCCCTTAGCTGGAAAAAAAAAAAAAAAATTACATCATTACTAAAGTTAGCTTTGTGATAGAGACTGCCTGAAGAGCCTCACGTGACAAGAGACAGGAGCTCAGAGACAAACACTCCTCTGCTCCCATGCCAGAACACCTGTTTATTTCAATGCCAAATTCCAATGGCTCAAAAAAAAAAAAAAAAAATTATAAGCCATCTTTCTCCCTTGCCTCTTTTGAAGATGATGGATGCATCTGGTGGGAAGCTGNAAAAAAAAAAAAAAAATTACATCATTACTAAAGTTAGCTTTTTGATAGAGACTGCCTGAAGAGCCTCACGTGACAAGAGACAGGAGCTCAGAGACAAACACTCCTCTGCTCCCATGCCAGAACACCTGTTTATTTCAATGCCAAATTCCAATGGCTCAAAAAAAAAAAAAAAAAATT
>VYXF01000788.1:806850-841911 GCA_013397295.1 Polioptila caerulea | reverse complement strand
AAAAAAAAAAAAAATTATAAGCCATCTTTCTCCCTTGCCTCTTTTGAAGATGATGGATGCATCTGGTGGGAAGCTGAGCAGCACACAAACAGGCCTTTTTAACACCCCCACAGCCCACAAGCAAGACACGCAAAGCCATCACTAACAAAGATCAAGTCCTCATAAGACCTGAAATATGAACCGATCGTACAGAACAGCATTTCTGAGTATTTGTGTACTAAAGGTACTTTTTTACAGCAGCCAAAAAACCCAAAGAGCCTAAGGCAGTCCCAGGCAGGACGTGCAGGCTCAGAGTGAATGTTCACACTGACAGGGAAAGAAATGGTGTACCAGCCTCCTCCCCTGTAAATAAACACGTGCTGCTCAGCACAGGGGCTGGAGCTCCTCAGGCCCCTGTAACTCGCCCCAGGCTGCAGGCATGGAACGGGCTGATGGGTCACAGCCTGCACCCAAGTGTGCAGAGCCTTTACACAACTCAGGCACAGCCAAGACAGTGCAGGGGCTCACCTCGGGCTGTGCTCAAATTCCCCACCAGCAACCTGGGTGTCAGCAGCAGCCAGAAACTTCAGGCATCTCTTGAAAGGAAGTGCCTTGCTAAGAGCAGCAATACTGGCCACTCCAGGAGTCTTAATCAGAGTTTTAAACAATCCAGAGCATTGGTAAGATGATGTCCCTAAGACCAGGACAACGTGGCAGCAGCCACTGAACATCCACCAGTAACTGTGGCACCAACAAGGCTGGGAGGTGCACACAGCCCTCAGTCTAACACCCCAAAGAGCTGGGGGGTCATTCTAGGACCCTGCCTAAGGCCAGCAATTCCTCGAGCACAGCCCGAGGAACAAGAGCACATTACCAAGCCACAACACTGCACTTTGCAGCATCACACCAACTGAGCACGCCTTCAGCAAGAGAGGCTGCCAAGCTCTGCCCACACTGGTGCCGCACACAGCGGTGGAGGCGTCCTCAGCACAGCCCATCCCAGCCAAACCAAGAGAAGGTCACCAAGGGGAGGGCGGGAGCTCTGCAGAAAATGTACGGCATTGTTGGGAAAGCAGCAGGAATGTGGCACAAAGGTAACTGCTACAGCCTAGGGCCGCCAGATGAAAGCAGGATCAATACTCCACTATGCTGTTTAACCCGTTTATTGGGGGGGAGGTGGAGATAAATGAGTATTTGAGTTGCCAGAGGGTACACTTTCACCCCAATCTGAGTCAGCCGGAGCCGAGTTCCTGCCCAGCAACACCACCACAGCCAAGTGATTTCAGCCTTACAGTTCACTTCACCACAGAACACAAAGAGCCAGTAACCCAGCAGTCGATAATGGAATAAACTATAGGTCAGTGACCAGGAGAAAACACACCATTTAAAATTATTCCAATATTGACAGGCACAGGAAACAGGCCTGTATATTTATTTATTTGTTTTAACCAGCCTATCTGCTCAGAGGCTGCGCTGAGCCAGCTGCTAAAATTACAAGGTTAGACTCTCAAAGTCTGTGGGTGAACTGCATGATGCCTGCACACTCTTACAGCCTTCAAAGCACGGCACTGGCAAGCAGGAGTGAGTGTGTGTGTGACCATCCCCAACACAGCACGCACACACTTGCCTATCAGAACATCAGCAGGCGAGGGTTGGGGGGTACCTGAGCACGAAGCACAGCTCTGCCAAGCTGCCTCTGAAAGCCTGGCCTGTAGCCAAAAGGGAGAGCACAAACTGATTCAAAACACTCAGCCAAGAGCCCAGCCAGGCTCATTTATAGCTCCATTTCCTCTCAAGGCTGCTTTTCCTCTGGAAAATGCTGCAATGGCAATTTGCACCTTAGGATTAAAGATCACTACGGCTCTCTAGCAGCTGAAAGCACCCAGAAAAGCCCCTCTGCCCTCCCAAGTCTAAGGAGCATTTCTTCCATCTCACGTGAGCAAAGTGAGGAGGAGGTGACGCCAACTACTGCACAGGCCAGGCAGGGAACATTTCAGCTGGAGTGCACATGGCACCACAGATCAACGCTATTTCCTCAAAATGGAACAAGACAATGTGAGTTTGGAAGGGCAGTTCAGACAAGCAGTAGGCACTGCTCCTGGCCAGCCTCTTGCTCCACTGAGTAAAGCAAGCTGTGCACCAGGCAGAGCCTCGAGCCTGCAAGACCAAAGAAGAATTCGGTAGGATCCAATGCTTACCACCCCACCACACAAGTAAGATTAAATTACAATTACAGTTAAATTTTAACACATTCAGACACAGAGTGTCAATTCCAATTCCTCCTATTTGCAGAGCTGGCCAATCTCCCGACACTGAACGTGATCCAGAGAGCTCTTCATCTGTGCTGGCACCATCACAGCCATGGCTCCCTGTGCTAACCAACCTGCCCAGGCTGAGGCAGGCAGTGCCAGCAGCGTGGCACCAGAGCATCATTTCTCAACAGCAGCGAAGGAAATGCAAAGCCAAGACTGATGACTTTTCCAGGAGAGTACCGAGAAAATAAATTACACCGTTTCCAAAATCCGTTTTTCCTCAAAAATACTTGCTTACCAGAGGGGAAAGACTTCAAGGCTGAATTTAGTGCTCAGGAAAAAGACTGGATTAAGAACCCCAGAGACCATGTGCTCTGTTTTTTCTCCAGGAGAAGTGAAATAGAGCTGTGAATCCTGGCCAGGCAGATCTCCTGTATGAGGGGGCAAGCAACCAACAGGATGGGAGTTCAGCTTCCCATCCCAGCCTCTCCTTGGCATCTTTCTCACCACTGCTAACAAGGCCACTGCAATTCCCACCAGCAGGAGAAGCACCTGCCCATTAACAACTGGCAACCACCCACCCTGTGCCACCCTGTGCCAGCCCGTGCCATGAGACAGCTCTGATTGTCCACTGCCAGCCCACCCAGACCTGAGCCTGGCACATCCCATGGCTGTCTGCTCCCTCCAGAGCAGGGTGGGAAAGCACAGCCTGTGTTCAGTGTCTGCTCCTTCCTCTCATTTGCTTGGGAAATACCCAGCAGGTAAACAACCCCCAGCATCTGTTTACCAACAAAGAAAAGCCTCACCTTTCAGCTTTTATTTCTTTACTCCTTTTTTGTTGATGTTGTTGGGGTTTTTTTGATTTAATTCCAGTAAGTGCCAAAGCCTTAACCCAGCTCAATAAAGCACTGCAGAGCCTGGCTCAGCTCACTTTGGCAACAGGCAGATCAATAGCTTTCTTATATCTCTCTGCTCTGCTTGGGAGGGAAAAGGGGCCACTTCTTTCCCAGCCAAGACATCTGCACAAGGCATCTATGTGCTGTGAGCCAGGACCCCTCACGGGGAGAGCTGAAAAGGGATGAAAGAGTGCTTTGGCACAGCAGAGCCGTCTCCTCTCGCCCTCATCTCTGCTGGCACTGCCAGCACGTTTTATGTGGGAAAGTTTTCAAGTCCGGTTTTTCCTCCCAGCCACCATCAGTTCTGCACTGGTTAGTTGTTCACATGGAGTGGGGTGGGAGGAGGGGGGAAAAAGTCCCTTGGAGCAGAGGTTCAAACACTGTAGGTAGGACTACACATGTTCTCCAGGGAGCTGCTGACAGAACTGACTATTCTGCACATCCATAAGCTTAAAAAATGAGCTCCAGAGGCACTGAGGAAAAAGCACACAGGAAAACCAGCCCTGGAGTCGGGAATGCCTCAGTGCAAATCCATCAGTCCCCAAAGCCTCTGTGAAAGTCATGATGGGTGGCTGCTGTTTCTCTGGGGAAGAGAGTGACATCCCAAAAAGCACCTGCACAAACATCCCTGGGCTGGGGAGCTTTGACTTTTCGAAGTGAAATGAGCCTGGGCCAGTGTGCCAGCTCCACCCATGAGCCATCCCTGGGCTGCCACCACGTTGGTCCAGGAAAGCCAGCTCCACACAGCATGCTCAATCCTGCAGAAGATGGGAGCTGACTTCAGAAGAACAGTCACCAGCTACCCCAGCAGTAAATCGTAAACCCCACAGCTTTAAAATAACAGTTCACATAAACCCATCTCCCAAACATGAACAAAGCTCTGTCAATTGCATTAGGCTCTGCCTTATCCATCATGTTTACAAGACATGTGAATGCTTTCTAAAGAGCAGATGCTTTTCAAGTTTAATAATTCAGCCGTTTAGAATTGAGCACTGAAAGACCCTGCACGCGAAGAAATAAATGCACGCACAACAGAAGCCTTTGCTGATCTTCAACTTTTCTCCTTTAAACAGAAACTACCAAGAATGCCAGAAACGTTTGCTTCTGAAGAAATGACTGACAAAGAGGATGTCTAATAGACGGAAAGCATTTGAAGAAGAAACAAAAATAAGATGACCCTCAAACATATTCTTGCAGGACAACTTCTGAAAAACCACATGAATAAGTAATACAGGCTTCCCTTGAAACAGCAACAGCACAAGCTTCAATGGACCACGTCACCAGGACTCGATCTCTGCTGCAGATCAAATGCCACACAGCAGGAAACAGCTGACACACAGCTCAGCCCAATTATATACAGTGCCCTTTGCATACAGGGCCTCCTCTTTAATGCATCTTCAGCTCTGCTCTCTTTGCTGGCAACCAGCCCCTTCTGCCCCTTGGAGGAAAAAGGCAAAGCTGGATTTGTGCACTCTGCTGTGCAGCCCAAGGGAACACAGAGCTGGCATGTCTCAGGGTGTCTAACCTACGCTCTCTCTCTGCACGGATGTTCAGCAGCACAAGATGGAAAGCCACAAAACACCCCACGGCTAATCTCAGCTCTGATAACATCTTCCTGGAACATGTCACTTAAGGTCTCCAAACCTCAATTTCTCTATCTGTTAAAAAAAAAAAAAAAAAAAAGAACAGCAAAAAAACTTAGCCAGTGCAAGGGCTAAATGGAAAACACCCATAAAAAAGATTTTCCAGGTGTGCCCTGCACTCTTTGTACTCACTGTTATCAGGGCTCAGACTATGAATTGTTCAGAGCCTCAACTATTTGCATTACCTGGTGAAAACAGTGCAGTCTGTTGCTAATGCTCAATGCAGGGTATTTTCTACACACCCATCTCATCATCTCCGTCGTTTACACCATGACTAGTTCTTTTACATGTACTCACACATAACCACCTAAGTTTGGCATTTACCGCATTATCACTACAGAGAAATGACTGCAGGGGACAAATTAATTACCTATGCAAAGCAGGCTGAGAATAGTCAGCAACATACTGTACCACTGAAATGCTAGACAAAGCCTCAAACAGAACTTCCCTCATGTGGAGGATTATAGGCTCTACCCACAAAGGACTCAAGTGTCTTGCCTTATCTTTTTTCCATTTAAAAGGAAAGAGACTTTCCTTAAAACCTGATAGAAACATGCCTTTACAGAACAAATGCTAATGGATTAACACACTTATCAGCAGTAGGCTTGAGGGGAGGCAAAGACATACTTCTGCTGCTGCCTAGATATTCTAAGATACTTTTAATTAAATTATAGAACATCATTAGCTAATTAAATATTCTGGTCCATCATTACACATCCCTGTACCTCCTGCTGCCTTGCAGACCTCCATGGTCTATGAATCACAGAACTGGTCAAGCTGGAAGGGACCACAGCAAATCATCTGGTCCAACCTCCCTGGTTCAAGAAGGATGATTCTAAAACCATGGGACAGGATTTCATCCACACAGCTCTTGAACACCTCCAGTGAAAGAGATTCCACAACCTCTTTGGGCAGCCTGTTCCAGCATGTGGTCACTGACACAGTAAAGTTCTTTCCTCACACTGAGGTGGAACTTCCTGTTCATCAGTTTCTGCTGTTGTTCTGTTGGGTGGCACCACCGAGAGAGAATCCACATAAGCATTTCAAAGACATGGGCATTCTATAAAGGGAGTTGCAAAAGAAAATCTCACTGCTCTTCCTTCCTCCACAGGCATTTGTGCCCATTCATACTTGATTCTGGGACACAGAGAATCCCCCCTAGGTAGGGGAACTCAACTATGCTAGCAGCCTTACTCAGTTCATCTTGTACACAACCCTGAGCAGCACAACTGCCTGAGCCTGAAGAGCAAGAGCTCGGCCACACTTGACTCCTGCTCCCACGGTGATGTGAACACAGGTACCCCCTGCTCGCCCACTGCAGGCAGCATCTGACCCCCAAGGGAAGCAGAGCACCCCCAGGTCACACAAGTCCACAAGCTCCTGCACTGGCAGAAGGTCTCAAACTGGTTGGTTTTCAACACCTTGCACTGGCTGAGGGGTTTAACAAGTATATTCCAAAACACTGCCTTGTCAAGTTCTGGATCGTCAGCGTTAAATCCTTGAGCAACCAAGTGAGAAATGAACCTGCAGACAGAGAAACGTGCCTGGGTGTTCTTCCCCTGCCTCGCCCTCTCCGTTAGGCAGTGCATGTTTGCTTTTGCTTCTAAACTTCACTTCTCTGTGCAAACAGTCTGCTATGAGAGGTATTTGCTCAGTCCACAAGTTTCCTGCATTTTTTTGTCCAGCTCTGGGGCCTGATCAGCAGGCATTTCCAGCTCAGAAATCCAGGCTACGAACGACTTCAGCCCCACAGAAGTGATGCATCAGAAGCAGAGACATTTCTGCACACAGTTATCTGAGGACCAGAGAAGATGACAGGGATGGTGCAGAGGACCTCAGGGTGGCAGAGCCACGGGGCAGCCCAGTCCTTTCACCCAGGAACAAAGACACCCAAAGCACTGCATCCTTGAAGCCATGCTTTAAAAACATCAAACAGCTGCAAACCCCTGGCACAGCCTTCTCTCTGCTCTCCTGTCTGCCTACCTACTCCCAGAGAGACTCTGCCCTTGGTCATGCTTTGTAGACTGGCCACCTCTGAAACTCAGCCTGCTTAAAATCAGCTTTTATAGCATTTCTCTGTTCTACATCAGAGCTTTACAGCACACTCATCATCAGTCCGTGTTCCCTGGATTCGTGTGCTGCAGCTCGGCACGACACCGTTCCTTCAAGACTCTGTAACGTGTCCAGTACACCGAGCAGCTTTGACCTGGAACAGCACCAAGCACAAAGGGTCCTCAGCAGGCTCTGCATGCAATAACACAACAAGGAACGCTCCAGTCCAACAGAAACCCAGGGGACACAAACAGTTGAGCAGGATTTGGTGGATGGAGGCTATTAGTGCATTACAAATAGAACAGAAATTCAGGAAGCAGTTATCTCCAGAAAAGAAAGATTCATTTCCTTATGGTGCTTGCAAATCACACTGCTAACTTCAGATCGGAAGAGCTGGTGCTCAGTAGAATGAAATTAAGCATGTTGGATCACACAGGACACCCGAGTGGATAATAGCAGAAAATTAATGGAAGCATATGTGCCTCAGGCAGAGGACTGGAAGACCAGCAAGAGAGCTGTGCTCAACTAAACTTCACCATGATAAATGAAGGCCAGAAAACATACTGCAAATGCAGAAATATGATGATTAGCTCCACACCGGAGGTTCAACGTCTTAAACATTAATTTGCTTTCTCCAAGAGCATCACTCCCAGCCAACATAAGCACATGTACAGTTCTCCTTCAGAGACAAAAGGGTACAGGGAAAAACAATCACAAACTTTTGGAAATCACTGGCCTCATACGAGGATTTTATTTCTGGATCATCTCCAAAGAAAATCTTCCAAAACAACAAACGAAATGGGACTGCAGAGACAAAGCAATCTGCCACTTAACTCCTGACAGTCGACAGCCTGGTACTTGGGCACCTGGTGACCCTCTGGCACTGCACAGCTCACCTTTCCTCAGCAAGCCAAAATCCTCAGACAGCTCTTCCCACCTCAGCACCATCACAGTGGGGTTCTACAGAACGTGCAAGGCACTAACACAGGACACTGACCCAGGCCACCAGTCCATCAATGCTGAAGCAAGTCTGTGCCCTTGTACCACGTACCTGACTGCTCCCACCGCCCCTGCCATGCCGCCTTCTCTCCTCCACCAGAGCATCAAGTACTTTGCTTGCACATTTCCAGCAATCTGTTGTTTTCACTGATGCCAATTCCCTCCTTGCAAACCTAAATCTTGGAGTCTCCCTATGACTTGCCTTCACAAGAATGCTAATTAGGTCTTTACTACCCCCAGGCTTTCTGAGAGAACACAAGCATCTGCCATGTGCACTCCCACTCCAGCTATGTTTTCCCACTCCAGATCAACAAAACAAGTGTGTTACTCGGTCAGTGACATGCAGAGGACACAGCCAGATTTGTAAGAAACCTGGGAAAGGAGCTGCATCACCCACATTTCCCTCTCAAGCAGCACGAGGAACATCCCTTCTCCTCCAGGAGACCATGCCCCTGGTGAGACACTGCAGTGCCTGGCTCTCCGTGCGCTGGGTCCTGGCTCCAATGGTGCTGGGCTCCCTCAGCAACTCCCAAGAACAGGCTGCTACCACACCTCTGCCCACACACAGGCTTTCCAACCTACACCATTCCCTCCCCATGACACCCTGGTATTTTTAGCATGAGGTGCACAGAGTGAAAGGCAATCTGCTCCCATCAGTTGGTCACGCTCATTACGTCCACCCAGAACTGTCCTTCTCCAGACAGCCCACACCCAGGAACGCTCAGGTTTTCCAACCAAAGAACCTATTCAAGGACAGCTGCCGAGGTGGTACCAGCTTGTTTCTCCTGTTCATGTTGGCTCCTCACTCCTTCCTAAAAAGGGGGCATTTCCCAGGTCCAAGCTGCCTCCAACTCTCACATACAAACAAACAGCCACAGAACAGAACAAGGAGGGGACTGCTGTAAGATCTGTCTTCTGCACAGTTCCTGGATGACAGACATGCCCTGCAAATGCTAAGCCCTGCAGGTCTCACCTTCTGGCTCAAGTACAAGAGAACGCAGCACTCCCTGCCAGACTTGGGGAAGGTGTGATTTTGAGGATCAAAACTACCCTCACTCTGAAGGGCCTCTGATGCAGGAACAGATACCCAAACACACTGAAACAGATAACCAGCCATGTCAAGGTGAATTAGGAAGATGCCACAGGTCTCCCAGTTTCCAAATGGGTAAACCATTTTGATGCTTCCCAGCTTCCCAACCAAGAAAATGGCTTACAGCCACCAGTGCCCACCTCCAGAGGGACTGGACATTTTCCACAGCTAATCTCTATTCTATTTGGCAAGTAGGGAGCTGAAAGATAAGGGAATATACTCAGATACAAAGAATGTGGCACAAGTGGCTTTGGGGGAAGCATTCTTTAAATGCAGCATTTTACAAGCAGAATAAATCCTAGACCATGTGGCGACAACCGAGCTGCACGCAGCTGCTGAGCCAGCTATCTCTTTCTAGGGGCAAGACTAGTTCCCTGCATAAATGGTTCTTTAAACTTTATAATGCCAGCTGCATGAATAGGACTTTTATGGATTCCTGCAGTGACGCACAAAGACATCCTCAACATTTCAGAGCTGCTCAGCAAGCCCACACGCTAGCTGCCTTCACCAGAGCGCTCAGACCCCATCCCAGGACCAAAACTCTCCCAGGAAGCCGGTCTCACCAGGGACATCCTGCTGTCTCCAGGAAGTCAGGACTGCTGGCAGAGTTTGCTTAAAGCCCAAACAGACCAGACTCAACACCAGACCCTGCTCCACCATCACCCTCCTCAGCACAGGGTTTCTTTGTCCACACAGTTGTGCCTTCGAAGAGAGGCACAAAAGAAACTGAGATGAGCGTGTAATCAATAGGCCTCACCCTCACAGCTCCCCTGCTGTCCCTGCCATTTCTCAAAGGGAGTTTTTCCTTCCTCCCTCCCCTTCTGCATCATCTTCGCTGGCACCCAAACCGCCAGCTGTGGCCGTGCTAAGCCAGCTCTGGCAAACTGCTCTGTGGAGCTGACCCCGGCCGTGCCTCAGGACAGCAACGTGCCACGGCTGGGGCCTCTCGCTGAGCTGCTTCTGCTGCTGTGGCCAGGGCTGCTCTGCTGCAGCTGCCTCGAAGGCACCGTCCCACCCCACTGGACACCATCCAGAAGCACGGCCATGGGAGAGGCTGTGACCCCAGGCACACCACCATGTGCGCTCCCTCCTGCTGAGAAGAGCTTCAAGGCGTGAAGGGAAACAGTCCTGCTCCTCTTACAGCAGCCAGGGCACCAAAACCACCCTGCAACAGATTTCTGTGGCTACCCGAGGAATGCCTCCCCCTCAGTTTCCAGTACAAGAGCTTTACAGCCTGCTTCTCCTAAAACTCCCTGATGCAGCCCAATCCCACAGTATGTCAGCGAGCAGCTGGCACTCACTCTGCTGTTTCCAGCTGTGCTGCTTCTGCAGAGCAAGACAGGGAAGCCTGTGGTCTTTCCAGGACACGTGGGAGGCTCAGCACTCAAAGAGCATCAGAGACAGGCCCACTGCAGGGAAACATGGAAGAGCTGCATCTCTGTGAAGGCTGAACAATCCCATCTGCCCTGCTGCAACTCCTCAAGGGATGGACACAAAGAGCACGACAGAGATAAAAGGTATGTTCTCAAATGTGCCAGTGTGGCTGCAAGACACAGAGAACAGTCTGTACTGTGCTTTCAGGAAATCCTCTCCCTTTTCCATATTCATATTGATCCAAAAACTCCTACATGACATCTCCTCAAGCGCAATGCAAGCTATTACAGAACTCTGGAAACACAGACAAAACCTTGAAGACACTCTCACAGCAGATTTAACGAGGCTGATGGTTTATCCACCTGACTTTAATCTCCCCCGCTTGTCTTCAGCAGCTCTCAGTAACACACAGAGACCTTCTGGGACTTTTTCCATGTGCAGAAAAAGTGCTTTTCACTGCAAGACCAGGCTCTCAGCATTGAAATTCAAGCACTAAGGCATAGAAATACATAAGACAGCAGCTAATACCAGGCAAGTCTCACTCAATTTTGTACATGGCAACCACCTGAGCTTGACCGGTCACTGAGAAACCCCCTGGCCATGGCAAGGCAGCCCCCCACATCACCCCACACACACTGTGAGCTCTCTCCACTCTCACTGCCAACGAGCACAACTCCCAGCTGCCAGGCTGCTGCACAGAAACCTGGCAGGATATGTGGGAAATGAAGAAAATCAATACCGGTTGGGTTGTTTGCAAATCTGTTCCTACCCTCACCTTCCCGGTCTCACAGAGGACAACTCATTAGGTGTCTGGAGAGCTGCCAAACCCAGCTGGGCCCGAGCAGGCGATGCTGCTGCAGTCCTGCAGGACAGATCCTCGCAGAGCCGAGAACTGCAGCCTCTCCCTGCCTTGCAGCAGCCCCCTCCCCGACACGGCAGGTGACAGCGGTGCAGGCAGCAGATAAAAAGGGTAAATATAATTCAGCCCAACGTGCACCTGTCCTCCAGACAAAGCCCGCTCCCGGAAGCCAGGCTGTGCCTCTCAGCGCACAAAGACGGGTCTAAATCTGTCTGTAATAGAGCTTTTCAGGCTGACTGAACAGTAATGTTCACAAGCTGCTCCCCTCAAGGGAATACTGTATCCTCCTCACTGCATTACCCCAATCAGAAAGATCAGTGAGCAGCTCAAAGGCAAAGGTGGAAGAGGCACCGCTGATGTGATTCCATTTAGAATCTATCAGAATATTTTATTCCTCCCTTTGAAAGCGACAGATTAGGTATTTCCACTTCTCTTTGAAGTCTGGCAGAACAATTCACACCAGCGGACCAAACACCCCTCGCTCCTCTCGCTGTGCCAGGTACTGCAGATGGGAGAAAAGCCTCTTTGAAAACCCCCCAGAGTCACCCGAGGCAAAGCTACCTCTGCAATCAAAGGCCAAACTCCCAGCCAACAGGGTAGCGATTTCTCTTCATCACAGCAAGCTTTATTTCCATTCCAGCTTCTTTATTTTCAGAAAGTCTCCTGGAAAATTAAGTGTGGTACACCTCTATTCCAAAAATCTTCCCTTGGCAAGTGCTGGCTTCCCACTTTCTGGCAGACACTGAAATTAAATGCAGCCTCCCTGTTTATTTCCTTCTTGCTGTGGATATGCACATCCTTGCTGAGCTCTGGAAGCAATTTTTTAGTTGGGAAAAAAATAAAGAAAGATTCCAAGCTCTTACATAAACAATGGCTGGTGACGAGAGGAAAGACAAGGGTTGGAAAATTTCTCACATTTTATTAAAGCATCTCTCAGTGCAGCAGATCAGACAAAAAGAACAAACCCAAACAAACAGATTGAAACAGCTGAATATTAAAATGGTACTGGAGGGATCAGCTGCAGCATCTTTCCAGGGCCAGGACTAGAGTCTCTACCAGACAACACTGCTCAGACACAAACAAGTGTGGACTTTGCTGTTCCATGGTATAGAAAGAAGTCTTCTAAACAGAAGGTGCTCAGCACAGACCCACAATGGAAAAGCAGAGCCAAGGGCTGTTGTACTTATCAAACACACCTCTGCTGGTCTCAAGTCCCAGGGCTAGAAGGGGGGAAAAAAAAAAAGAAAAACAAACTTCCTGCACAAAAAGGGAAAATAAGCAAGTTTGTCAGTGCTTCCTCCAGCCTGAAGCACAAATTGATAGGATCACACTGATCTAATCCAGAGAGCATTCCCCCAGAGATTACAACAGTCCCAAAGTAGGTCATGCTTGGGCTTGAGCTTCTCAGCAAGCCCAATTCTGACATATTTCCAGAGCCCGTGTAGGTGCGTGTGCGTTTTCCCTTTCCCTGTAGCAGCTCACTGTGCAACACTCATGAGCAGAAACCCAAATTAGACAGGGGTGAAGTTTAAGGGCTGGAACTCTGCTTGGAACAGCAAGAGATGGAGCTATGCAGGCCAGTGACCCTCCTCTCCACACTGGCCAGAGCTGCCAGCTGTTAATGGCCAAGGGCATTCCCCCTGCCCGGGGTTTCCAGGGGATTTGAGGGCTGAAGCATCAATGAACCCACACCCTGCCCACAGAGGGGGAAGCAAGCACAGATGTTAACGGGACCAGGGCCACGCTGGCCATGAGCTGAGCAAACCAGACCTGAATCAAGACACTGTCCACACTGGGTCCCATTCCTCCCTCACACTCTCCAGGTTCAGCACAAGGAGCTCATGTGGGCACAGCTGCCATTCCTCCCTGCTCTGGGTATTACACAAGGCTGCTTCTCCAAGCTGGAGCTGACTCCAGGCTCACCCTCCACCCAGCCAACCTGCTGCACACTTCAGGCTGGAACAAACAAACAAAACCCAGAGACCTTCACCTGCATTTCACTCAGCTACAATAAGAACTCCTCCACTTCTCCACTTCAGCACCTCTTTACCTCTCCCCTTATCCTGAACATCAGAACCACACACAACACATCACAATCAATGTTTGCAATCAGATCCCTACAAAACAAGGGACAGAAGCACAGCAAGACTTTGGATTCATCAGGACATGAGCACGTAACTGTTCTCCCTTCATCACCCCAGAACAGCTACAAAACAAAACACCCACCCATACCAAATTGCTTTTACACTCATGCACTCAGAGCCTTTCCCATAACTTTAATTTCAGATCCTCCCAGCTGTCACAGCACTTGCCTCATCCTCCAAGGACTACAAACACAGGCTTTCTTCAGGGTCCTGGACTGTTTATGTGCAGAGTGAGGAAGAGAATTGCATTTGCTGAGGCTATGAATGATTTATCATCGCACTGAATGCGAGAGGAGCGGGGTCCCAGGGCTCGCTGCATGACCGGAATCTCACAGGCAGGCTGCATCTGCAGAGATGTTTGTGTGCACTCTTCAAATCATCATTAACCAACAGGACCCTCAAGAGGAGCATTTATTTCCCTGGGATTGTAAGGGAGATGGCTGCTGAGAAAACAGCTGGGCAGGATTTAGCCCCATTATATCTGTCTATCTTGTTCCGCTCTCCCACCCCTCCACCTCTCGGTTTAGCTGGGTACAAAAATAGAAATAATAATGAAAATTTAAAAATAAAAAAACAAAAAAAAAAAAAGGAAAAGAGAGGGAAGTGCAACACATAGCACAGGCCAACGGCAGGTCACAGCTCTGGTCAGTGGAAGCACATGCAGCTGCACAGGGCAGGTTTTATATTTCCAAATACCTCCCTCCCCCGGGGGTTGAAGTACTCATCCCATTCTCCAGATGATTTGCGCAGTGCTGTAAACGCAGGTGTTATAAATAAACAAATATGCCCAGGCTGGCACACAGCTTTCAGCTAGTAAAATGGGCATCAAGGATTCTTAATGAAACGGTTTTGCAATTCCCAGCAGTTCTGCATTCTCTGGAGACAGGGTGATTAAACAAATACACAGAGCAAGAGCCCAGCCTTGACTCCATCTATGGGAGTTTTGTCACAGACTGAAATGAGGCAGGAATGCCATCCCATGGACCTCCCCCAGACAGCTACACAGGCCGTAACTTAATATTATGCCTCTTGTTACGAGTGTGATACCAAGAGGTAACCATATTTAATACAGTATTCTGTATCTAGGGATAAAGCAGGATGGAGCCAACCATCAATCACTCAGCTTCTCTTTCCTTGTAGGATTACACAGGCCAACCCCATGGCTAGGAAGTATTTATAAAGTCTTTTTTTAGTTCGAGATACTGCAGACTTTTTTTATAGTTACTATAGGCCTCTATTTTCTGCGTACTATATTTCCATGCACATAATCCTCACCTCAAACCCACTCATTAAAAAAAGTACTGCTCCCTTGAAAAATAGTCCTCAGATTACCCACAACTCACCCTCTCTCTTTCCCAACAGCTAAGAATGCCATCAATTACCCCAGCAAAGGCTCCCTGCAACCAGGGAGAAAACTCCAACTAGGAAGAGAGAGGAGCAGGCAGGGGGTGAGCAGCCTTGGAGTAAACCTCCTCTATTTCCCACACTTGAATAATTTCCTCCTTCTTCCCCAGGCAACCCATGGATTAGATGCATGAAAGTACAGCAATTACCCTCTTCAATTACCCTAAAGACTCAGCAAGAATAAATTGTTTGCAATGGAGAACCCTCTTGCCTTCTCCCCCCTCAAAGCCAACCCCTTTCCTCCATCATCTACAGCTAACCTGTGAAAGCTGTATGCTCTGCAGACCGAGACCATTGCTGAGCAGTCAGCTTTAATTTCCTTGGAGTCCTCTGAACGCAGCATTATGGCTCAGACACAGTTATCCACCACTGCCTTTGGAGGCTCCACTTCTCCCCTCCCCAGCTCACAGCCCACATATCACCACATACAAGCAGGAAGAGAAGGGAGCGGGGAAACTTCTCTGCAAAACCATTTTTTTTATTTCAGGTTTCTTGGATGTGGTGCAACACCAGTCTGGAAAAGAAATCCTCACTCCCCACAGCCTACTGAGCTTCCAGGGGTTGTTTGGAGAAACAGCAGCAGACATCAGCTGACACTAGCAATTACATCCAAATAGCAGATACAAGTCTGTTATCGATCTGTTCCTAGAGGGAAGGACAAGCTATCCAGTAAAAAGGGGTGTCACGTTATTAAATTCTGAAAGGATAATAACCCAACACAGAGGGCACAGCTGTTACTGGTTCACTTCAGGCTTCATTTCCAAGCCTGACAGGGAGCAAAGATCATCAGAGCGCTTCAGTGTTCAGAGACAGGCCTAGAAATTAGAAGAATAAATTAATATATCCATATCTGAATTATTGGGCTAAGGGGGCTTCAAGTTCTACTGGCAGGAACAGGCCTGGTGCTGCTGAAGCCTCTTCTTAGCCCGTGCACAACACTCAAACACTTTGACCTCTCCAAGCTCTGCAGCTTTGCCCCAGAGCAGGAGTTTTAACAGCCCAAACACTTGCAATAGCCCATGGAAAGGTGCAGGGAGGTTGCCTCCTCCAGTAACCTGAGCCAAACATCCTGGTGAAGAACAGCGACAGACAGCTCTGTGGAAAAGCCCGGATCAATTTTACTGCAAAAAAGAAAACATGGCTCAGGGTAAGCGAACAAGCCACAGCCTTTCAATATCAGCAACTCAAAAGAATGGGAGAATTTAACCAAGCTGCTGCTGGGAAAAAAAAAAAAATCCACGAAGAGTTATCGATTTTTATGAGCTTGGAGTCAAGAGATCCATAAATTATTCACAAGGCAACAGAGATGGCAGATTTCTTGGACATTTCAGCGCCACACCGCACAGAATTACGAGCTCAGATCATCTGGCCAGACTGCCCCACAATTGAGCCTTTATAAACAGCAACAGTGATCTCCAAAAGGGGCCTCTGGACGTGTGACAGGCAAGTGCCCCACCAGCAGCCTGCAGGACATGCCAGGGGCATGGAGAGCTGGACAGAACCACAACAGAGAGTGGTTTCAGAGCACACTTCAGGGATTTTCCACCCAAGGGCAGACAGCAGGTCTCCCTGTCTGCATTTACAAAATTACAAACATAATACCACGAATTAAAAGTGAAATGCACCCATATCCCTGCCCAAACAGACACGGCCAAGGAATCAAAGTCCCTCCAATCATCCCAAAAGGCACTTGGAAATCAAGGTGTGAAGAGCACTACAGACAGCAGTATTTGTCTCAGATGTAAGTCTGGGCAGAAAACTCGAGCTCAAGAGCTCTGTGAGGTACTCTCAGCTTCATCACAAGCCTCAGGTGCAGCCTCTGGCAACTCATCTCTCCAGGCCCCTTTGCAAAATAGAAGGCAACAGTTTTCCTCCTGCTGCAAGGGAAAAGCATTGATGCCCCCAGATGCGAGAGCAGCCGAGGCCAGGCAGTGCCTCAGATCCTGAGCTCGTCTGCAGGGATCCTCACCACCACAGCCAGCCTACAACACCAAAGGAAAGTGCTCCCTTCAAATGGCAGCACTCAAAGCACTGCAGGCACCTGGGATTATCCCTGCTCATGGGCCACAAAGGTGCTGCTGAGCCAGCCAGCAGCACACAGCCACTGCCTTCCACTGGCTCTTTCAGAGCACGTCCCTGATCCTCGCTGACAACTGGGGAGTCTCTGGTTGAACCTAAGCCAGGTATGACTCCAGAAAGCATAGAAGAGCTCAGCAGTGGAAAGACTCCTGTTTAAAAAGCAGTGAATTGGAAACTCCATACCCAGGTAAGTTTTTATGAAATCTAGTGGGGGGAAGATTAATATATTCTTTCGTAGGTAAATGTGGCCACTGGAAACACTGGAGCAGCAGCTCAGAGGACAGAGTTTCTGTTTATCCACACCACCAGAAGCAGAAATGAGAACAAAGGCAGTTGTCCTTACCCATCACCCCAACACAAACCTAATCCAGGATTCTGAGCCCTCAACTCACGGGGAAAAAAACCATAAATCTCCCTGTGCTTGTGCAGAAAGAGCTGGAGGTTTTAAAAAGTGCTGGAAGGGAAGCTAGCCATTTGTCTTTACCCTTTCCAAATCCAGGGACTTGGATGCCTGGCCAGTTGCCCATAACAGCACCTAGGCCCAAGGCAGTGGTTCTTTCCTAAAACCCAAATCCCCGAGTGTGCCAAGTGTGAGCCAAGTGTGGGTTTCCAGCACAAACCCCGCATGCTCTGTGGCAAACCCAGCAAGCTCCTGGAGGCACGCTGATGGGAAGGCTTCCGTGCTGAGCTGTCTCACACTAATGACCCCGCAGCAGGATCTGGCAGGCAAAGGCAGCCCCCAGATTTAGCCGGTGCCGCTTGAGTTTCAGCCGGTGCAGAGCAGCACATTGATCCATTTATCGTCTGTGGGTTGCCATGGAGACCACAAGTCATTCCCCACCATCACCACCCCCCCGCAGACCCCCCCCCACTGCTTTTCAATTGATAGCTGGGCACTGGGGAAGCATTTGCAGCACCGTGGAAATTAAATCCACACCAGAGGAGCAGAGGATTCAGAGCCGACACAGCCAAGGGACCTCAGCTTGAGGCAGTTTGTCCCGCTCTTCCCCACCGAGCAAGGCCAAGCAACCAGGCACTCCAAGCCTGAGTATTATGGGAAATTAACAATAATAAAGTGGGATTTTAATGCCACTCCATGAGTTCCCCTCTGACAGTTCTCACAAGGTAGCAGGGAGGAAGGACTTCTCTCTCTCTCTAAGTGCATGTGCCAAACAGGCTTTGGAGTATCCCAGAGGACAAGTCCAGCAGGGCAAAGCACCAGGGAGTTCCCACCTCCCCAAACAGGTGACATCCAGCAGGACAGCACTCTCCTGCTTTTCATACAGCAGATCCACTGGTGAATGATCACAGCTGACCCTTCACTGAAGGGAGCAGAGAACCAAGCAACCTGGGCACACTACAGGCAGCAGGATGAGAGGGAGTGGATCAAACTCCAGCTGCCCGCTGCTGGAAAAAAGTCAGTTCTTGGTCTGTGGAAGATACATGAGCAACCAACTCTGGGGGCAGCAGAGCAAGGCTAGGCTTGAGCACATCCTGTAAGCCCACCCTTCAGACTAATTCCCCAGACTCTCAGCCAGGAAGCTCAGAAAATACCTGACTGGCTTTTGGGGCAAATACCCCAATGGGGTGCACAACAGCCTCCCCACACCTACCCAGCCCAGGCTCTGGCACCACAAAGTATTCAGGTGCTGTTCAGCACTGTCATTTACCAGATGGTATCACATTTCCTTCCTCTCACCCTATGTAGGATGAAAAAACACCATCAAGACAACCTGAGAAAAATTTTTCAGACCTTAGTGCTTAGGGTTTGGCTTTTAACTCCACACACAGCCACTCAAGCCAGTCACCTGCTCAGTCAAAAGAGATGATCCCATGTAATTCCCCTGCATTTTAACAAAGAGCTGCTGTGCAAGTGCTGCACTTCTTAACAGCTCATTCCCTGCACGCACAAGTGTGAAAACTTGGTGCTGGCTTTACCCCAGGCTCCAGAACTGGATTACACCGAGCACCTTTCAGGAGGCCAAAGGACAGGGGAAAAGCTGCTGCCACCAGCCCCTCCCAGCACGGTGGGTTGCTGCCAGAGGAGCCCAGCAGCCAGAACCCACCCCAGGCAGTGCAGCATGAGGACACAGGGCAGGTGGCAGAGCACAGAGAGGCAGCTGCAGGCTGAGAGCCTTCAGGGAAACTCAAGAAGCGTGGTGTAAATACTGTATGTGCCTGGAGCCAGAAAGCTCAGCGAGGGCTGTGTGTGGCATTTCCTGAAGGTTACCTCTAATAAGTGCTGTCAGCTTGCCAGCCTTCGACTGTCTGCTGAGTCCTTCTGTGGGAAGCACGGCGCGGCCCAGACCTCTGTGGCATTGTCACAATCTGTGACAGCAAGAGCTCAAAAAATAAAATTCCTCCCACGCAGCACAGACAAAGCAGGTGTAGGACAGCAGGGCAGGCAAACCCACTGGAATCTGGCAGGGTGAAGGCTCCTCTCTTCTTCCTCACAGAGCTGCCTGCCAGGCACTGGGTACCTCTCCCTGCAGAGGGGAGGTGGCAGAGGCTGTCGGAGGGAGCCAGCCCCGTGCAGGTGAGCAGGTGGCCCAGCCTGTCCTGCTCCAAGCCCTGCTGTGCACGCAGCTGCTCAGCCCATCCCACGGCCAGCAGGATCAGTGGTGGGCAGAGCAGAGCTGTGATGCCCCAGCAGGAGCTGGGGGGCTGCAGCACCTCCCTCACCCTTGCAGAGGGCTGGGCACTGCATCCACCCTGTGCCAGAGGGATGGAGCAGCAGAGCCAGAGCACAGCAGCACACATTTGTCTGCATTCATTTTGTAGCTGCCACCAGAGAGATTATCCTGGCCCTCCCCACTCATTTAATTTCTCCAGCAGGAACAGACAGGGCATCTTCATCTATTCCCAGGCATTTCCTGGTTCTCAGGGTGAAGTTTACTGACAACTTTTGAGCCTTTCCAGCCCCGTGTTCACAGCCCACTGTTGAAGGGGACCTGCTCTCTGCTGTCCTTCAAATCACCTGCTGAGCTCAGTGTAACACAGGGGCTTGCAACCAAGCCATGTAGCACCAGACTCTCCAGCAAGGACACCAAGCTTTCCTCCAAAAGCAGAAAATGCCCACGACTCCTCCTGCTGAGCCTCTGTCTCAACCCCTTTTCTTTTTATCAGAAGACAGCTCCAAACACAGCACTGGAAATAAATGCCAGTGGTAAGCAGACAGTACACACCAGATAACAAACACCAGTTGTGAGCAGAGCACTCAGGAGATCTGTCATTCCAGTTTCCAGAAGAGGGAAAAAAAAAAAAAAAGCCACAGTTCAAGGCCTCTTTGGTTACGTAAACTTCATTTCCATGTCTTTTATCACTGATAAGATAAGCCATTGCTCAAGTTCAAGTTCTGTATCAAGTAAACCATGATAATCCTCTTAGGAATTCCCCATGCCCCAGCTTGAACAGACCTGCAGAAAAGAGCTTAAGGGGTTGCCTTCAGCTTAAAAAAAGAAACACACAAGCACTCAGCCACAGACTTATTTATAACATAGGCAAATTTGGGGCCTAGTACAGAGCACTGGAGGCTTATACAGCTCTGTCTGAATAAGGGATCTACTTCTGCCCTAGTTCATAAATGCTACAAGCTACTACTTGGTCATGCATCGCTCAGCTGAGCACCAGCCTGGAGATGATTGCCTTCCAAGGAGGATTTCTTGCAGCGATAGGAATCCGAAGGGTCAGACCCCAGAAGAAATTAAACTGATTCACAACCAGCCACACACACTTTGCTGTGGATTAGAGCAGTAAGACTTTCCCAGGCAGCTGTATTTTTTTATTTATTACAGCACAGGATAATTTTATATCCTTTAATGCTGGTAGCAGAATTACAGTGATTTTAAGCAATTATTGCCCTGCTTCGAGTACAAGATGTTAAACTCACTGAGACCACCTCCTCCTGTACTTTACTGTCAAAACACCCAGATGCAAAACATCACTGTCTATACCTGTTAAGAGGATGATTTGATCCAATCTAGCAACTGACTATATTTACTAACCACTTAAATATGCACTCACACACCCCGCACTGCAACACAAAAGGCCATTTCATAAATATCTGATTGCAAGACAGATGACAGCAATAAGCAGGCACACAAACTCTTGCCCTCCTCTCTGCTGCTCATCATCAGGACACAAATTACCTGGGCCAGCAATTTTATCACAGCGTCTTCCAGGGAACTGACTTAGCCTGAAGGCAATGAAGGCCAACATTTGAAGCTTTAATACTTTACTTCACAGGGCTGCATCTGGCCACCCCCGGCGCGGTTCAGCGACGTGTGCAGCCACACGCTGGAAGGGCACAGCATTAAGCCCTTCTAAGCCAGAAGATCAAGGCACCAGGCAGTGGGTAACATCTGAAATTGGTGCTTAAAATGCAAATTTTTTTTTCAGGTCTATCTACTTCCTCAGCCAGCCCAACGGGCTCCGGGAGCCCACAACTGTTTCTTACACATTTCCAGCTACCGTGACTTTTATCCCTCTGATAGCTTCTCTTCATTAGGGTCTTTCACACATCTCTCACTGGAACTAAAAGATGCAGCATTATCAAACAAAACACATCTCTCTCCTTCCCACCAGCAACTTCAAGATCCTTTAGCGTTGACTGACAACCCACAACATTGTGGGAAAGGCTGTTTTCAGATCAGCTGCTGGAAAAGCTCTTCCAAGGTAGCAGCTGAATTCAAATCACACACCAATTAGCTCAGGGGGATTTGTATGTTTTTCTTTCAGGAAACCTATTTGAAAACAAAACAAAGAAGGGGGAAAAAAAAACCTGTTTAAATCTCATTAAAATATCTCAAACTGTGTCACAAGCACGCCATATTTTCTACTGAACAGGAGCAGCTTTAACTAGCTTCACCTCATCTGAGTTTCGTCCTTTAAACCCTCTTGCTGCGTTCCCCCACCTCCAACAAGAAAACTCAGAGGTCCAAAGCATCTACAGACCTGCCCAGCATCACGCAGCAAGTAAAGCACCGTGCCAGACTGCCTGAGTCTGTCCCGTATCTTTCCCACAAGAGGAGCTTTTCCACACTGCTCTCCTTAGGTTTTCGCCTCTCGCCTCAAGGCCACATGCAGATGACCGTGCTTTTTCTGAAGCCAGTGCCAATGAGGCCACTGCATTCGTTATCCAGCAGGATAATGACAGAGTGCAATTCAGTCAACAGCAAATCCTCCCCAGGGAGATGCCCTCTGACCTTCCCTGAGCTGGGGGATGAACGCAGACAGCCAGATCTCAGACAGGCGGCAGAGCTGAGTGAATAATTCCTAATGAATCCTTTCATCTCTTCTTTTGTTTTGGGGAAGGGAGGGAGTGGGTGAAAGGAAATAGTTTGGTACTATCCACCAGCAGAAAATTATTTTCTAGAGCTACCCCCAAATCACTGTCATCTGAACAACATTTTTCATGGCTTCTGCACAGTACGTGAGCACACAACACAGGCTGCTCTCTGCACGGAAGCCCCTCGTGCAGTCTGGGAGAGGGGAGCCACAGCCAAAGACACAGCAAGAGCAGAGATGCCGCTGCAAGCCCCGCTTAAAATCATCCTTAGGCAGGCAACTGAGAGTTAATCTAAGCTTTCCACTCAAAACACATTTTTGCCAATGAAATTCAGTTCCACTGACACATCAGCAAACGCATGAAGGACAAGAAAGTTCATGAAATAAGGCCCACAGAAAACCAGGATCTTACCTCTCTCCACATGTCACTCAGCCCTCACTATCAATTTTCTCTCATTTTCCAAGCCACAAGCTGTAAGGATAACAAGCATGTGATAAAAGCAGATTTATTTTTTCCCCAACAAAAAGAAGCAATTCTCATTTCTCCAGTGTGAATTCAGCTGTAGAATTCAGTTTAGCAGCATCTCCTGAACGCTCCGTGTCACCCAGAGGTATTACAGTAAATAAGGGTGGAAAAACAACTCCCAAGGCTGAGATCTCAGAGCTGCTTCACAAGCTTTCAGCCAGTCCTGCAGCAGCCTGGCCCATGGGCACTAGTCCCCATCACTTTTAGCCACGCAGTTTTTATCCCCATCTTTCAACTGGTCCTGAAATCAGCCCTGTCTGAAGCGGTCACTTCCAGCTGCACCAGCATTTACAGGGATTTACCCTCAGCAAACCCCAGCTCATCAGATTGTGGGTTACCCTGGGAATAGAAATCACACGGAAGGACCACGGCCGTAAGATGCTCCCGGCCCCATTCCCAGACAAATGAACTGACATGAACCTACAGACTTAAACAGAGCTTGGCTCGTGTATTTATATAGATGCCAAATCCCAGGGATATCAATGACAATCTCTTCCCCAGTAAAACCTGATTACAGCGCTGGACTCTCTAAAGCTCCCCCCTCGCCACCTCCCTGTCACCCCAGACATCACGGGGAGCAGCCAGCAAACCCCTCCAGGTGCCCAGCACAGCAGGGGTTGTAATGCCAATGATTAAGGAGATCTTCAAAGGGAAAAAAAAAAACAAGAGTCCTGGTCAATGACTGACCAGTGTAATAGCTCAGGCTACTATCATGTGCTCTTCTCACACCACATTTGTTTGCTGGGCTGCCCAAGAGCTTTCCAAGGGTCAAACACGAGGTCACCAGCTTTGCTGAAAAATATAAAAAGCTGGAACTGCAAGTAAGGAAGGTCCCAGTACTTACAATTAAGGCTAAAAAGACATGAAAATGCAAATCCTCTAAGTTTAAGCATACCAGAGGCAGCATCAAAAAGGAGGAGGAAAAAAAAAAAGAAGGATCTTATGGTTTTTGAAGATCAGACCTTCACAATATTCAGTAATCCACAAAAAATTCTGACCAGCCTCAAGGACCAAGAGTGGCTGTGGAAAGCAAAACCTTGCTTTCAGGCTATTTTGAGAAGCACTCACAAGGTTTATCCCAGAAACTGCTTTCTGCCTACTCAGATTTCTCAACTGAGCCGATCACATGGTGTTTCGATGGACTGCTGGAGACACTTGAGAATAGCAGAGCTGCCTGCTGCTATCTGCCTGGCACAGGGTGGTTTTTAATTGAGGCTGAACTCTTAAGTCCCTGCTGCAGCCTGCAGCTCCAATCACTGAAATAATAATTAAACCCAGGAGAAACAGTGCAAAGCAGCAACGCCTTTAACCAGTACATTAAGATGAGGGAACCTGAAGATGTGCACAGACATCTCCAGGATGTGCTGTTTGGTTTCAAGCCTGAGGATTTCACAGATTTTTAAACAGGAAGTCAGGGTGGCAGAGATCCTGCAGTACAGAAAGAGGAGAGATGCAGGCAAGCATCCACTTTCACCTCACAAGGAATAAACCAGAGCAAGTTTTTTCCATCTGAGTTTGGGACCTTCCTTCCATGGGAATCTGAGAGATTACCAAGAGAGGGGAATGCAGAGCAAGAGACGAAACTAAGACTGATTTGAGCCACTCTCCCCAATTCAAATGAACCTGTGAAAGAAACCTGTTAGAGCAACCACTCTGAAAAACTCTGTGCTGGTTGTGGAGGTTGTGGAGGATCAGACAACACAAGTTCGGCTCTGAAATCCGAGGGGAGAGACTCAGCCTGGAAACCACTCTCCATTAGGTTAATTAGTCAAGTTTGATGTATCCAAGTCGGTTACCATGGCCACAGGAACTGAGGAGCAATGCTTTACACAGATTTCCTAGTGCGGGACTGGGGACAGGGGAGCTCCTCCAGCCCCTGGAGGCCGGGCAGGGAGGAAGGAACCTGCCACCCTGGGCTCTGTGCCAGCACCCCGGGCTGGGCTGCTCACCAGCGCTTACTGGAACTGCTCCTGTCCATAAGGCTGCTAAAAATAGCGCCGAGCTCAACCAGGTTAATGACACATCAAGAAGATGCATTTGCACGGAGAGATAAACAGAATGCATGCGACATCTACCCTCCACCTGGCTTTTGGCTGGCTGGTTTTGAGTGGGGAGAAAAAAAAATAAAAATAAAAAAGCTGCTCTGTTTTCTCTTAAGAATTCAAAGCCTATCTGTCAAAGAAGTGACAGAAAGCTGTCCATCTCTCCAAATACCATGCCAAATACAGCTGAAGCTTGCCTGTCATTTTCAGAGCCTGCAAAGACACCACAGTATTTTACAAAAAACACAAACATTTTAAGTGTCATTAGTTACATTATGATCAACATCATGTCAGTTGCTTACAACTCTCCTCTGCAGCAAACACTCACCCATGCACTAGCACACATGAGTAAAATCTACTGCAACTTCAGGAACAGCAGCAGATTTAGAAAAGAGTGGGAGAGAAAAGGCAAGGAGTAGAGAAGCAAGGCTCCTGTGGCAGAGCAGTTCCAAACTCCCTTGAGAGAGGGACCCTCCTCTGTTCATCACCGAGCCAGGACTGATGCCTGCAGAAGCTGCCACACAGCACAGAGGATGGCTCCTGCCCAACTTTGCTCTTCACCAGCTCGCCGTGGATGTGCAGGACCACGACACAAAAATCACAGAACCCTTGAGCCTCCCGGGGTGCACAAGCAGGGACAAAGGTGCTGCAGCAGGCAGCCAGCACAAAGCAGCAACAAAGTGGAAAACCCAAGCCCTGCCGAGGGGGAACACTCCCCAGTCACCACTCCAAACCAAGCACTTCATTTCCAGCACACAGAAATGGAGCAAATGCCCCAGACCTTCCCAGGCAGAAAAGTGTGAACTGCTGTAACACTGCCTGAGCTTGACTCCAAGCTGAAACTGCTGCTGCTGCAGGAACACCAAGAGAACCTACCTGAGAGTGGGCAAAATTTGTTGGTGTGTCCCACACTCAAGAGATACCTGATATGTCTGCAAACAGGTCTGTGCAGACATCTGGGAGGAATATTTTCCCTTTAAGAAGGGAATTTCAGTCCTGTGAAAGAAAGGCTTGAAACACAACCAGGTTGTGTAAACTACAGCCACTCCTCCCTGATTCCAGGCCCTGTGGTGTCCCACACTCATCCGCCCTTGCAGCACCCGCACTTCCAACAAAGCAGGGCGGACTGAAACAGAACCATCACTGCTTGCTGAAGACACGCATTCAGCTACTCAGGTCAAAAATAACAGGAGAGAGAAGCACTGTGATAGGAACACGCTGAGAGGCAGTGAGGAGGCAAACTCCTTCAACCAGCACTACAGCCAGAGCCCCCCGATTGCAGAAATACGGGTTAAATGAAGTGAGCTAGATGCTGTGAAAACGGGGAGCAGGAATCACCCTTGTAGAACAGCTTCAACCCCACCAAGAGTCACAATTCAGCCCTACCTGTCTCAGTAGGTTAATGTGCAGCTGTCAGCTTCACCCCCCTTCTCTGCACATGCCTTAAATAGTTGCTTGATAGAGATTTCTCTGTTACACTTACAAAAAAACTGGGAGGTGGCCATGTGACAGGAGCACAGAACATGGAGAAGACCATTTGCTTCTGTAACTAATTGTTCTGCCCCCTCAACACACACCAAATTGACTTGGCAAGGCTGCAAGGCGAAGCTGTTGTATTTATTTACACATTCTTTCTGCTGGTTAAGAGGCTTCGTAAAGCAGATTGCGAACGGCCAAGACAGCACAGGCACCTTGATCAAGTTTTGCATAAACTGGAATGAGTGAAGAACAGAAGGGATTGCAGCATTCCTGGCTGTGTCCTCTACAATAGATATTTTAGCCTGAGTTACCTAAGATTTAATTGGCAAAATACTCAAAAATTTGGTAAAGGCAAGTGTGAACAATTCTTTCTGGCTACAGCCGTCTTACCCTAGGGATCGGCCTCTAAAACAAAAATAAGTTTGTGCAGGCTGGCTGATGAGGGAGTGCCCGCGTTAGCCAAACACCTTCAGTGCCTGGAGCAGCCCTGGGTAAGTCCAGGCTGAGGAGCCCTGCTCGGACACGTTTTTCCTGGAACAGCCCCACGGGCCTGACTCTGCACCCACCTTCCAGCTCAGCCAAAGGTTCAAGGTGTTTCCGCATGAAACAAGGAACTAGAGCAGGCGAACACAATAATACATTGTGTGGGGACTGAAACCTCCTGCTGGGAAGAAATCCACAGACGTTTAAAGAGCACAACCGAACAAAACGCAGAAAAAAAAAAAAAAATAAGACACAGATGGAGCTTAAAGCTCTCGTCTCATTGAACCAGAGCAAAACTCACTCCGCCTTTGGCAGGGGAAACAGGAGCAACCAGGGTGCTTGTGTCTGCCTCTGCAGCACGACTCCTCCACCTCAGGGCAAAGCAAATTCCCCATTTCTCAGCCTTCTCTGCTGTTGGCAGAGTTTAAGGACATTCACAGAAACGCGATGGATTTCACGAGCACCAGTCTCAGTGGAGAAGATGCAAACCTCAGCTCTCCACAGTGAGAGAGTTAAAATAAAAACACAACCCTTAAGGTACATGCTGACTTCTCTCTTTACTTCTGTTTCATAATGCTGGAGAAAACCCAAACCCCTGCAGTGTTTCTCACTCCAACACCACACAGCCCTCAGGAACGCTGCTGGCAGCTGGCTGGGTTCTGGACCAAAACCACAGCAGCTCTTTATGTGCATCTCTAATCATGGCATCTCAAGACACGTAGACATCAAACACACACACAAAAAAAAAAAAAAAAAAAACCCAAAAAAAAAAAGCCCCCCCCAACAATTTTTTAGCAGCAACCCTGTCAAAATATAAAAATAAAGCCAAAACTAAAACCTACAAATGAAGCAAAAAAAAAAAATAGAGAGGAAGAAGAAAAAAAGGGCNAAAAAAAAACCACAAAGAAAAAAGCCCACCCCAACAATTTTTTAGCAGCAACCCTGTAAAGATATCAAAATAAAGCCAAAACTAAAACCTACAAATGAAGCAAAAAAAAAAAATAGAGAGGAAGAAGAAAAAAAGGGCTGGCTGACACCTCCTATACTTGCTGTCAGCAGGATAATTTGCTCCAAAAATAAGGATGCTCAACACATCTTTAACTGATGACATGACAACTGCTTCACGGTCCCAACACCGAAGTTGCATAAAACCCTCTGAACACCCATTGCCTTGCAGCTCAGTAAAAAACCAGCACTTGTACTCACTCAGAGCAAGCAACAGACACCGTGTGCCGCTCCTCAGGAAGATTTTCAGCTCTTCATTTCCACTCAAGCACCCACTCGGGCTGCAGAGAAGCCTTTTACCCCTCCACCCTTTGCCAGTCACGCTCAGCAGCTCCAGCCACGAGGCTGCTGCTGCCCAGGTGCCTGTGCCCACAGCATGCAAAAATCTCTCTGCTGTAGCTCTGGATCCCAAATAACCCCGCAGAGAAAGCGCTCAAAGGGAGAGCTGCTGGCTCCAGGTCCCCCCCAGACAGCAGCCACCAACCTCCTGCAGAGCCTGGATATGCTCAGGCTGCCTCACCAGCACCTCCCGAGTAAGTGACATTTATGACTAGAAAGCCTTCAATAAGAATTCTGAAGGCTTTTTCCACTGCCAGTTCAGAGAGTTTTCCCAAAACACTGAGCACACAGATTCCTGTAAAGCAGACTTCGCTGCGTTTTATTTCTTTGACAGTTTTTAATCACCTCTGGTCTAGCATTTGGAAATTATTATTCACGCGCACAACAGGAACAAGGCTGCAGGGAAACATGAATTTCACTGGCCTGCCTGGTTTTGTCTGTGGACACCACCTCACATATTACCAAATCAAAACAAGCCGGCCAACTTGAGCGTGAGGGGGAAATGAAAGGGCAGACCGGTGACCTAGAAATGAAGCTGACACTCTGGCATGAGCTTGAAACTCTGAAGCAAAGGGGAAAAAAAAAAAAAAAAAGCTGTAATGGCTTTCAAGATGGAGCTTGAAAAGTTTATTAATGGAATTATATGATGATCAAGGATTTGATCAAGTAAGTTTTTCCAACAGAAAAGAGTCATCCCCTTTGCTAAACTTAAACTCTTACACCAAAGAGGGGATGTAGTTATTTAAGGTTCAGATGCTGTAAAAACATCCCTGTCAAACCACTGGAGAAACTTCCTGAGCACACAATTCTGGTACCAAGCACACTGCTCTGATACACCCCGAAGATTTACACACCACATGATGTCACAAATCGCATGATGGCAATGGCATGGGCTTGAGGAGGCAGCAGACAAAGCTTTAGGGCTCCAAGCAGTGAACCAGGAATGCCACGGTCACAGTCAGTCTCTGCACTGATCCAATGCAAACTCACCCTGCCAGGTGTAATTGGTTCAAAGAGGGTGTTAACAAGTTACCTTTGTTCCAGCAAGTTTCAGGCTTGAGCGAGTAATGTCCGTATCACCGGCACAAACTGGCACGGGATGTGCATCGCCCTCCGGCAAGGCTGGCACCGGGGCCTCCGTGAGCCAATACCCAGCCCAGACTGAGCATGCAGCACCAGGTAATCCAGTGAAAATCCCTGGGGACTCACAGCCTTCCAAAACCAGCTCCTTGCAACATCAGAGCAAGGAGATCATGCGGCCTCGGCAGTAAACACTTACCCAGAACGCTTCTGCTACAAGAGCCAGGTGCTGCCACTGAGAAACCATGTGCTCGCCAGGGTTCCTGCACCACTGCAGGTATGGGTTTGAGAAGGCTGCAGAGGCCAAAGACTGAGCTATTTATGAAGTGATCAACCACCATGCAGCTGAGATCTGGTCTTATACAAATGCGGCCGCTGGAGTGATTTTATAAGGTTTTAAAATATTTTCAGAAGAAAGCCAACTTTCCATTGTTTGCCACAGCTTGTTAGAAGCCCACACATCCCGCAGTGTAGAGGAAAAGACACCCTCCACCCTCTCCAGCCAGCACTGCACGGCTGGAGGCACAGGCAGATTTTCAGAAAGCTTGACTTTGCCTGTCATCCCACTCAGCAATTCAGTTCTCCCACCACATCCCACTGACACCCAAGCACAGGGTTCTGTCCTTCACCGTGCTGTGTTGCAATAATCAGGCCCCAGTTCTTTACAAAATCACCTAAGCCTCCAGACCTCGCAATTAAACACTGCCTGAGGAGGATGAAACCTGCCCACCTGGGAGACAGCAAGTCCTCAGGGACTGATCACAGACGATGGGATGATCTGCACCAGGAACCTTCCCAATCCTGTCATCCTCCACCCACGGGCTGACACATTTCTTTCCTTCTGCCTTCTGCAACACAGAGACAAGGAAAAGCACACTGCAAACTACTCTCCTGCCCTAACACGCACAGGACAAACCCAAACTGTGCTGCTCAGGAAGCTGGTAGAGAAAATTCAGGTACCAGCACAGAGCACCAGCCAGAGGCTGCAATAAACAGAGTTTAGAAGACACAGAAGTCCCAAAAACTACACGGTAGATGGTCACGCCACTGAAGCATTTATTCAGTTTACAGCCAGTTCTCTGAGCAGGCAGAGAGAAGCACACCCAACTGGAAGAGTTAACTTCCCACACGTTTGGGCTGAAACTGCATTTCTGGGCACCGCCACTTTGTCCAGCGTTACGCCAGGGAAACAATGCTAAATAAAGATTACGTGGAGTGGGATTATGTAAATAATTCTCTTCCACAATGAAAGGATAAACCTAGACTGCTTGGTTAGTTATTAACCCAGGAGCCAGCGCCGCAGAGAGGAAATCCTGCCGGCTCTGCCTCCCTCCCTGACACACGCACCACCCATCCAGAGAGCCACAGCCAGGCCTGCAGCCTCCAGAAACAATACCCACACCATCCCTGCATGCTGGCAAGCCCCCCCAGATCACTTCCCACAGGACAAAATTATTCGGACCCCACCACATCGTCTGCTCCCAGGGAAACCCCGCTCCTGGCCCCATCACTGCTGCCAGCACTCAGCTTGGGCCCCTTCCTCCTCATCCTCCTCCTCCCACCACAGGGCCAGGACACGAAGGGTTCCCTGCTCTTGGATGGGAACACACTCCTCGACACGCCCCTCCTCATACCCCTCCTCATGAAGGCCTTCCCTGCCCCTGACAGGCTGAACCCACTGGAGCCTGCCTTTGCTTGCACATCTTCTTCTGCCCAGAATAACTTATTCCACCTTTCTGCCTCCATTTCTCCCTGCAACCTTCCTCCTGCCTTGGCCCCACGTCTCAATGCTTTATGTTTGTCGCACGATTTTAAATCTGTCAGCAATTCATCCATCTGCCACCTCCTGGGTTTTTAATGCCGCAAAACGTTCTGGGATACAGCCCTGCATAAACCTCTTGGTGGAAAATTAAGCTGTACCTCATTCAGAAACCGAACTGCCTTTGAGATCATTTCTTTCCAAGGTGCTGGGCTATTTCAAAGACTGGCTTCTTCCCTACAGGGAGCAGAAAAGCCATGATGCTATCCGGTCTAAAATAAACATTATGGGAGCGGCGATAAGGGGAAATATTTCAGCTGACTAAGAGCAATGTGGGTTCAAATCCAAGCATAAGCTGATATTGCTTGTAATTTGTTCCCAAGCCAAAAACACAGACTGGGAGTGAAAAAATGGAAAGCATTAAACAACAAGCAGCGTACTCAGCGACTCTGAAAAACTTCAGCATTTCCATTTACATTATTATTTTTTTAAATAACCTTCAGTTTCACGGATCATAAAGTTAATTTGGAGTAACTTCCCTTCTCTATAACTAGACAGAGCTGCTATCCTTTACGTTCATTAATGTTTGCTCAGTGCTCCGCAGCTATAAAGAGAGCACTAACCATTATCAGCATCCTCCACGCACCCAGCAGGCACAAAACCACTGCCGTGCTCTCCCTGTCCCCTCCCTGTGCCCCAAATCCCCTCCAGCCCCGGCACTGTGGCAACAACCACAGCCATGGCCACCCACCTCCATCTCCAGTGCTTTTCTTGCAGTGCCAGGCACCTCTCCCCTGCAGGCAGGGCTCCTCTCTGGGCCTCTCTGAGCCAGACTGGGATCAGCAGCCGAGCACACACTGCTGGCAGCAGGGTCTGCAGCAATCAGTGCCTCTTCCCAGCCTCAGCCAGGTCACATTTCTCAGCTTCACACACTGAAGGCAGCAGGGGAGCTGCTACTCCGTGAGCACTGCCTGCTCCCCAGGAACATCCCCTCCTGGGGCACCCTGCTCGCCTTTAATAAGGAACAGTCCCCGCCCCAGAGAGCCTCCAGCTGCCACAGGCAGGTTGGCAGGAACGGAGAACTGGTGGCCTTGAGAAAGGAAGTGACAAGTAGGGTGGGCAGCAGGACTGGGGGTGCAGCCCAGATTTCTCAATTCCCAGTATAGTCCTGCTGCTGCCTCGTGCTCAGGTCAGGGATCACTTCCCAAAACTGACAAATCACTCATTTCCTTCTGCTCTTCTTCCTTCCCTTCCTGCCAGATCCATCCCTCACTCTGACCAAGCTTTTACAGGCATTTTCATGCCCTCTGTTCTGGAGCTCCAGCTCCCTCTTCAATATTTTTGGGAAGCATCTCTGCTCTAGTCATGCTCATTAAACGATACACATTTCCATTTTCTACTGCAGTGCAAAGATCTATCCCTTGACATTACAGGGCAAATCAGAGACCTCAACACCTGTGTGCCAGCACAAGCCCAGCCATAAATAGCAATTCTCCACTGCCTTCCTATGTCAAGACACAGAAGGGCCCTTCAAAGCCATGCAGGAGCCTGTGCCACAGCAGCCTAGATGAGAATCCACGACCTCACAGTGCCCAAATCCTTAAGCAGCTGCAAAAGCCTCAGTCACTAATCAGAGAGGCAACCGGGTGCTGCTATACCTCATTTCCAGCTCCATTAGAGCTGACCCTGCTCTCTGTTGAAAATTCTCAGCCAAGACTAAAGCGAGCCACGGTTCCTACAAACGCAACTGCACAAAAATAACAATCCTCCCAAGAACACACTGGCCTGGATTTCCACCCTTGTGCACCCCTGCAGCTGAGCCCACGGTCTGCATTTGGGGACCACTGCCCACAGGCACAAACCCCAGGGGGAACCAGCACTTTGCCACTGGGAGTAACAAGCCCTGAACACTGAACAAGCAAAGCACTCATGGAGAAAGAGACTCTTCACCAGCTCTCCAGCAGACTTGCTCTGACACGTTGAACTTCACATAACCCCAGCAGCCTCAGTTTTCTGACTTGTGAAGTGATCTGGTCAGAATGAGACATTGGGTTAGGGATGGGGAGGACCAATCCCCCCCAAAGCCCTCTCCAACCCATTCCCCTTCACAACGGCTCCACTCAGACACCCAAACCCCACCTCTGAAAAGTTACTGATTTAATTCTCCTTTTGTACCCACTCACGTAGCAACTGATAAGATCGTTCCTTTCCTCCCCCCCACAGGCCCGTGAGGATGTCGGTATCCCAGGCACATAAATTATAGTTGGTTTCAAACAGGTTTCTCCAAGGACAACCAGATTGCAAAAACGACTGTATTGCAGCAGAGGCCACTAAACACCAGCACCAGCAGTGGGAGGAAAACTGGGAGCCATCAAGGGGGACAAATAATTCCCAGCCATGTCACAAGAGATGAAGATATCTCCCATGACCCAATTCCAGCTAGCGCAGTCCAGAGCTGCCGTGGAGATGAGACGGGGAGCTCTCAACACGTGCAGCTATCAGCACAGCTGCATGCACACCATCAGTGCCAATCATAACAAAACTGCCTTCACCAGACTGGATCTCCTAATTACAAGAAGTGAACACGGCCTGAACCAAACCCTCTTTGGATTTAGCGCAGGATGGCTCCAGGGATTAGTACAACCTCCACTGGAGGCAACTTGGTTCAAATCCAACCACAGCCATTAGCGAGTGAAAGGTATTGCCAAGCAGCAGCTGGTTGGTGGCTTGCAGGAGACAAGTTTATGGTTTCAGTGCAGATCCTGTCGCAAAAAAAAAATGCCAGGCACCTCCCCGGAGCTCCAAGGTGTGAAGGCAGAGGCACCCACCCGCNGGTGGCTTGCAAGAGACAAGTTTATGGTTTCAGTGCAGATCCTGTCGCAAAAAAAAAAATGCCAGTCACCTCCCCGGAGCTCCAAGGTGTGAAGGCAGAGGCACCCACCCGCTTCTCCAGGGCTGGAGATGCTGATGTGGGAGGCGTCCCCAGAGGGGCCCAGGAGCAGCTCGGCAGAGCCAGCCCTGACCTCCGCAGGGGTTTCAGAACCAGGTATGCTTTGCAACTTGGCAGAAACACACAGCTAAGTAACAGAAACCACCACCCACATGAAGCCAGAAGAACAAAGTGCCAGTGTTTTCCTGCCCCAGACATGTGCGTGCCCCATCTCCTCTCTCACACCAAAAATAGCTTCTACTTTTTCCCTTTTGGCAACAACAAACCGAGGTTTGAGTGCATTTGCTTTCAATAAACTAAACACGTTTTGCAAGAGTCTCTCTCACAGTGAAACTTACTCAGCTAAAGTTATAAAATATTCGTCACACACAAAACTTCCCTCCCACGGCATCGTGTGGGACCCAACCCCAGCACTCTGCGAGCCTTGCTCACTGAATTCCTCACCCCAGGCACAGGTCCTGCACAGAGCCGGCAGACCCAGGCACACAGGAGGCCTGAGCTAAATCCCAAAGCTCTCCAGCGAGTCAGCACTGAAACTCAGAGAATTAAGTACAATTTCATTAAAACCATCCAGGAATACACGGCTTCACTAGAGCCCTTGAAGAGTTTTGTCACCACTTCCAGAAGAGAGGGAAATGCTCACCCAGCTGTCCCAACTCACAGTGTCTCCCTTTATGAATCAGTAGTAACCAAATCTTTATCAATAAAGCACATGGCAAACTTAAACTAAACCAAACCTTGCTGATAAAAACCCTACACTAAATGGAAACGGAAAAACTCTCACCCCACACGACCAAGGAATACCAGTGGAACAATACCACATCCACCAAACCGATTAGAAATACCAGATTCAGCAAAACCCTGACGTTTTCAGGCATCCAGAGCACCAACCTTTGCTTCACGGGAATACTGAGGGGAGAGGTCGCCGAAAGAGTTCAACCCATAACTGCCTGTGAACCGGCGGGTTAGGAAACACCCACTGCACACATCACCTCCAGCAGCACTGTCCTCTCCCGCACATTCTTGAGCTGACCCAAAACACAAAGTTCAGGGAGCAGACGCAGCCTCCAGCGCAGGCAGCAGTGCCTGCAGGCGTGCTGGGCTTCCACAGGGTTCAAAGCGCTGCAAGCAGGGATGGGTTTGCTGGGTCAACACGGCCCCGGCGCCCCAGGCAGCCCCAGCCCGAGTCCTGCAGGTTTTGCTGCTTCAGTGGTGTTGGCAGCAGCCCACATGGCAGGCAGCTGCCTGCACCCACTGCAGCCTGCTCTTTGTGCGTTGTCAGGGCAAGGGAGCAGGAGGAAGGGCCGAGGGAGAAGAGGGAACAGCAAAAGCAGCAGTTGC
>VYXF01000788.1:772983-805639 GCA_013397295.1 Polioptila caerulea | reverse complement strand
ACCGGTGCGGCGGGCTGCGTTAGTGCCCCTGCGTGTCGTGGATAATGTTTTTGGTGCAAATCAGAGATTCTCGCTTGTGGTGCGAGCTGGCCGACAATTCCCTCACGCCGGTGGTGTTTGGGACGCGTCGTTGGAAGGGGTCGGGCACTGCTTGGCTTTCTGAACCCTTCCCTGGGAAATTGTCCAGAGCATCCCACGGCAACATAGTTAAGAAACTTCAGTTTTCCCGCAGAAGGAAGGTGGGGGGCTTCAGGAGAAAACCCCACGATACACATTCCCAGCCCTGGGTTAGTGTCCGTGCTGGGATCCTGATTGCATCAAAGACCTTCTCTAGGTGAGATCTTTGCAGGAAAATCTAAACAATTTAACAAGCAAATGCCCGCAGGAAACAGCACTGAGGCAACCCAGGTCACGGACAGATTTTAACTAATATCTCGCTTTTTCATACTTTTTTTTCCCCCTCCACCCTCCCAGGGAGGATGAGGAAGGTCACATCTCAGCACCACTATTCCCGCTCCGCTGCTGGGTGCCCCCTCCCCAGGCGAGTCCACCCCCTCTCCCTGCCACGAGTGATGCATGACCCCGACAGCTGGAAAAGCATCTCGCAAACCTCCAGCAGCTGTAAAAACCTCCGTGTCTCCCACCCCGCTCCAGCAGGAGATGCGGGCACGCACGGGTTCACTTCTCCCTGCCCGCATCTCCGCCAGTGGCATTTCCCTGGGAGCAGGGGAGCTCACGGCATTCCTTGCCCCAATACGGCTGCGCTGCTGCAGGGCACAGGGACTTTCCCAGGCCGGCACTCAGTCTCCTTAAGTCACCTCACTCGATATGTAAGCACGGCCGCACGCCACGGTGTGAGCGCAAACACCAAGAGCACAAAGGCAAATTGCCTGAAATGAGCCTGGCGCGTCAGAAAAAGCAGGAAAAGTTGCCCTCCTGTGCCTGTGGCAGTCTGCTGGCTCAGGGCAGCACCTTTGGTGCGGTTCAAGTGCTTCGGTTTTGCCACAGGCTGGCTGAGTGCCTTGTGAAAGCCAGGGAGCGGATCAGCTCCTTCTCTTGAAAACGTGTTTATCTTGGTAGATAAAGGACGGGATTTATCCCTGTTGCATTGCGGGGTTTCTCTTCTGCTCCAGCCATTTAGCATTTTCTGAGCTTTTATTTTTTTATATCTGTGACGTTTCACTTAATGAATGGAAGGCAAGTCCTGTACCACAGCAAAAAGACTCAGGACATTAATTTTACAGGAGCCAGGAGCCAGGCTTTTATATCCCAGTGACCTTAGAACAACATTAGAATCAAATGTATTTAAATAAACCCCTTAGGGTTGAACACACTTTCCAGCAACACTGAATACCCTGCCAGAGTACAGACGGATTTTTTTTTGCCTGTTCTTGCGGCCCAGAAGGCCGTGGTGCCAAAGGGAATCACCAGGGCGGTGTTGCAGTGGGAATCTGGGCTTTTTGCAGTGGCATTGCCCTTAGAACGGGGGGGATTATTTCCTTGTGCACTTCTGGCTTTTGCGGCCTCGAGCCTTCTTGTTTCCAAGCATTTTTTTTTCCCCCTGCGATTGTGGAAGCTGGGAGCTTCTTGAGCTGGAGAAATCACAGATAAGATCGTGGCAGCATCTCGAGGTTCTGGAAGCTGAGGCTTGCTGTGAGCAAAGCCCAGGGTGAGCCTGCCTTGAGCATCCCGGAGCAGGGGGGGTTCTGGCGTGGGTGCTGTGCCGCAGCCAAACACGCACACCCGCATGAAAGCCGGGATTCAGAGCCTGCCTGCCGCTGTAATCACGGTGTATCTGTGCTGCGAGGCTGCAGATAGCTCACCCAGATTTTCCTCAGCGTTTCACTTGGAAGCTGCCGTTGATAGCTATTCCATCAGATAAAATGGTAATGCGAGCCGTCCGGCAGCAAAGATGGGGATTTCAGCTCTCAGTGGAAAACTGGAGTCCTGCCTCAGATATTTGAGATGGTCTGCATTAAGCTTGCCCCATGCCCGGCACAAACGCAAGAAAATTGGGGTGTTTTCTTGCTTAGGTTGACCCGAACTCCTCCAGGAAAAGAAGTGAGATGCAAAACAGGAGCCACCCTCCCTTTGAAACCACCCTCCCATAGAAAGCTTCAGGGGAAAGTGATTACATCTAAAGCAAGCTGTAGCCTTTAGCCTCAGTCGGTCCGGAATTGACTTCACCGGAGCATCAGCCCACCAGGACCAATGTGAATGAAAATTTTGGCAGGGGTTTACCCTCCACAACCACGCGTCCCGGCACAGGGACGAGGGGTCTTGGACCTCCTGGTCCCAGGGACGGGCTGGGAGGTGCGTCTGGCAAAGTGTGGAGGCAGCAGGAGGTTTGCAGCCCTGCCCTGCATGATGCAACACAGCTCCCTCCAAAGCACCTTCCCACCGCCCTGGTGACCTGCCTTTACTTGCTCCAGGCATGAGAGGAATTCGGTGGGACTCAGGCGATGTGAAGGGATGGAGTTCACCTTAGGGAAGTGGATCTGTCTCAGGAAAAAAAAAAAAAAAAAAAACAAAAAAACCAAAACAAAACAGCAAAACAACCAAACTAAAGATCTCAGCATGTTTCCCTGGAAAAGGGGGAAAGGCAAAGCCAAGGATGCAGAAGTCTCACACCCACTCCCCACGCCACACTCCTGCCTTTTTCTGTGTTCACCTTCAAGNGAGTTCACCTTAGGGAAGTGGATCTGTCTCAGGAAAAAAAACAAAACAAAACAAAACAGCAAAACAACCAAACTAAAGATCTCTGCATGTTTCCCTGGAGAAGGGGGAAAGGCAAAGCCAAGGATGCAGCTGGTGTCATGAGGTCTCACACCCACTCCCCACACCACACTCCTGCCTTTTTCTGTGTTCACCTTCAAGCTGGCAATGATTTGCAGAAAGAAATTATGTAATGTGAAATATCCCAAAGTCAGCAGCGCTAAGCTACATGGAGAGAGGGGAAAAACAAAATGATCCTGGGATGGTGGCTGTAAATTGGGAAATGATTTAAGCATCACCAGGTTGCCTTCATCCCCAAGGTGCAAGGGTGATCCCACCATGGGAGGGGGGCCCCATCAGCACCCTGACACACTGCAGTTGCAGTGAACTTCTGCTTTCCCAGCCACTCCTCTCCTCTTTCCCCAGCCATTTCCTTGGCTCCCTCTCCCAAACGGCCGGGCTGAGTGGCCCTGAGCTGTCCCGTTCCCTCCCACGGTGGGTTTGGGTTGTGTTTGGACATCCTGTGCCATGGCCAGCAGTGGCTTGTGCCCCATCTGCCTCCCCAACCCCACATCCCACTGGCACGCTCACATCCGCTCCTCCCAAGCTCTCCAGGGGCTGCCTGACATTTTAACACGTCAGACAGGACCCCAAAATGGTCCTGTCCCTCCTGGAGGGGGATCAGCTTTTACATGGAGACAAAATGCAGACTGGTTTTAAATCCAGTTAAAAGCAGCAAATGCGTTCTCCCCTCCCACAGGTGCATGGTGACCCCAGGGCTGAGCTGCCCTGGTGCACAGAGGCACCAGGCACCAATTTTGAGCCAGGGGACAAAGCTGTCCCTGTCAAAGGCAGCGATGGGGACAGTGACAGGCAGGACAGGCTCAATGACCAGTCCCACGTGCATTTTGGCCTCCCCAACACACACCTCCAGCAGATGATTGCTGCCTCCCACCGTGCTGGGGCAGCTCACAGAATATCTAACTAGCTTTTACCACAGAAATAAATGGCCACAGCTTTATTAAATCAATATTAATTCATAATCTTTTACAGACAATTATAGTTATCTCACACACAAAACTACCCACCTCTTCAAATCTCTGATCTGACAGGGTTATAATTAGCTTATTACTGGCCATACATCTGCTAATAACTTTTCCCTCAGCCCTGTGAAGTGAATTAAGGAGCGCTAATAAACCATGGCTGTTAATCCATTTATATGTCTTATGCTTTTGTCTAGGCACCGAATTTAAAGATACATAAAAAGAGGTTTTCTCCTTTCTTTCCTCCAAGGTCTGGCTACCCTGCAGCCCTCAGCGGCTGGGTATGGACAAGGTGATCTTTTCCATGTCCTGCCAGATGCCATCCTCACCGGGAGCAGGGGGAAATGGCAAACTTCGGACAGCAGTTTACAAGCTGAAAACCCTCAGAATATTTGAGAGCAGGAATATTTCCCCTAATGCCTTCCTATTCGCAGCCCCAGTGCCCACTCCTGGCATGAGGCAGAGGGTATTTGGGGAAGGTCCGCTGGCAAAACCCCAAAAATAAACCACGGGAGGGAATAATGGGCAGGCAGACAGGGAAGAGGGGCTGGCTTTGGGCAGCATCCACAGCACGGAGCGCCGCCAGCGCGGGTCATTAGCAATGATGAAAGTGAGATCAGGCGCGGCCGGGGGTGCAGGGAAACGCTGATGGCCAGTGACGGTAATAGGGGACAGCGGAGGGGCACCAGCGATGTGGCGACAGAAAAGCAGATGGCTGGCTGCTGCTTCTAATTATAGGACCCTGCTAACGAAGAGGGCGCTGACTGGACTGACATTGTCCCAGGACACGCGTGTCTAGAAGGATCTGGCGCTGGCGCTCAGGGTTTGGGGGTGGTGTGATGGGGATCCCCCACTGCCTGCCAAGACCTGTGCCAAAACCTTCTCCTGCCCCGTCTCTGCCCATATCCCGAGTGAGGTTTGCTCCCACCATGGAAGCAGCCGGGTCAGCAGACAGCAATGATGTCCCCATGTGTTCAGGCAGCAGCGGTGGGAAAGCCCCGAAATCCACCAGCAGCCCGAGAGGCTCTGAGTTCCAAGCCTCTGAAGAGGAAAGGAAGCTCCTTTTGAGTAAGAAATGTGGTTGAATTCACTCATGGGTGAATAATTTATGATGCTTACTGTAATGAGACATAAAAAAAAACATTCAGTTCTGGTTTCATCATATTTTTGGCTATGAGTAAAACAGCAGAAAATGATGAGGGCTTCCCACAGCAAAGCTGAACCCCTGAGACTGACACGGGTAGCCAGGCCACTTCTAACCAGTGAGTTGATCTTATGCATATTTTTGGTCGTGTTGGCACTTTTCCTGCTCCATGGAAGAGATCTGAAGTGTATTTGTAGTGACAGCTCTGTCTCTTCCTCGGCTGAGCTCAGCTGGGGATGCAGGAGCCTCCCTGGTGGCAGAGGGGGACACTCACCAGCCTGGCTTGGTGGCAGTGCCCTGACACCCATCCACATGGGACAGTCCCTTCCTGAGGGGCTCGGGTACCCCTGCACCAGTGTTCCAACCCCACAGCATCACTCTGCACCTTTTTCTGTGGTGGTTTTGGGGGAACTGAGGTGGCTCTGGAGCAGTGACTCCCATGGGAGGGGGTAACTCACTGGTGCAGAATCCCAAAGGAAGATTCTTCATGCTTCCAGCCTCTGGCCCTACAGGGATAACAGCGATTTCTTTGCCAAAAAAGCTGAGCTGAAGTCAGATCCCCTTCTCACTCCTCCAATGCCACCCCTGAGAAACTGCTTCCCTACTTTGGATATGCTGCAATATGTAGTAATTGGAAAATTTTGTTTCTGGAGATTTTTCATTTTAAGACATCTGGTATTTTCTGGAACTGGGAGAACATATTTCCCTCTTTTGTAGTCACTTAAACTCCAGCAAGAGCCACACATTGGGATGAAGAAGCACCTTTTAACAAAACACATAGGATGTGCAGCCCAAGGAGAAAATGAAGTAGAAATTGTGCCAGACAGGATGTGGATGGAGAGGCTGGAGAGCAGCTGGCTGAAATTTGGCAAAACCTTGTAAAAACAACTCCAAACTCAGCAAAACCGAACTGATGCACACAAGTCAGTCTCTAAAAGGAATCCAAACACCTTCCAGGCAATGACTTTTTCTAGGTGAAACCACAGGAATGACCCTCACGGCCCTGAATTGGTATTTTCACTGGGGATGGAAAGGGGTGGAAGAGGCTCACAGAGAGGTGGATGGGGTGACACAGGATGGGACAGGACACCCAGGGGCAGCTGCTCCCAGCTAGGAAACCTGTCCTGGTTAAAACCAGAGCAGCCTTTCAGGAGGATCCTGTAGCTGAGCTGTGGGCATCTTCCCATGAACACCGAGCCCAGCAAGCGCCTGTGAATTCCCTGCAGGATGACTGCAGGAATTTCAAGCCCTGCTTAGAGAGATGAAGCAGTTGCCAGGGCACCCAACCTTTTGACATCTTAATGAGCCAAGAGTTCAAAAGGATTTTTTTTTTCCCTTTTTTTTCTTTTTCCCCCTCCCTTCTCAGGGAATTCAACTTTTCATCTCCCTCCTCCCAAGTACGAGACAGCCAAACAGGGGATGACAAATGAGTGTCTCGCTCCACCTGAGGAGTTCAAGCTGCAATCATCCAGCTCCTTGCAGCTCCAAAGAGCTGGGAAGTGCCAGCGTGCAGGAGAGATGTAATTAGGTGCGATTCAAGAACAGCTCATCAGCTATATTTAACAGACGGGACGAATCCTCAGAAGCACAGCCCTGCAGAGGAGCCAGGCTGTGGCAGAGCTGTTTTCCCCCAGCCCTGGCTCTCTGTTTGTGTTTCTGCCTGAAGCATTCTTTTTTTTAATTATCATTATTTTGCAATTTTAAGTTGTAATGGTTGTTTACCCTGTAAGCATCCAAGCAGGACCTCTCACCCAGGATTTTTTAGCTTGTAGATTTTCACCTTAACCAGGATTTGAGTTAGTTGGAGGGAGAAGAGCACAATAGCCCCTTTTATCCTAATCTTTCCGCCTGGAACAGATGGAGAGTCCTGCCTGAGTCCCAGTGACGTGCCATGAGGTAACAGAAGAGACACTGTGCCTTCTGCTGAGAGAGGGGAAAAGTTGGGATGGGAGTGCCAGTGCCTGGCTCCAAGCAGCTCTGCACAGAATCACAGAATGCTTTGGGCTGGAGGGGACCTTCAAGGGCTGTAGCTCCAACCCCACCACCATGGGCAGGGATGCCACTCTCCAGATGGAGCTGCTGAAAGCCCCATCCTCCCTGGCCCTGGATCATCCTGCTGGCCAGGGGTAACTCCAGGAGCAGGAGGTTTGGGAACACCCAGGAGAGCTGGAGTGCTGGGCTGGGGGTTGGCAAGGCTGCTGAGGGCTATGGTGACTCTGACTTGTCCTCAACCCTCCGTCTCTGCTCTCCATCTCAGCCAGTGCCAGGCTGGGAGCTGCTCCAGCCCTCCCTCAGTGTTTCTGCCAGACCCTGTCCCAAAACAACACCCAGAGAAGAGGAACAGAGAAGTTCAGGAACCGACCATGGCAAGCCAAGGAGCCACAGGAGATTCAGAATCTGTGCTCGCCTAAGAAGATCTCTTAAATACCCAAACTGCACTGAAGTATCAGCCTAACTACAGAAATCACTGAAGTAGCTGCTGCAGCTCCCTGGAAAACCATTCATTTTTTTTCTTCTTAATGACAGCCATCAAAGAGATGGCAATTTCACCTGTCAGACTTTGGTGGTGTTTCCCAGCCATCACAGGCCAGAAGACGGGGCCAGTGATGCTCAAGAGCTGCAAACAGCAAACCACGTTGGTGCCCAGCAAAACACCCCCAAGGTCGAGGGTATGTTGATGAAAAGAATTGTCAAAACACACAGGGCAAAGTCCTCTGGCCCGTGGGGATGGGTGCTCCCCTCCAACAAGGCTGGAGCTGGAACAGGCGGGTCCGTGGAGGGCAGGGCATGCTCCCCTCCTCAGGGAAGGATAAAAGAGCCATTATGGAGATCCAGACTCTGCTCAGGCTCATGCTCGGCTCCTTGTGAGCAGAGGGTAAAGAGCTACTTATGCTGGAACATAAAAGCTGGGAGACAGCAGAGTGCTATAAATAGGGCATATAAACTTTCAACTGACAAGGCTCTGATTTTGTTATTGTAAAA
This sequence comes from Polioptila caerulea, assembly GCA_013397295.1. Classification (NCBI taxonomy): domain Eukaryota; kingdom Metazoa; phylum Chordata; class Aves; order Passeriformes; family Certhiidae; genus Polioptila; species Polioptila caerulea. The sequence goes on along the minus strand of VYXF01000788.1, from coordinate 797,755 downwards.
AAAAAATAAAAAAGAGAGGGAGAAAAAGTGCCTAGGTGGAGCTGACAAAGAGGGAAATACATGCAGAGTACAGGTTTGTTCCCAGGAATGTGCTTATTATAAGTCAGATGTAGTTAGAGCTATTACTTTAGCTTCAAATGAATGGAAGGAGAATAAATCTGCCTTTGTGCAAGGCTGCCTGCAAATAGCATCTCCCTCTAGCAAACCTGCAATTGTGTTTGCATGAGACATTTGTTAGAATAAATGCAATTTAAAAAGAAAAACAGTTCACACCTACGGCAAGGGAAGGCTGGTGGTATGAATGGCAACCAGCAGAGGAGGAGGAGGAAGCACAACAGGCTTCAGCAGCAGGGGGCAAAGCCTGTGGCACTGCGAGGGGCTGGTCTGGGATGCCTGGAAGGATGGAGATCCTGTCAGCAGTTCACCCTCAGCCCCCGTCTCTATCGTTCTATCTTCACACCAATCACCCCAAACCTCCGAGCTGCTTTCACCCATTTTCTCACTTTCTGTCCCCAAGGGATGGTGTGACTGAACACGGGTTTTCTGGGGAAAGGCTGAGCCACGCTGAAGGTGGGGAGGAAGAATGGAAGCAGCCACACCATCACAGCTGTGGGAGCAAATCCTGAGGTTTGTCCTGCATCCAAAAAACTGGGCCAGCCCGGGGCTGGAATCCCAGGACAGTTTATCTTTGTGAGCCAACTAAAAAATACAAGCACTTCCTTGGAAGTTTTTGGCTTTGCATCTCCTATTCCTAAATAACTTTCCCAAGGTACTGGAAGTGCTTGCAGGTTATTTTTCATCTATTTTCAGCTAATAAAGTGTTTTTCCTCTCAGAGCACATCAGCCCCCTGTTCTGACCTCCATCCTTCATGGCTGCAGCAGCTTCAGGGAGGGGACCTGCAGGGCTGGCACCTCTGGGGGCTGTTTGTCACCTCGTGATACCCACAGGCACATCCATGCCCACTGGCAGCTCCCCCCGAGTTGCAATGGATGGATTGTGGCTTTCAACAGACAAATGCAGCATCTTGCTTGGGTGATGGCCTAAAGAGGGGAGAAAACCCTCTGCAAACCCCTCCTGCCTTCTATTTTTTTTTTTTTTTATTAATATTATTCCCATTGAATTTATAGGAGTAACTGTCTGGGAAAATGACTTTACCTCTGGCTCCTTCATAAATTTTTAATAGGGCAGAAATAGAACCAAAAGGGATTTAAAAAAAAAAAAAAAAAAAAAAAGCGCGTTAGCGTCAAACTCTGGCTCTATTCATAATTAATTATACTTTCAGGGGGAGGGGAAAAAAAGAGGAAACATAATTACAAGCTTCTAGTGAGAACATTCATTATCATGCTAATGCAGAAATCAGCACTGCTGTGCCTCTGTGTGTGTGTGTGTGTGTGTGTGCTCGGTCTAATTACTCCGCAGTGATGTGTGGCACTCGCACGGTTACCTCGGCACTGCAAAGTCAAAGTTAAAAATCAGGGGATGAGCCACAGCCTGCACTGATGGGGATCGGGACCCTGCCGTCGGTGCCGGGGGTTTCTCAGCACCGGCTCCCCCAACATCCCCGGCCAAGGTGTTCATCACCCCGATGTTTGGGGCTGAAAAGGAGTGTTAGGGGGGATTTAGGGTGTTGAAGAGCAGTGCAGGCCAGAGTTCCAGGCAGGAAAAAGCCCAGGAAGAGGTGGAAGTGCAGAGAAAGGAGAAATGGTTGAACTATTTAGCAGCTGACAATTGCCCGTATTGGCCATGCCAGGGAGATTCTCACCTCACTCAGAGATCCTGAACGCTCTTCCCAGGAGAAGGATTTGGGCTACAAAACTACCCTGGGCAAGGCGGCCTGGCTGGTCCCAAATGCCAGGGAGGAAAGGGAGATTTCCCATGAAAGAAGGGGCTGGTTTTAACCCCAGAGCACTGATGTTACCAGCCATAGGTGCTTTCCCCCCCCCTTTTCTATCCTGTTCCATTAGGCACAATCAATGCCGGGGCTGAGGCTGGCATTGTGCCCCAGCACCGGACCTGAGTGCCCGGCTGCTCACAGCATCCCTGTGAAAAACTCTTGCAAACCAGAGAAAAACATCTTCCTCAGCATTCCAGACAGGAACCGAGGAGTCTGGTGGTACCCAGTGGGGTCAGGCACAGGGATGAGCTTGCTCTTGTAGGATACTTGAAGCTCTAATTGAAATCAAGGAGGAAAACCACAGGCTCAGATCCATGGCTTGAACATCACAGTCGGTCCCAAACATGTTTGTAGATGTGAGTTATCGAAATTATATTAAACCTAAGTTCAGCATCTGCACAATCTGAGCATTTCTGGGGAATAATTAAATGGATTTCCCATTATTTCTCGAGCTGCCAAGTGAATGTCCTACTTTCCTAAGTCAGAGCACTGCATTCCCCCAGCAATAAATCCTCCAGCAGACTGCAGGAGCCAGAGCCTGGCAGGCAGGGAGAATGAGGCAGTGGTGGGACACCCAGCTCTCCTGGATGTCTTAAAAACCTTGGAGCAAAAGAGCTCCACAGGCAGTGCCATGGTGTGCTCTGGATGGGGAGAGGGCAGCAATGGGCAGCTGGAAAGACCTGGAGCAGCCAGAGCTCCAAACAGGGATAGAGAGGGGAAGGGGGGGAGCCAAGTGTTGGTGCGGTGCCATCTCAGGAATCCTCTGCTCGGGGGAGAAGGATGCTGATAATTAAAGCAGGAACACTGCTTCCCTTCCTCAAGTGGGAAAACCAGCTCTTGTAGGAAATTGGAGGGAGAAAAGATGGATGAATAATGCTGTGGGATTCAAAGCATCCCTTCCCTGCCCCCTGCAAACACCTTGTGCCTGAAAATTCCTCCCCTGCAGGATGAAAAACCCTCCTGGGCACTGCCAGGATCAGGGCTGCCTGCTGGGCACCACAGGTCCGATTTGCAGTGATGCTTCTGGAGAGCTGCCAAAAAGGGATAACAGGAAACTTGGGACTGCTCTCTCGTGCCCCCATCCAGAGGACAGCAAGGGGGAATTACTGTCCTAAAAAAGGACGGGAGCTCTGTCACCCACAAGCACCTCAGAGTGTCCCCAGCAAAGGAGCATCCAACACCTTCAAAATGTACCAATTTTTCTTGGCATAAAAGCAGCTGCTGGCACACTGGGATGAGCACATTAAATTGAAGTGTGAAGGCATTAAAAAAAACCCGAGAATTGTTTGCACAAAAAGCCACCATTACCCAGGCATGACAGAAGTTCCCCATCCAAGGATGCTCCACGAGCAGCACCAAGACCCTGCTGTGGAGGTTGGGAAAAAGGGAAAGTTAATGCCTGGAGTCCCAAGGATAAGATCACAGATTTTTTTTTTTTTAAATTCCCTTCCCAGAGGTGGGCTTTGAGCAACATCTGTGAGCCATTCCCTTTCCCATGTGCTCTGGCCTCACTCGAGCTCCTGCGGTGCCTAATTCCAACACTCAGGTTTGCCTGCAAAGCTCCCCAAGCCACCCCAGCCCTGGACAAATGGACCAGGGGGTGTTTTCAGCCAGTGACAGAGCTCAGGGCTGTTTGGGAACCTGGAGCATAATTGCTCTGCAGAGTCTGCCAGCTGCTCTAAAAATATCCAACCCCACCTCAGCACGCCGAAACTCCCATTTTTATCCAGAAATGCATTTTGGAGGTGGAGGCTAAGAGTAGCACCGGGTGCTGTGACCTCGAAAAGAGCAATTACAAGGAAAAAGGAGGGGAGAAAAGCACAATTTGGCCATCTTCATGGCACTGGACGAGTGGTGAGGTGCTCACAGTCGCCGGGTCCTGAGGATCGGGATCAGAACGGCTCCAGTGTGTCCCCAACCTCTGCTCTGCCCCACTGCAGCACTTTCCCAAACCATAAACCAGAGCACAGGTTTTATGTGAGGGTCTAAAATGAGTTATCACACAAGGGAGAGACCAGCCTGCCATGCCCCCTCCCTGAAAGCCCTTCCTGATAAAAGGGCCTCACTGTTCCTCCCAATGATGAAATGATGAAACCGGAGCCAAATCCCTTGAAAGGAAACAGATGACCTCTTTTGCTGGGAACTGTTCCACTCCCTCCATTAACTTGATCATCGCCAGAGTGCTGCCCAAAGGAAAAGAAATAAGCCATGACATGAACATCCATGTCCCTGTCATGGCTGGGAGGGAGGCACGTCCCCCCTGGTCCCTGATGAAGCACCTCATTAGTGCTAATGGGGTCGAGTGCCCATGGCACTCCCTGTTTCTCCATTTTGCAGGTGATATTTGGTCTCTGCCAGAGCAGGGTGATGTCTCAGCCCTCAGCTGCCCTGGGTGCTGGTAGGAGCCATGGTTTTATTCAGAAAGGTCACACTGAGCATTGCTCCCCTCAACCAAAATGCTGGATGCAGAGTTTGGCATCCAAAGACACGTTTTTTAAGTGGGTACAGCCCAGGGGTTCAAGGGGTTTGGGTTTTTTTTCTGTTTATAACAAACCAATGGGAAAAAATACCCAGAATTGTGCCTTTGTGGATTTATGCCTTTCATAAAGATGTTTTATGGTGCAAAAAAGCCCTAAAGCTTTCCCCAAAAGTCTCCCTGATGGAGTTTGGGAAGAGCCAGGCAGGGACAGCCCAGATGTGCCAGGGGACCTGTACTTACTGAGCATCCTCAACCCTCCATGCAGAGGCAGTGGGAGCTGAGAAACTGAGAAACCTGTGCTGTGAGAAACGGTGCTGTTGGAAACACATCATGTTTAAGGTCCCTTCTAAGCCAAGTCACCCCAGGAGAACTCCAGAAATTCTGGCTGGTGGGGTTTTTTCATGGGAGTCAGGGCAAGGACACTGTGGGCACTGCCAACGTCTGTCCCAGCACAACCTCCCCGTGCCCTGGGCAGGGCTTTGGGAAACACCAGAGCCACCAGGGCACCGACAGCCCAATTTCTCAAACTCCTCCTTTCCCTAGTGGCACTTTCTCCATCTGTATGGAATAGCAGAGCTATGAATATTCAAAGAGACAAACGTGTTAAAAATCGGTGACATTTTCAGGATTGGCTCGCGCTAGCCAGAGAACGTCATTCACAGTAATTACAAATAAAATCCACAGCCCTTCACAGATGACAACAAATCCAAATGGCCTTTTTGCACAGTGAAAATATTAGCCTTAACACTTTTTTTTTTTTTTTTTTTAAAATCTCTTCCAACCAGTTGCTGCTTTCACAGGCATCTCTGAGAGAGCTGATTCTGGGAAAACTTTTCCTGTCGCAGTGGCGTTTGCTGCCTTGCACAGAAAGCAAATTGCACTTTTTTTCTCCCCCTCCCTCTTGTTTGAGAGCATTCTTGTAAGGGATGAAACCATGAAACAGAAGGCCGCCTAAATGAAATTATTAACCCAGAGAAACCACTAAAGGAACTTGATTAATTTGCCAAGTAACAGAGCCCGGTTTGTTCTTTTAGGCAACACATCTTAAAGTAATTGAATCACCCCTTGAAAAAAAACAAACAGTAGATGATTGAGCCCTGAGGTACACTCGTTCACTATCCTTAATAAATCTCTCTTTATGAAGGAGGTAGTATGCTTTTCTCATCAGAAACCTGTTAATTTTTTTCTCCTTTAAGTAATTGAATACAAAGTTCAAAATCTATCTGCAGCATCCTTCAAGAGAAAAAAAAAAAAAAAATCAAAGGTTTATCTCCTGTTTCATCTCAGCCAGTTAATTATGCTCCCATAATTGAGTTAAACCAGAAAGTTATTAAAAATACCACAGGATTTTTTTTTTTTTTCTTAACAAAGTATTATGAACCCCAAATCTTTAGCAGAACCAGGTCTCCCAAGACTTGCACTGTGCCCTGCAGGAGGTGCCCAAGATGGACCATGCAAACATCATTCCAGCCACGAGGGAATGAATTCCTCCTTTTTCAGAAGCAAGAGGGTGGGCCCATCACCAGCTGTGGCAGCTCAGCCAGAGCTGCAGGGCACATCCAGGGCCTGCAGGCAACCAGGGTGCACCTCCCCTGCCTCCCACCACAGAATGGGCTGGGCTGGAAGGGACCTTAAACTTCATCTTGTCCAACCCCATCCAAGGGCAGGATGATCCTTCCATGATCCCAGACTGCTCCAAGCCCTGTCCAACCTGGCCTTGGACATTTCCAGGGATGAGGCAGCCACAGCTTCTCTGGGCAACCTGTGCCAGGGCCTCCCCACCCTCTGAGCAAAGAATTTCTTCCTAATAGCACATCTAACTCTGCCCTCTTTCAGTTTGAAGCCTTGTCCTGTCACTCCGTGTCCCTGCCCAAAGTCCCTCTCCAGCTCTCCTGGAGCCTCTTTAGGCACTGGAAGAGCCTTGAAGTTCTCCATGAAGTCTTCTCCAGGCTGAACAACCCCAGCTCTCCCAGCCTGTCCTCAGAGGAGAGGAGTTTCAGCATCTTTGGTGGCCATGACTGAGACATCTTTGCTGATTCCCCAAGAAACCTGAGTCGAGCTTTGTTATGCCCTGGGATGGAGGAGGAGCCCCCAAAGCTCCACCACCATGCTCGTGTTGCTTCCACGTCAAGTGTATTTCTAATCAGCATTTCACTTCAAATATTACCCATTCAACTAATTCTACTAATTCTAGGGAATTACAGAAATAATTGCTATTTTCCAATAGACACAGGACTGCCTCTCGAGACAGAAAAAAAAAAGAAAAAAGGAAAAAAAAAATCACTGAAGTACTGTTTAAGGAAAGTCAAAATAAGCTATTTCCATCTCCTCATTTGCAATTAACTTCAGAGCATAACACAGTGGGAGGTGGTTCACGGGAAAAGTACAACTTGGTTGTAATCCTCCCTCCTCCTGAGAGGAGAGAGCAGCAGAGATGGATGCACCCTGCCAGGTCCCAGCCACCCCATCCCCTGGGAGCTGCCTGCCACCAGGGACAGGCGAGGGCAGGAGGGCTGCCAGCCCCACGCCGTGCCCCTGCCCTGCTGCCCCACAGGCTGCTGTGACACTGGCTGGGCTTCACCCAGTTGTTTGTTGTCCCCACTGTGGTGCTGGGTGAGATGCTCCGTTTCCATCCTCATCTCCATCCCTACCTGAATGCAGATCCCACAGCACAGCTCCCAGGAGACAAAGCAGAGGGGGAAAAGGGATGTGGGGCTGATGGCAGCCTGGAAGAGCAAACTTCTTCCTGGGAAAAACAGGAGTTGGTGCTTGCTGGGTTGGAGTTGGCAGAGGGAGCACAGAGGGGTGGCAGAGTGGAGCTACTCTCCTCTCACTGGGCTGCCTGAAAGAGGGGCTGGTTGTTACCATAATCTATCTTTTTTTTTTTTTAATGCAAAAAACCAAAATTAAATCAGGATTTTTCTGCAGCATGTCCTTCTCTTCTTCCCCCCCAGTGACACTGCTGCTGGGGTTGTCCTTCCCTGGAGAGCTCTGGGTACTCTCCCTACAAGGATCCCAGCAGGACTTCTGCTCAGTGGGGCTCTTTGTCCCCACCCTGCCTTGCACCAGCCCTGCTTCACCTCAGAACACCTCTCTGCTTCTGGGAGTTTCTGCCACATTTCCAAAGAGCCCAGGCCAAGCATTGGTTTGGGAGCTCTTTGGAAAGAGCCGGTTCCCCTGCATTGCCTGGCAGGGCTGGGGCTGTTCCCTGCTCTCCATGCAAATGTTCCCAGGGGGAGGAGGAGGCCCAGACCCAGCCATGCACTGCCTGGGAACCTCCTGCCAGTGTCTGCCCAGGGGCACAGAACCCAGACTGTGAGGAGGTGTCCATCACGTGCCCCGTCTGCCTTTTGGCTCGTGGGCTGATTGCCACGATTGCCCCAGCACGGGGGCTGGGGCTGCTGACAGAGCCCTGCCCTGGATCCCAGCCCTGCTGCAATCACGAGCAGAATCCTGTTGCCACTGCAGGATCCATGCTCAGACTCCCCCCTCCAGTGCCCTGTGCCCTTTGCTGGTGAGGAGGGTGCTCTGTACTCCAGCAAGCACTTCCCATCCTTTGCCCTACAACATTAAAAGCACCACTGATGTGGCGGCCTGCTGATTGTGCATTAAATATTCACCTACATGATACTTCCTTTGAAGAATTCTCCTTTTAACTGTTCTATTTTCATCACTGTCCTCATCTCTCCGTAACGCTCCATCTTCTGCTTAAGTGTCATCTTCAGATTTTGTTCCCAATTAATATTTCTATGGCAACTGCATTTAATTTTGAAGTAGTAGCACTCACTCTGCATAGGAACCAGAGCCTCCTCCTCGCCTCACAGCTCTGTGCCTGTGGTGGACATTTGTGCTGTTGTGTTTGCTTTCAAAAGCAAAGTTTTCTGGAGCATCAACGCTCAGACTCAGTGCCCCTGCCCCTCTTAATGCCAGTCTGGGCACAGCCAGCAGGCTGGTCCAGGCAAAACTGAGCTCAAATTAATCCATCAGCTTGTGATCCCTCATCACCAAGGGCCTGTGTTTGCTACAGCCCAGGGTAAAGCACAGATATTTGGGGAACACAGGAACTGCACCCAGGGGAGCAGCTGGGTCCCCAGGCAGGACAGGAACACACTGTGAAACAAGAAGTGGTTGGGAATGTGGGAGGTGGCAGAAGGAATTGCTGTGTTTGGCAGCCCAGCCTTCACCCCATGTCCAGCTGCAGATGATGACCAGAGCTGGGTGGAGAGTTTTGCCCCAACACCCTGAGCTGTGAACCCAGTGAAGGGCTGCAGACACATCCCTGGTTCCTGCGGCCACCAGGCACTTCCCGACGTGATGGGGAAGGCACCCACTCGTGTCCACAAGTGGGTTTCCTCCTCATTCAAAAGGTAGAACCAATCCTTGAGGGTGGAAACAATCCATGAAGATGGCCAGCAGCAGCAGGATGGGGACATCCCCCAGCTCAGTGCCACTGAGTGCACCACAGGATCCTCCTGTGGGCTCTGCACTGCTGAGGAAAAAAAAAAAAAATGAGCACAGAGTGGTTAAAATAAGGCTGGGTTAGGGCCTGGAATGAGAAGCATTTGTGTGCTGGTTTCCCTGACATGGCTGCCTTTGGTCTGGCTGAAACCTTGCAGGCATCTGTGGAATGACAGAAATGCTGCAGGTCCTGTTCACTGCGTTCTGCAGCCGTCAGCACAGCTCGGCTGCTTTGTGCACAGGAACCTGGCCCCGATGGCCCCCGAGGGGCTGGCAGCCTGACACAGGGAAAGCTGGGCTGCTGCATGTACAACACAGCACTTTGGGGATTAAGCTGGATAAATCCACCTTCAAAATAATTTCATTCTGAGCCAACATCCCTGCTGCTGATGCCCTCCCAGGCACAGTGAAAGCATCTCCTCTTCATGCACGGTGACAATATGAGCACAGAGGTTCCCCTGTCACCTCATGGCTTGGTTCCCCTTGCTGTGTGTGAAGGCTGTTTGCCACTGCAGCCTGGGGCACCTCTGCACTTGCACTACCCCTGGCATTGCATATTTCCTCACTTCTTCTCTTACCAAAACTCCTCAGACACCCCCAGGGGACGTTCTGGGGGTTTGCTGTGGTTTTGGCCCTGTGTTAAAAGCTGGCTTTCTAATCCCAGACTCCATTCCCTGCAAAGTGCCCAGGTGAATTCCTGTCCTCCCCCAGAGCCTGGCATGCAGCCGGGATGCCCTCCCGGGGCTGTGCCCACCGTGCCACTGCCACCAGCAGAACAAGTGCACTCGCCATAGGTTTGGTGTTCCAAGAGCTCCCAGACAAGCTCTGCTCACAATATCGACATTATTCCTCGTTCAAATGAGGGAACCACAGAAAAATGTAATTTTGGAAGCCGAGTAACTTAACTCCCCGCAGCTGTGCCTTGGGCCGGGCTCCAGCTGCCTGGCTGCCCACAGGGCTCCTCTACGCTCACACAAGCACCAGATTCCTCCTGAAACTCCCTTCCCAGGATGGGCAGTTACTGTGAATGAAATCTGGGACTCGGATTTCTTTCCTCGGCCACTTGGGCCGCCCCGTGGTGGTGGCACGAACACGTCTGTCTGTCCGTGCAGCTGACCACTGGAAGGCAATGCTCCTCACTGCTGCCCTTCCCCAGGGATGCTGTTCCCCAGCTGAGCTGGGGGAGGATCACACTCCCCACCCCGTGCTGGTTAAACTGTGTTTTTCCCCACCCAACCCTGCACCACCGGGCAGAGAGACCCCTTTTAAAGGCAGTGCCAACATGTTGGCTGTGGATCTGACCTCACCCCTCCTTCGGAATAATTCCTACGGTGATGACACAGTGACATCCTACCCCAAACACAGCTCTGCCGTTCTCTGTGCGCCCTGGAGACAAGCAGGAGCTACGCTGGCACAGCCTGGGGCAAGGTGCCAGGCCAAGCACAGCACTTAGGGAGGGCAGGGCGTCCCCTCTGTCATGCTGCAGTGGAGCTGGAGCTGCAGTGCCACTGCCACTGTCCCTGGACACGGAGCGCCCTTCCCTGAGCATCACTCGGCTCAGCAGCCAGGGGCTGCTGCCCTGCGCAGCCTCCCGGAGCCACAAGCCAGCTCTCGGCTCGGGGAAGGCTCTGAACGCCTTTCTGCTGCTGCCGGCCAGGCTGGGGGCAGCACATGTCCCCAGACACGGTGACACCGCGGAGCACGTCCCGCGTCCAGAAATGTGCCACAGCGCCCTTGCCCTGTCACCTCCTGAAGCGACTGTTCATACAACGCCGGGAAGCTCCTCGGGTCCCTTAGACACCCGGTGTCACCCTTAGACCGAGGCTCCATCCTCCCCCAGGCGCTGCCCCAGGACATCTCTCCTTGCGGGAAGGCGAGTGTGTGCTCAAGGCTGCCCCGAAGTTTTTGTGCCTGGGCTTGTTTTAAAGCGGGATCCATCCCTTCTGAGCTTCCCCGTGCCCTGACAGCTCTGCTCCAGCTCTGCGGATGGCCACAGCTTCCCCATCACCAGCCTCAAATCGCAGGGTTGGGTTTTCAGCTCCCTTTATCAGGGCTGTGATGCCCGGCTCTGTGCTGAAGGCTGATGGAGGCTTAAAAACCAAGGCACCTCCACAAATCAGTCTGACCCTGTATGTCTGTCTCGGCAGCTGAAGGACTCCGTACCGTCCTGGTGAGCACACGGGCACAATAAATCACAAACGAGCCCAGAAAATGCAGCTCATGCACCGAAAGCTTCCTCCCTGCCTGCCCCGGCCACGGAAAATAGCACCAATAATAACAGGCACCGGCTTTCTCTTTAACCTGAGATCTTTACGAGTGATCAGCAAATTCAAGAGGCCAATTATGGAAAATCAGCACTTCATTAACTTCCTGAAATGCAGTCGCCGCTGGAAGGAGAGACAGCAGGGCTCAGCGCAAACGCAGAGGAGAAAAACCCCGCGGTCACTGCAAGGAGGGAGATTGCTGGTGCCTTTCGGAGTCTCCGGGCATGGGGCTGCGAGGGTCCGCGGGTGGGAGTCTCTCCCTCACCAGCTCCCAGGCTGCCGACCAGCTGGGGGAGAGTTGGTTCTTTAAAGGCACGGCTGGTTGGATGGTGTGAGATGCTTCCCCAGCACCCGCGCAGGCTGGCTGCTCACTGTGGGTGAGCTCATCCCCATCCCGCTTCCAAACCGCTGTGCTGCTGCCCCAGGCCTGGCACAGCTGTGGCGACACCAGCACAAGTTAACCCCAGCCCAGTTCCAGGCTGTGGGAAGCCCAGCTTCCCTGGCAGACGGAAGGGAAAACCCTGAGGTTAAGACTTGGCAGAGAAGTGAGACACCTCTCCCTTCCCTGCATCCCTTCCCCGGGTTATGGAATGCTTTGTTTTTTAAGACAGCCTTACGAAAACGGCATGAAAATTTAATCACCCCGGCGCAAAATCCAATAGCTGCTCTTCACACGCACCTTCACTGCGATTTATTTCTCTGCTAAAGCTTTCACACTGCCCAGCTCATCTGTCCCAGGGAAAAGCAGCGATCCCAGCACCCCAGCCATTCCCAGAGCCATTCCAGGGGCTGGCACCGGCTCCTGCAGCCGCAGGGCCACACGGGCCGGAGGGGCTTTGGGTGCCAAGTGCTTCTTACACCTCTGTGAATGTTGCTGTGAGCACAGTGGGGGGGTCCAGGAGCATCTGCATTGGCCTAGAGTGCCCCAGGGCAGTGATATTGCCCGGGCAGGAGTCCCTGCAGGGCCCCGGGCGTTGCTCCCAGCCCGCCTGGGGCTCCAAGGAAAGGTTTCTCTGTGGAAACTGAACACGAGTGATGAGGCACCCAGTGCTGCAAGCCATGGGCTTTGGCTTGCTACCCTTCCCCAGACTTGTGCTCGAGGAAAGCCATGACATTTATCAGGAGAATATCCTCCAGTTAAAACCAGAGACCCTGATTCTGTTAACAATTTGGCAATGAATTAATGACATTTTCCAGTAGAAACGAAATTGCAAAACTCTCCCGGGAGCTTCTGATTTGACCCAAACAATCTGTCAAGTCAAGCCGACTGGAGCCTGCCTGCTCAGCAGCTCGTGTGGCTCTGAGCTCATCCCCAGCCCAAGGAGCAATAAATAAAAAGCCAGGAGGATGACAGTGGATACCAGGGATGAGTTGGGGTCTCTGCCTCCATCACCACCCCTCAGCAAGAAGGCTTGAGAGGGTGGACATACAGGTTTTTAGGAGTTCAGTGCCTAACTGATGGGTTTATTGAAAATATCAAGAATCTCAATATTCTTTAAAATATCAATGAACCCCATGGTAAGGGTGGAGGTGCCCCAGTCCTTCCAAACCTGGACTCCACCACCTCCATGTGGGTTCCAGCCCCACATGCCAAATCACTCTGCTTCAGCACGGACATCCCTGGCCACTGTATGCAAAGAAAGAAAAGATGCTTAAAGCAACTAATAGCTAGAGCTAAAGGAGAGATAATCATTATCCAAACTGCTTGCTCCTCAGAGAGAGCTGGGCAGACTTCCAGGGATGCAATGGAACCCGTTCCCCTGGGCAGCTGAGGGATGCTCGGTGTCCCCTAAGCAGGAGGGCTGTGCAGCAGTACCAGGGTGAAGGGCTGACCTAGTGAAACACCCCCTGGGAACCCCACAGAGCAGGAGATGCCCTGGGAGAGGCTCAGAACAGGGCTGGGGCTCATTGCAGCTCCTCAGCAGCAGCCTGGCTGCATTAGGATGGAGTGTGAGCTCAGGGGTGCTGAGCAGCTGAATATTCAGGTCATAAACAGGGAGAAAAACGCTCATTTCTGGGGGAGATCTGCTGCCCTGGCACTGCCCACATCCCCAGTCCCCTGATTTACAGTTAGAAAGTTCGCCTTGACTGTGCTCAGAATCATTAAGCTACAAACCATAGACTAATTATGGGGCCCTGGGCAAAAACGTTAATCCAAAGAGCATAAAATTATAATGACTTCCTTGGCATAATTAGCCCAAACAAGATAAACAGTCCAAATAGCATCCGTGGCTTCGGCACCTTGGCAGTCCCAGCTCAATCCGCTGCAGGCTGGTGGTGAGGGGCGGTGGCACAAGGGATGTCCTGAGGGCAGGGAGGCTCGGGAACCGAGACCAGCCCCCCTCGGTCTGCAATTTTCCCGGCCACTGTGGGGACCAAACTCAATCCACCATCAGAGCTGCAGGGAGGATGCAGCCACTGCCACCACCAGGCTGTACATCCCTCTTTGCCAAACCTCTGCATGGCCACGGCACACGCCAGCATCACCTGGACCAAAACTTCAGCACACCAAGGCAGGCAGGGCTCTCTTAGGGCTGCCAAATCCGGAAGGAGTCACTCAAATCCCTGTGCCTCTTACCAGCCCCGTGCCAAGGGGCCAGTGACTGAGTCCAGGGGCCCAGGGAAGTGGCCTCAGGCAGGGTCAGAGGAGCAACTTCCAAAAGCAGAGCTTAAGTGTAACACTCACTTTATCTGCATATCTTTATTTATTTATTGCTGACTGGGAAGCGCAACACAAAAGCTCATTATTTGATAAAAGCTTTGGGCAGGCTATTAACGAGCCAGACTTCTAAGCAGATTTCCAAACCTCTTTTCTGTCTCTGCCTCCAGATCAGAGCTGGCTGTGTCAGGGTGGGTTGGCAAACACAGGGCCCCCCTTTTCACGTGTGGCTGTGGCTCAGCCTGGGGACAGGCATGTCAACCCCAAAGGGCTGCTTGCCCTCGTTTCTCCCTCCTGGAGGAACGCTGGCTGTTCCAAATTCCAGAGACAGAAGGAAGAGAGTTGGAAGACACTGGGCAGCAGTTCAGAAACTGAGCATCCATCAGCATCTCCTTCCCAGACCCTGTTAGGAGGTTTAAAGCTGTTCACACCCTCCCACCCAGACAAGCCTTTGTCATTATGTCCCTGTTTCCTGTTTTACCAGACTACTCCAAAAGCAGAACGAGCTGGAGCTGGCAGCTCCTCTGATGTGCCCAAGCTGTGGGTACAAACAGAAGCTGCCCAGTCCAGAAAATCCCAGTTGGACACCAGACAGACTTTCCTGGGTCAGCGTGGCCTTCCTCTCCCTGTCCCCAGCACCAGCTGGTTTTATGGACACCCACTGGAGCCATTCCCCAAAAATCTGCTGTTAAATCCCAGCTTCCAGGTAATTTTTGCCATTCCAGGCAACATCCTCGAGAAGAAATATTGCTCATATTTGCAGCCACACTCAAAAAAAGGTCAGACCAAAAGCACGTGGCTGGAAGCCCCATGGAGGGGAACCCACCCCTCCTCCCCAGACTCTCTTTGGGGGCTCCAGCAGTGAGGCTCAGGTCTGGCTTTTGATGGGAAAAATTAAATAAATCCATCTCTGTTTTCCCTGCAGGTTCATCTCTGTGTGGGGCTGCCCTTGTGGCAAACCCACCTCCCAGCCACCCAAGGCAATGAAACCACTCAAACGTTTTAAAAACAGCATGTTAGCTGGAAAATTTTGCAACCACAGGATAATGGAGACTATCTCCGAGCAAGCAAGAGATTAGGAAGATAAATGACATCGATAAAGGACATTTTAGCCCAAAGCAATTTGAAATCAATGCAAATGGGAGAGTTTTTGCAGGCAGATGTGCAGGTGCTGGGGCTCCCCACAGGGAGGGCTTGGCCATCAGGGCTTCAGGTTCTCTCCTGGCAGCTCAACCAGTGAGCCAAAAATGGATAAACACACTTACACTGGAATAAATGCATAAATATTCTTACACTGGAATATTTGCTGGCTGAATAATTTTAATTTCCCATCAACTGGGAAAATTGTGTTGAAATTTAACATGTCTGGAAGCAGCAACTCTTTCAAATAAGAGAGCACAACTGCACCTACAATGAACGAAGGCTTGGGAGCAAAGTGCATCTTCTAGGTGAGGAAATGCTTATTTGTCCCAGCAGTTAAACCACCACCAACACAAAAATCAATGTGTGTGCACATGCTGTCCCTCCCATCTGTGCCTGTAAAGCTCCCCACAGGGACACCCACCCAACAGCTTCCACACGCCACCACTCCTCTTTTGTCAGTCAAACTTCAGGGGTGTTTTTAGGACATTTCAGTGAAGGGGGTTAGCAACATGAAAAGCCAGTTCCAGATCCTGTGAGCACAATGAACTGCTCTTAAGAAAAAAAAAAAAAAATCTAATCAAGAACTTTTCCTTTCTTCCCTTTTTTTCAGGTTTTTTTCCACCAAGGACGGTATGTGATGTGTATATTCTCAAAAGGAGATTTACTAGAGACCGCTGTGACTAAGGCAAGATGTAATTAGAAGAGGGGAGGAACATTTATCATTTGCCAGAGTGAATTAGGTATTTCGACTTCTCAAAAGAATTGAACACAGAGGGTGAATTTTTTTCCAATTTCTCTCACATCTCCAATATTATTAAGTTCAGCTAGAAAACACTTGAGACAAATTGACTCATCTGAGCCCATCTCTTCATAATTGCTACACATTTTAAATTGGCTTAGTTAAATGAACACTTTGCGTGGTGGTTGACAGGCTCCGTTGTCTGGATGCAATATTAAAAATATCAAAATCAAGAGCTAGAGCAGAGCTTGGGGATATTGCTTTTCTGAGCACTGGATATTGCTTTAGCTGGACTGCAGCAAATACCTACAACTCTCAAGGTGTTTTCAGACATAGATTAAGAGATGCTATTCCTTTCCCATTAACAGTGAAGCATTTTTTTTTCCCCCTTTTCTTTCTACTTAGCAAGAAATTTATAAGTTCATGCTCTAAACTGGACCACCAGCCATGGGTTGTGTACAGAAACCATCCCAATAATGGTTATTCACTTGGCAAGGCTCCACACAGTGCAATGCCCTCAAATATTGTGCATTTCCAGCTGCTTGCCTGGAAAACACTCCACTCCCAGCAGTCAGGAACCCCAAGGTACCTGATCCTACCCAGCTTTTTCTGGCTCCAGGCAGTGTTAGGAGCTCTGGGGCAGAGCTGGAGATGCTCAGCATCTCCCCAGACCCCAGCAGATCCAATCTCCCAGCTGATTTCCTCAGTGTTGCTGTGCACGTGAGACGTTTCACGGGTCTCCTCCAAAGGCTACCCAGAGATCACACAGAAGGGAAGAATTTGGGTCTGTGCATTGCCAACGTGATCTCAGACCGCATTCCTAAGACTCGAGAGCTTTGTGAAAACCCAAAGCCAGGCAGAATAATTGCTGATACAGAAACATTTGAGCAGCTCAGGCACGCATTAGATAAGGGATCTTGTTTCTGCCTCCCCCTCCCCTTGGCCTGCGTGCTTCCTTTCCACATTGTTTTATCACGAACAGAAAATAACAGCAGAGACAGAGAGGCAGAGCCTGCCAACAGTGTGATTTATGTTGGCTTTGGAGCTGAAACACTTGATAAAGCATCCAAAGCCTTGGATGACTGCACAGGGGCTGCAGCAGAGCTGGGTACCAGTGTGACCTCTCTCTGCCCGTGGAGCTGGCAGGGGAGGGAGGACTGAGGGCAGAAACCGCAGGGATGAGCTCAGATGGGAATTGCAGCAGTGGTGACGCTGGGCTGGGGTTTCCCAACCTCCAGCCCCTTCCTGCACCCACAGCCACCCCTGCTCCAGCCCCTGCTTCCCCATCCCTGCCCCTCGGCAACCTCATGGGGAACTGCCTGCTCCAAAAAAAAGGAAGAGCAGGTGGAGCACAGCCCACCCAGGTCATGAGGCTGCAGCCTGGTTTGGATAATAAATATCACCCAACGTCCTGCTAGAAAATGCTCCAAGGATGGAGATGGAGACCATGTGTCTGTGGAGGGATGTGTCCACAGCAGGATGGAGGCTCTGCAAATTTCTCAGCCCAGTTTGGAGATACGCAAATGACCACGTTGGCAGAATTTTTCACAGGACTGGGATAGAAAGAAACGGGTTACCAGAGCCCAGTGTGTATTTGTTCATTCCTATCCCGGCAGTGAGATTTCTCCCTTATTTAAATAGCGTCTCCAAGGCTTTACCCTTACTCATCTAATAAAGCAGCGTGTCAACACCAGTTCTGCATCACAAAATGAAGGGCACTCAGTGATTCCCCCACGGGACAATTAAATAAAGAGAGAAGAAAACAAAGGATCATCTCTGCCTGAGCACAGACCTCTCATTGCACCATGGGGCCGGAGGGAGAGGGATTCACCCTGCCCAGCTTCCAGGAGAGCAGGGCTGGACAGAGGAATTCAGGGTTCTAAACCACTGAATAAAAGCTCAGGGATAATCCTCCAGGTGGGATGGACAGGGGGCTCTGGCAGCAGCACTGGGCTGCCCTGCACTGGTGTGCTCACAGGGATGTGAATCAACAGCAAATGGCTGAAATGGGAATTTGCTGGTTTGGAGCAAAAAGCCAACAGAGCCAAGCAAAACACCTCAATTTAGTGCTGGGCTTTGCAAACCCCATCCTCACAGAGCCTGCCCACAGCCTCACCACCCTTCCACTTCCCCAGACATCTGCAGACAGCAGCAGTGATGGCATCCCTGGGTTTAGCATAAAACCTGTTAAATTCTGGGGGTTTTTAAAGAAAATATTTGAGGGCATTTTTAAGACATCTCCATTGAGTTGCTTGCCCCCCAAAAAAGGACACTTGGAGAACAGAGCTGTCCTGAAACATCGTTGCTGTCAGGAAATATGGTGCTCTTATCCCCTTTGTAGAAGGGAAGCGGGGAATGTGTCCTTTAAAGTGCCTCAAAATGAATTTAATTTAGAATGGATTTCACATTCGCATTTGATGAATTAAAACCAGTGTGGTTTAACAGCTATGTAATGGGGTATATATATGATCTGTTAAACAGGTGTTTGAGGTTTAGCAATTATCTAATAAGAGACTTATACATATTACAGTAGATAAACTTCAATAAATATGTTCTTAATCAACCGGAGAGCACTCAACATACAATTACCGTCCCTGCCACATCTTGTTGAAACGAGCAGCTGATTCAGTGCACGGCGGGGTTTTATGTGCTGCTTAAAAGAGAAAAAACCAAACCAAAAAAACCCTTGTCTCCTGTTTGTGCTGCTGGGGTGGGGTCTCCACGCTTTCCACCCGGGAGCTGGGTAGGAACCCTAGCAGTGATTTTTCCCGTGGAATATCCATGGAAGGGGATCCGTGTGACAAGCACCAGCTCCTGCCCTCCTCGCTGCCCACTCACCATGAAAATAAAAAGGGATTCGGGATGGAGAGCTTCATCCTGACGGAGGGATTTGCATCAGGACGTGTCGAAAGAGCAGCAATAGGTTTAATGTGCACCTCGGGATTGCCCCGTGCCCTGCTCCTGCCTCCTGGGTCCCTCCTGGGTAGGATGCAGAATCCCGGTCCCATTGCGGGGTTAACGCTCTGATGTTTCGGCTAATTTGCCACGTTCCTAGCTCGGGTGTTAAATCTAATTAGCACATTAGTGCTGGCTTTCCCAGCTGTGAAACAGCAGGGAAATCCCTTCTAACCCCAGAGACAAACGCGTGAGTCGCTTCGGCAGCTTCCCCCCATCCCTGTGCCCTGAAAAGCCGAGTTTCACCCCAAAGCTGAGGACAATGACGACGCACCGTCCCTCCCACCGCCGGGAAAATAAACACAGGCTGCCGTGTGGAACAGGAAAGCACCCAGAAAGTACCACTGGGTTCACAGAGTTTGTTCTAGTTTTATGCACAGAGAAGAGAGAAGTTGGCAGTGGGCTTGAATCACTGCTGGGACAGAGCAAAATTCAACCCACTGAATTTTGAAATTCAAGCCCTGAAACCGCATCCAGCGCTCGCTGGGACCTCCAGCAGCCCCTTCCCAACCCACGGTGTAACCGGGGGGGCATCCCCTGTGCTGGATTAACTCCGTGCCCAGCCAGGAGAGCGGGGTTTGGAGGGGGGTTTGGAGCGGGGTTTGGAGGGGGGTTTGGCTGCAGCCCTCGCTGCTGAAATGGGGGTTCGGGCTCTGCACAGCCTGCGGGCCCCCCTCTCACCGGGGACACGACAGGCGCAGCAAGGCGGGGGAGACAGCGATCCCCCCTTGCCAGGGAATTTTCCTGTCTTTCCCCTCGGCTGCACACACACGTTTTGGAGCACAGCATCAGTGCTGTGTAATAGCCAGGCTCGCTCGGGCTGGGCAATCTGAGTGGCTCGCATTGATTTCACAGCAGCCAAACGCGCCGAGCCCAGGCGTGCCCGTGGGATGAGCGGCTCCCCGGGCACAGCCTGCCCCGGCTCAATGATTTCTGCCAAAAAACAGAGGCACAGCCTGCCCCGGCTCAATGATTTCTGCCAAAAAACAGAGGCTGTGCAGCCCTCCCTCGCCGTGCACAGCCCGAGCTGTCTTCTCCTGGTGGTACGTTTCCCCCCCGTCGTTCCCAGTGCAATTTTATCGATGACTGTATTGCTGGTTATTTAATTATTCCCTTTTAATCCCTTCAAGCAGATGAGACATAAAAGCAAAGGCCATTAGCGGCTCTGGAGCGACGTGCCGGGGCATCAGCCTGGCGGGCAGAGCGAATCCCAGCCTGGATTGTGCCGCCCACCCACCATCCCTGTGCTGGACAGCCATGTGGGAAGAGGCATGCCGGAGGGAACAGTGCTTTAAATAGACAACCAAGTGCGGAAAACAAGGAGGAAGGTGCCAAGGATGCCCCAGGGCCCGTTTCCACCCTCCCCAGAGCGCCCCAGCCCGCACTCACAGGCGCCCGCTGCAAGAAGCAAAGGCTGAGCATCCTCGGTGGGATTTTCTGCTGAGCCCAAATTCACAGCACCCCAACCCTGCTGTCACCCCCAGCACCCCGCAGGGATGCCTGCCGTGTTCCTGCTAAGTTTCAGCTGACAAGCTCAGGTGGAAGGAAAGCAAAAGACATTTGCTTCTTTTTTTAGACCTGAACGGAGAAGTTGTACAATTTCAGCGTATAAATAATTGAAGGGCTAATGTGATCTCAAACTGAGCACTTATGAAATGGAAACGTCCCTGTTGACAGATGAATTCCTGTACATTTTCTTTGGTTGAGCTCAGATGCCCATTTTGCGCTTCGAAGCAGATGAGGTCACCCTGGCTGGACAGCACACGCTGTGCCTGGCAGGGACCTGGGCCTTTGGAAAGGAAAAAAGGATAATAACGATAATAGTCGTAATAAAGGACTGAGATTTTACAGGCTGCAGGGTGGCGCATACAGCTCAGTGCACACATTTGCTCTCCCTCTTCTTCAAAGACCTAATTCCCTGGGATGTCCCCAGGCAGCTGGAGATGTCCCCGGCCAAATCCCCGGGATCAGCCCAGGGACCACGCTCCCAGCAGTGTGGGAGGGATGGAGGGGAAGGTCAGGACCCCTCCCAGACGGGCAGCACAGAGCTGCCCCCAGCGTGCCATCACCTCCCCCCACGCTGCCGCTGTGTTTATGTTCTGCCTTCCTTCAATTATAATTAATAGCGGCTCATTATCAGGAGGGGACCGTTTATAAGATTCAATTAGAAGCCATTTATTTTAATGCTTTTGAACACAAAATGAGTTTGATCTCAGGAAACATTTCATTAGCATAATCTTCCCATAACAAGATCATCTCCTGAGCTTGACATATTTACCCGCGGGTACCAGGGGGAGGGACGGTGTCCGAGCTGGGAGCGGTCAGCAGGGCACGGCCAGCACCCTGCAGCACCTCCCTCAGTGCAGGGAATGGCATCCTCAGCAGTTCTGTGCGAGTTCAGCTCTCTCCTGGCACCTGCTCCCCATCACCAGCAGCAGACTCTCAGAGCTGGCTCGCCCTGGCAGCCCCAGCGTGGCCAGAGGTGCCACAAAGGCAGCCCTGAGCCACCAGCAACGCTTTGCCCTTGGCCAAACACAGCCCAGGGGCTGGTGGCAATGCTCCCACTGACCCCTCCAGCTGGAACCCAGCCCGCCCCAGCTCCAAACAGCTCTCAGCAAAGCTGTGCCATGGCACAGAGAGGGAATGAGATCATTTCATTTGACTGTTCAGCTTAGGAAATTTAGTCATGAAGCAGGAATGAAAACTTGTGTCTACTCCAAGTCAAAATGCTCAATACAGCATGGCCATTTTTTTCCCCAGGGATAATCATCTCTGATTTGTTGCCCATATGGAAGATGTATTGGTTTTCCAGACACTGGATGAGTTATACATTTCGAAAATAAGCTAAGCTGTCCATATATTCAAAGTAATATGATACCATTCACTTAAGCTGCATAGTGCACCACCACGTATTCTGGGTATAAAACTAGGCCATGAACATATTTTTAAATGCTTGGTCTTTATCAGAGCCCTGTCTGGAGCTATTGCCTTCCAGAGAAGGATGCTCACGGTGTTCTGCCACATCAGCTGCAAAACAGATGGATAAAACACCCCGACCCTGCCTCAAGCACCAAGCCCTGGCAGTGCCTGTCCCTGGGGGAACAGTTTGGTTTCAGAGCACAGGGATATGGGCCTGCAGAGTGCAGAAAAGCTGTGCCTTGTTTGTTGGATGCAGAAAGAGCCCCCTTAGCCCCAGATCTGCCTGACCCCTCTCCAAGCTGGGCTCAGGCACCCTTTCCCAGGCCTGGTGCTACCTCCCTGTTTAATCCAGGGGCAGGCATGTTACAAAGAGGCAGGAACTGAGGCCCTCAGATCATTTCAAATGGACAAAGGGTATAAAAAGAATATAATTACTATTAGAGCACTGGCATTGCAGAGCAGGCATAGGCAGTGCCCACACTGCTGGCCCCTCTGCTGCCCAGCTCGGGCACTGGGCATGAAGCCAAACACTCCCTTCCCAGGATCTTGTTTTAAAGCTGCCTAAAAACACTGGGAAGTAAATTCTCCCCCGAAGAAATCTCTGGTGTCACAGCTCCAGATTATCTGCTAGTGCAGGAGGCAGCGCTCAAATATTTTAAAAGTATGGGCCATACGTTCTGGGAAATATAACATACACAGCGAAAAAAAACATTGCCTCCCATATGGGCTTGGAGAAGCTGCGGATTACAGCCAGATGGCCGGTAACTCAATGCAGCTGAACAGGAATCTCTGGGCCAAATCCATCCCCTCCACAGCCACCCTGAGCCCAAAAGGCTTACGACATCGCTCAGCCCCTGGCGTTTCACTCCCGCAAGGTGGGAGTCATCTGCCTGTGGGAGCCAGGCTGTGACAGATAGCTGGAATTGGGGACCTGCAGCTGTTCTTCCTGCTCTGGCATGGGCCTGTCCCCCCTCCCAGAGGGGCTGGAGCCCCCCTGGTTCTCTCATTAATGTCCTGGGAATGGGAAAGTTTGGGGGAATTAGACAATAGGTTTAGAAGAACTCAGTGGCACCAAAGCATTTCATACCCACTCCATGGGCTCTCCTTTACTGGAGCGTTGGGTACCTGTGATTTTGGGCTGACCACGTCATGTCACCGCCTCCTCGGTGCTGTGCCTCCAGCTCCGTGCTGCTGGACAACCCCCCCTGCACTCTGTCACTTTTCCCTAATGCTTTTGTCAGGATAAATGAACAGAAAAATCTATTTTTGTGCTTAATTTGCCACAGAGCTCGGGCGGTGAACAATCCCTGAGCAGCACCCACACCAGAACCACACAGCTCCTGCCTGCTGGTGGCACAGGGCTGTGGCAGGCAGTTCTGGCATGGCCAGGTCACCAAAATTGCTCCCTGAAAATCCCAGTTGTGCCCAAACCCTGGAGGGGGCAAAGGATTTCCTGCAGCCATGGGAGCAACACTGGCAGCATCCACTGTGGAATTACACAGCACGTAGGGCTGGAAACACAAAACCTCTCCCAACAGGCAACTAAAACACTCCTTAACACCACATGAGGTGTGTTTCCAGCTGTTCTGCTGTTGAATAAGTGGCTGGGGATGGAGCAAAGGCTGGAGCTGCCCAGGCTGCTGGGACAGGCCGAGCCTCCTCCACTTTTCCATCACCGGATTTTCCCCGCCAGGCCGGAGTGCCCGGTGTGCCGCATCCTGCCCCGCCGTTCGCCGTGACTCACCCGCCAGCCTCCCCCTGGAAGCACCAATCCTGCTCCTCTGCCTCTGCTCCCCCGGTGTTACTGTCCTTATGAATCATTAGCCTGCAACAGGGACACCAGATGCGCTCCAAATGAGTCATCTGAAGGAGGTGAAAGGAAAACCAGAGCCGCCACATATTGGAACTCCCCGTAACAAGGAAGGGACTGTGCATGTAAATCACTATTGTGACTACAGCCATGAGGATTGTTGGGAACACGTCGACTTGAGGAAAAAACGCCAGGCCAGAACACTTCCAGGGATGGGGCAGCCACAGCTTCTTGGGGAAATCTGTTGCTTCATTAATGCCTTTGCCTTAATGAAGTTGAATTTAAGCACAGCTCAGGGGTGGAATGATGCAGAGCTGGGGTGCCCAGCTGGAAATCTGTAGGTGCACAGGGCTGCTGCAGAGCCTGGTCCCTGGGCTTTGGGACACCCACAAACCAAAGAGAAAGAGTCCATCAGCCCTGCCAGGAGCTGCTGCCCCAGCCACGCCTGCCCACGAAGGGAAGGCAGGGGCTGTGATCATGGGAATAAAGACAATTTAGTTTGTGACAGCTTAGATTATTGCCTGGGTACAGAGGGGCTCAGAGCCACCCCAGAGGGCAGGCAGAGAAGGGCAAGGGAGATGCTGCAACAGAGTCTGGCCACACATTTAATAAAGAACAAGCACAGCTTTCCTAGTTAACCTGGCTCCATGAGGGAGTTCTATGGGATTTTATGGAGTCTCACTAAGATCTGCACCCTGGAACAACCCCGGAGAAAGGGAGAGGGGCTGAGCTCCTTGGTGTCCCATGCCCTGCCCAGAGCTCTGCCAGCACAGGGCCCTGAGGATCCCAGCTGGCAGAGGGAGCCCTGGCAGTGCCAGCCACCACCATGGTTCTGCCAGCTCATCCCAAATCATTCACATCCCTCCCCTCATCTCCAGGCTGCCCACAATGCTCTTCTCAGCACCTCTGAGGAACTGGGGCTGTTTTTTCCCTGCTCAAGAAGCTTTTGCAGCAGTCACAGGGAAGGCAGGGGATGGGACAGGCATGGATTAGGGGCTCACAAAAACATCCTTGCTAAAAAGCAATCTCCTTCCTCCAGCTAACACAACCACTAAAAATGGGAGCAATCTGCCTGTCCCAGACCCCACAGCTGAGCAGACGTGTGGGGCTGTTTGCAGCCTCAGAAAATACCAAAGCACAGCCCCGCTGCCCCTGCCTGACTCCTGGAAGGAAAACGCTGGGAGCAGAGCCACTGCCAGCCAGCAGGATGCCAGGATTTGTGTGCACCAAGTCTCCTACATGGGTAAGACAGAAAGGAAGAGGATTTTGAGCAGCAGAGAGAGGCACAGAGAGCTCTGAAATCCCTCTGGCTTCACTTCACCAAGGTCTATGTTTAACCAAGCCAGCTCCCTCCCTGCCAAATGCAAACATGATCCTCGGGGGAATTACAGAGCAAAGAATTTGGATGAAGCAGCTTTAAAAAAAAAAATAAAAAAAAAAAAAAAAAAGGA
>VYXF01000788.1:741802-772972 GCA_013397295.1 Polioptila caerulea | reverse complement strand
CGGCTTAAAAAAAAAAAGAAAAAAAAAAAAAAAGAAGGAAGACATCCAATAAATACTTAAGGGAACGACTGAAGAAGAGATTTCCAAAAATTCAGAAGCATTAGGGGTTGCTCTTCGGGGAAAGCCAGTTTGAGCATTTCCAGGAGCTGCTGTTCCAGCACTGTGCTGGTGCTCCTGGGGATGCCCCTGCCTGCCCCAGCAGCCTCCCGTGCCCAGGAAGTCTGTCTTTATTTCTGAGCATCCCCAGAGGTCACCCACCGACAGAAAAGTCAGAAACCACCTCAGGACAAGTGCAGTGGTTAAAAAAAAATTACTCAATCCATCTTGAAGAAATCTGGAGGTCCCTCACCATGCGGCCCTGCCCTCCAGGCTGAGCAAACCACCAGGAATCCCCTGATGCCACCTTGGGGGCAGGCCAAGGCGAGTGCAAGCCCCTGGGGACAGCAGATAAGCCAGATTTCATTACCTCTCTATCTTCCTTGGTGAATTTTCTCTCCCTCTGGTCCCGTGGTTCCACTGCTGTGGCAGCAGGACGTGGTGGTGCCCTCCCCTACAACCCCACGTGTAGGATGCTCTGACTCTGACACGAGGGGCTTTGGAACAACAACATCCACCCCCAAGGCTCATCCTGCATCCCCCCAGCTCCCACCACTGACAGAGACAGATGGGCCCAGCCTGGGGGTCTGAGCACACAGGAAAAGGGAGCCTGCCCTCACTTTTATTTGCCTGGCAGCAGGGTCACACTGAGGGTTTGGGGCATTAACTCTGCACCAGTCCTGACTCTGCTGGCCCAGTGCCACCCCAGCACCCTCACGTGCACCCACTGAGCAGGCAGTAAAGGCTGTGGAACACGTGCATTAAATAAATTATGCTGTTGCAAGATGGATTTGGCTGCGTGGTGCTCCGAGTGGTGCATTAACATCCCACCAGAGGAGGGAGAAAAGCTTCTCCTTCCCCCCAGCCAGGATGGAGGAGCCGTGGGGTGCCCCAGCAGCTCCGTGCCTGTTCCCTTTGGCAGGGCACTCGGGAGGATGGGAAGGGAAGTTTGTTTTCAAGACAGCTCCCTCCAGGTTCCTGGGTTTTCCAGATGGTTTGGCTGTCTGGGGATGCCTCTTGATGCCTTTCACAGAGCGAGCCCTCCCTGAAATATGGGAAATGGGAACTAATGCTGAAGTCAAAAAACAGACTGCAGGAGACTAAAAAGACAGATGTGTCAAGAAATCGAAGAGTGGCTTTTTCCCTTCGCCACTATGGCTGTGGGACTCTTTTTATAGCCAGAATATTAATGTGAAACAAACCCTTCCCAAAATGTCTGAAGTTAAGAGCCTCTTTCTGCAGCGGAAATTGCTAATTCAATGCAGGGTAGACCTATGTCCACAGGAAATGGGAGTCTGGAGGAAAACCAGGGAATTCCTGGGGAAGGCATCCCTGGGTGAGCCAGGACCTCCAAGGGGATGTGCAATACTGCAGATGGTTGTTGCAGGTCCCTTCCAACTGAATTATCTCACCCTATTCTGCCGTGTGTCATCCGTCACCCCTGGAGCTGTGAGTGCTCACAGGGACCTTATTTTGCACCCCCAGCCCTTGGAAAAATCTCCATTTCCTCGAGCTGTTTCCAGGGAGACTCTGCCACTCCAGCAGTAGCCCAGCAGGGAGGAGAAGGCACGCTCGCTGCCTGCTTTAAACAAGAAAATCCATACATGGTAGGAAAGTTTGTAAAAGGCAGAATCATTTCGATCTCAGATAGAGTCAGCACGTGATGGAAAGAATTTCCCCACTGGCAGGGCAGGGGAATCAATTTAAGGTGTTTACACAATGCAAAGCTCCCAGTGTATAATTATCATTTTATAGTCAATCAATTGTAATTCTGATCCAGAGCACAGCACAGGAAAATTAGCATTCAGGAGCACCTTTGATAAATTAGCGAGGATTACGGAGTCTGTGTTTGCAGAGATTTTGGTCTGGCACTAAGGGAGGGTTTAAAAATGGCAAAGTTTTTGCCTCTGCAGCTGAATACACATGGGACTGAGGAATTTAAAGCTGTTTAGTTCTGGAAGAGAAGTAGGATTAAAGCTATGGAGAGGGCAGGGATCTATTCTGTATTTGATTAGGAGTTTTATGATGCAAAGAAGCTTTAGGGAAGGCTTCAACTCTCCGTGCACAGGATTATACACATCACTGTATTAATTATTAGTATTAGAATAACACCCAAAAACCCCAGCAGCGTGCAGAGCCCTCCTGTTCCATATATTTTGTGTTTCAGCCAAGCCCAGCTGAAGCAACCCAGGATCTGAGCTGATCCCTGGGGTAAATTACCTCGAATCACCCCAGCGCAGCCACAAATCTTTCCCAAAGGAAATCTCAGACAGGGGTTGATGAGTGTTTCCAAAAAAAGACCTTCCCTACAGACCTGACATCATCATCCTTCGCCCAGATTCCTGCAGCAGGTCCTGGGAGGGAATGCAGCATTTCTCCCTGCCCAAGTGCCACTCTGCAAAAAGCCAAAGCATCCTCAGCAGGGAGGGGGAAGCCAAACCCCCCAAAGGTTTTGTGGGGCTGGAATCAGTCAGTCCTCGGTGACAGGGAAGGTGAGACAGGCTTGGTGCAGATGGAGAGATGCTCCCAGGAGCCCAGCACTGCCTGCCTGCCTCACCAGATCTCAGGGATGAAATCACTCCCAGAAAACAGCAGAAAATCAATCCAGTGAAAAGAGATGTTTTTGCTGCCAGGGGAATGGCTTGCCCAGCTCACAGGCTGCACATGGAAAAACAGCTTCCAAAAGCTGCTGGACTGAGGAGCTGAGGTGGCTCCAGGCAGGAGAGGCCCAGAATTGGCAACACCCCACACACCCACTCCTCATCCACCTGCCCCTCCAAGCCTTTTCTTTGGGAAAAGGAAGGATTTGGAAACTCCTGATCCCAGAGGAGCCAGGCAATTACCAGGATTTCCTCCCCTGACCTGTCTCTTTTCCAAAGTGCCTTTTAGCAGCACAATTAATAGACAAAAATGAATGGGGAGGGGAAAAAAAAAAAATAAATCCAGCAGCAAAAGGGGCCCAAGCAGCAGCTGGGTGCAGGCACTGTGTGAGCAACACTCCCTCACCAGATCCATCCTTGGGGAAGCCACTGGGCTCGGGATGCAGGGGAGGGAAGCTGCTCTGTATGCACAACCCACCCTTCATCTGCACCGGCTTTATCATGGTAATACCGGGAGCCCAGTCTGGTGGCAATAATCTCCTCATTCTCTGCCATTTCCTCACGGGGGTAAAGATCATGGAGCATTAACACAACGGATGTGCACTTTGAACCAGAAGCTGTTCCCTGGGCTATAAATCAGTGCCTGCCACTGCAGCACAATGGCCCTGAAATTAATTACCCTGTCCCTTTGCCAAAGGGAAAGCGCCCTGTGCCGCTGGGGATGCAGGCACAGCCCTGGGGACAGCCCTGGGGTGGCTGGAGCCACAATTTTGGCTCCACATCTCCCTTGAAACCTCTGCAGCCATCTAATGTACTTGGGATGGTCTTGTCCTGCTCCCTCCTCATCCCCGTGATGCTGCTGGAGCTTCAGGGGAGCAATAAAAACACCAGGTTGGGCCACGGAGCCCAGTCATTCCTTGGGGTAAATCCCCATGGGTTTTGTCCCTGTGCTGATCCAGGCAGCTCTCCCAGACAAATCTGCTTTCCACAGGTTTGAGGATGGGCTGCAGTGTACAGAGACATAAAGAACAAGCTGAGAGCCAAAAAGGGCAGGGAAGGAATGTTTTCATTAAAACCTACAAAACACAAGATGTTTCTAACATTTGTCAGATTAAAGAGCTATCCCCTCAGCTTTACACCTTTCCCATTGTATCTCAGAGACAGAGAGGAAGGGAACAGGGCAGACAGCCCAGATCTGAAATCTGGGTGATCTCTGGGTGTCTCTCAGTTCCCAAAAACAGCTGGACACTGCTGCCTCAATCGGCCCCTCCACATTCACCAGAAAGTCTCCCACCCCCATGGGATGGATCCCCACAAATGCACATTATTCCTTCTGACCCCTCTGGCTGAAGGCACCCCTCAAACGACACACAGACCCCCTGACCAGTGGGCACTTGCCAAATTCCATGCCCAGGAACCCACGGTGCAGCAGTGGATGTGCCAGCAGTGCCAGCTGGGAGTGGTGCCAGCAGGAATTTGGCTGCATGGAGCGGGGTTACCCTTGGGCTGCTCTCCCTCCACACCTCCTGCTGCCCTAGGAGATGCTGTTGGTGAGAAACACAAACCTTCCCCACAGCCAAGGAGGTCACATCAAGCAAGTGGTGAAGATTTCCAGCTCGAACAGACTGTTCGGGGGTTGTTTGCAGTAAATTTTCTGGCTGGTTTGTTGTTTTTTAGTTGGGTTTTTTTTTTCATCTCAGGAACTGGCACAGCAGAGCTCGCACACAAGACCTTGTCCCACGTGAGACACAAGAAAAACGCAGCTGGTGCCCACTCAGAGCATCTCCTGCCTGACTTGCAGGTCTTTTGACCCGCTGCAAACTCTCACCTCAGCTCTTCCCACCCGCCCTCAGTGCCAGGGCTGGCAGTGCCACCCGTCCATCTGCACACCCAGCAGGGTGGCTGCTCCTCCCAGACAGGAGCCGAGAGCATCGCTGCTTTTGGGAGCCAGAGCAGCAAAATTGATGTGAAAATGAGACCTGAAAAGGTCGGTGCTAACGGAAGGGAGAGGTTGTACAGCACAAACAAAGATCCGATCCAAGTGAGGCAGAGTAAAATGGAAGCATCCATCAGCTCCGAGGTGTTTGCTTGCAAAGCAGAGGCTCTGGCTATTAGTTTCACCAGCATTTAAAAAAAAAAGAAAAGGGGGAATTGCAGCACTTTTTCAGCCTGACTCCCTTCCTGCCCTAAAAGGTGTAAAAGGACAAAGAAAGATGATCCGACCAACCAAAACCCAGGCCACAAAGAAGCAAGTCCATTTATTGAAGAGGTATTTACATTTTAGGCAAGAAAGCTGAAAGTATTCCAAAAGAACAGCAGTTTTTGGTGCTGTTCCTCTCTCTGTCTCTACTACAGCCCATCACTGACAGCTTAATGAATAATACCCTGCACCCCTTGGCACCTGGATGAAACCTTGTTAGGCAATGCCACTTGGAAACCACAAAAAAAAAATTTAAAAATAAATAAAAAAGAAAGGAAAGATGGAAAATCAGGATAGGAAAGATGGAAAAAGCCTGAGAATTCACCACAGCACAACCTGCCAGGTCATGCCAGCACCAGCTCCTCCATCAAAATACATTTTCAGGGCAATTTCCCCAGAGAAACCTCTCTTCCCTGTCCTTTGCCATCACAGCATGAATTATTTCTATTCTGACACTCCATAACTGGGACAGAACCCAGAGCATTTTGGACCCTGGCTGGAGAATCTCTAATCACTGTTTATAGCTGGTATGTTGGAGTGAAAATAAAACCCCAGTGCTCAGCAAGGCGAGGAACATCTCGCCTCTACATTGCCATTTTTAGCTCCCTGAAGGTACACGAGTCCTGGGAGGCAGAGCCTGGGGAAGGGCCCACTTGTCATCCCCAGAGCAACTGATATTGGTGGAAGAGAGAAAGACAAAGTCCTGCCTGTCTGTGGGGATGCCGTGGCTGTTAGCAGAGCATCTTCACACACAAAACCTTTTTGGTTTGAACCAAATCCCGTTTTCTTTGCACTCCTGGTCACACATCCTTTAGCCACCTGAGCTGATGTGAGCACTTAATGAATCACTGTTTTTATTCTCAGGATAAATTAGATCCATAAGGGAAAAACCCTCGCTCACCACTGAGCTGGTCTCAATGACCCTTACAGGTCCCTTCCAGCCTGAGATATTCTAGAATTCTAGAGGAGTTCTTGCTGCTGGAGGTATTTTTGGGGCCCAGAGGAGCTGCTGCTTCCCAAAGCCCTGTCTCCCTCCCAGGTGGCACATCCAGGCTGTGCTAGCCCTGTTCTGCACCTCGGAGCCGCTCCCAGACGAGCGGAGCAGGAAAAGAACATTTTTAATTAAGTGATTTTGGCTGAAGTTTTTATAACCGAAAGGCCCCAGAACAAGAACAAAAGCTTCCTTTCAGGCAAAAATAAATGTTTGATGAGGTATTTAATCAAAACCAGCACAACTTTGAGGGAAGGGGACAGGAATTGTGCCAAGAGGGTGTATTGCTGTGTTTTGGAGGACAGGAGGTCCCCCTGCCCACGGTCACTTGGGACCACCAGGACAACATCCCTGACTGTCCTGCAACTCCCACCCCACCATTGTGGTTTAACAATGGTCAAAACCATTTGGAGAGCAGGGTGGGTCCCTTACAGGACACCCAGAGCTGGTCCCAGGGGTGCCCCACTCTGCAGAGCTGCTGAGCCCCAGCAGCTCCTCACC
The DNA here is from genome assembly GCA_013397295.1 of Polioptila caerulea. Classification (NCBI taxonomy): domain Eukaryota; kingdom Metazoa; phylum Chordata; class Aves; order Passeriformes; family Certhiidae; genus Polioptila; species Polioptila caerulea. Next base: position 766,584 of record VYXF01000788.1, on the reverse strand, counting down.
TTCCCAAACCAAGGCTGCTCCTTCCAAGTCCCAGCTCAGCAGGTGACAGCAGGGAGCTGGCTGTGCTTAGAGGGACCTCACACACCTCTTCATCCACTGGAGAGGATGCTCTGGGCCCCTTACCCTCTTCAGCAAGTGACCCATGCAAGCATCACATCCCAAAACCCTGTATCAAAAGACCTGCCTGGAATATATATATCTATTACCATTTTTTCCTTCTAATAATAAAACATTTAGTTCTAGGTCACTAAGCAGAGGAGATGGAAGACGAGAGGGAGAGCTGCTCTGATCTCTTTTGCAGCTTTTTATAGAGGAATGTTCTGCTTAACTGCCTTGCTGAAAAAAAACCAACCTGCCCGCAGTATAAATGGGGACTGGCCCTCAGCCAAGGCTGCCCGGCTTCAACCTGCTGGTGTTATGAGCTCTGGGGCTCACTGGTAGCCAAAGGTAAGGAGCAATTTACAGGATTGGTGTAAAAGCTCATTTTCCCTGCCTGGATATTCACAGGAGAGCTGAGCCAGCCCCAAAAACATCCATCAGGGGCAGATCCTGAGCAAGGAGATGGGGAGGGGGGGCACAGCCCAGCTCCAGCTGGGGACAGCAGGGAATTGCCTGGACCAGCATCCTCCAAAGCACCACGGAGCCCCCAGAGCCAGCTCAGCTCTCCTCCATGCCCGTGCAGAAAACCAGCACAGCTTTCCAGGGACACACCACCTCCCTTCTCACATGAGATATTAAGTTTGGAAATGCTGAGACTGGCAAAGCCCTCCAGGATCATCAAATCCATCACTGAACCACAACCCTGAGCAGCATCTGCATGGTGTTTGAACACTTCCAAGGACGGCCACCTTGCTTTGCTCCAAGTCTGTGTTATTTTGGGAATAACCCTGGATAAATGAAGGGAAAGGGAGCACAAAGCCAGTGGTGGTATTTGGTTGGATTAAACAGAATTTAAACAGAATTTAAACTCCTGCAAGTTCATATACTCCTACAGCAATATGCTATAAAGCTTTACACACATCGATTTAGGGGGGGAAAAAAAAAGAAAAAAAAAGGCAGTTTGCTTGTTTTTTCTTCAGCATTATGAACCAATAAGAGAGCAAAACCCAAGTCATTACTGAAAAGCCGGCGCTCACGTAAGCCTTACAGAAAATGTCTGTCTCATGGCTTGATAGCCATAACAAAAATGATTAATAATCTGCTGCAGACACTTATAATTGCGATAGCTTCCTCTTGTGAATTTAAATAGCTTTCTTGAATTACTGCCTTTGACATAATCAATAAAGCTGAGTTATTGCTTTATCAGCCAGGTCTCTATGGCAGGGGAGAAACAGAAACCTGGGGAGACAAAATCCCTCCAAAAATTCAAAGCCGGGGGGCTTGTCCCCAGCAGGGCTGGGCCACTGTGGCCCCAGGGCCCCTCCAGGCTTATTTATATCCCTTTAAACAGACCTGACAGCGAGCTGGAGACAGAATGGGAACCCATGGCAGCCCAGCAGCAAATATTTAATGACTCCTTGTAAACCCAACAACATGTTTAACTTTTCCCATTCCCTATAAAAGGGTTCTTATTTAGCCTAAGAGGACTCTGGAGTTAACTACAGGGTCTTATGACACGCCAGGGTGTCAGGGGGACACAGGGAGAGTTTCCAGTTCAGGATTTCCATCCTCTCCATGTGGAATATGGTGGGAGTCTGTCCCAGGGTAACCCACACCAGCAGCACAGGGATGTGACTTTTCCCTGCCCCCCAAATTAAACTTTTCACCACAACCAGCACTAGGGACAAATACTGTGTTTTCAAGCCTCAGAGAAAACTCGGAAATTTAGAGATTTTTTTCTTCCTCCTCTTATGAAGAAAATAATAATAATAATAATATTTCTTTCCAACAGGCAGAAAAACACAAGAACTCTTTTTGAAATCTCCGGATTTGACAAAATCCTGCTTTAATTCAACACCCTTCCACAAGAGCTTCAAGGACCAAAGGAAAGCCTTCCAAAGCCACCAAGTAAATAACTTTGGGGCCAGAGCAGAAAGCCCCAAGGAGATGCTGTCCCATGCACCATCCCTCTCGACTGGCCAGCACAGCCCCTGCTTCTCCTCTGCCTGCAGGGATGGCTCAGGGTGGCTGTGAGCAGCACCAAAGCTCCCCAGCAATGCTCTGGGGACAGAAATGCTTTCTGCTGGGAAAGAAGCCTAAAAATGAGCTAAAAATAATCTCCCTGAGGTCAGCAGTGTCTTGGGGAGCAAGTGGTCTTGCAGAAGAGAGAGGTTTCCATTTTTGAGGCCAAACTAAAAGTTGACTTTTTATTAGAGAAAGTGGTTTTTTAGAGCTCTTACTTCTTTTCTTGACTGGGGTTGGAAACAACCATGCTGGTGAGAACCCAGTTTCAAATTTGGCTGCCCATCACAGACAGAGAAATGCATTGACAAGATTTTCTTGGTCAGATAAAGGGATTTTGCTTGTTTTCAAATTCGTGCCTTTGATAGATTCTTTGAAGTGCAAAATATTTCGTTTTAATAAATGCTGCACCATATTAACATTAATTTTGGTTTTCTATGAGAATCCCCTGCTAGGTCTACCCAGAAAGCAAAAACACCCCCAAAATTAGGAAAAAGAAATTCCCCTGAGGTTAACAAGGACTTCCCATAACTCACTCTGAGTCTCTGCCCTAATGGAGATGGATGAGGCACAGGTGGGGCCGCTCTGAGAAAATCACATTTTTCATTTTGATAGCACCTTTTAACAGGAGCTCTCCAAGTGCTTGAAAACCCTTTAGTGCTGCTTCCCAGGCATGGGGCATGGCTGGAAATTCTCCTTGAGAGAATGAATCAAGGCAAGCCTTTGGGTTTTCTTTTCCCTCTGCTCAGAGCAGCAAAACCCAGCCTGGTGGCCACACACACCATGCTCTAACATCAGCATCCTGCACCAGTGCTGCCCTGCCCACGAATTTTAAAAATCCCCAGGCTTTTTTGGGATCCAAAAATACACACAACAAATAAAAACCTTGCTACTGTTTTGCTTCATCTGTGCTCTCAGCACCGTGGAGGAGCCAGCACAACAAATATTTCCCAACGGATCATTTCTTTCTGAAGAGATAAATGAGCCAAATCTTGTTAGATTGAAGACCAGAGACAAGTATAAAGTGGGATTTTCCTGTCTAGGAAAAAAAAAAATGTTCCTTTTTCTTGACTAACCAAAGTCTGCAGCATCTTTTCTTGTCACCTTAATTCCCCAGTCGCTCCCACCACACGTTGGGAAAAGCCTTACACAGCAGGAGAGCACCCACCACATCTCTGGGGGGGAAAAGGGGATTAACAGACATAATCAAATCCCAGTTTTAGTGGAAACCTTTCTTTAATTTAATCAGCATCACGGATATTACACCAGCGACGTGTTAAGCTAATATAGAGGCACGCCTCTGCTGGAGAATTAGGATGATTGAAAAGCAGGGGTGACACAGTGGGATTGCTCATGGAGAGGCTCAACAGCTGTCTGAGGGTTTGGGCAGCCCCATGCCCAGGCAGGGAGTGCCCACGGATGGACACAAGGCTAAATTTAGGAGCAACATTTTGGGGAGAAGCAGATTCATTCTCTTACACCGGGGTTAAGCAGTGACAGAGATGGGGCATGAAAGAGTCACCAAATGCCAGCTCCTGTGAGGTTTGGGTTCCACCAGAGGTGGATGTCAGGAGATCATAGAATGGATTGGATTGGAAGGGACCTGAAAGCTCATCCAGTCCCACCCCATCCCTGGGCAAGGGCCCCTTCCATTATCCAAGCCTGCTCCAGGTCTGGGCAACCCGGCCTTGGGCACTGCCAGGGATGCAGGGGCAGCCACAGCTTCTCTGGGCACCCTGTGCCAGGGCCTGCCCTCCCTCTGAATAAGGAATTTCTTCTTAACATCTAATATAAATCTTCCCTCTTCATTTAAAACCACTCCCCATCACCCAACCACACAAAAAGTTGCTCTCCCTGTTTCTTACACACCCCATTTAAACACTGAGAGGAGATGATCGGACTCCAAAGCTGCCAAACCCCAAACACAGGCTTGGTTTGGTGGACACGACTGCCTGTGCCTCAAAGCAGCTCCTGCATTCCCAACACAGCCTCAGAAAACCTCAGGAAATTTCGGGAAATAAAGAGGCTCCTGCAGCAGCAGCTGGCAGCAGAGGGCAATGTCCCTGCACTAACAATGTGACACCTTCTTCCAGAGAGAAAATGAAGATAAAGTTCCCATCCCCAGCCCAAATGACTGACGATGGCAAGGGAAGGCACAGCTTCTGGGGAAAGGGGGAAAAGCGACCTGGAAATTCCTGGAAACGGGAGATGCTGGCTCAGAACTGCTGTGCAGGGTCGTGCTGGGCTGGATCCTCCCCAGCTGGGAGCCTGCACCTCTCCTCAATCCCCTCCATCCCGGCTTGTGCTGCCCCGCACCGTGGCCTCCCTCTCTTCCTCTCCCCACACTACACCTTGTGGGATTGTGAATTCTCATTTCCACAGTAAAATGATTTAAAAAGCAGAGGGGCCAGCTCCTGCTCGCAGCTGCACAGAGGAAATTCCTGTCTGTCTCTCTGGGGCTTTGCTTTATCCGTGCATCCGTACTGGGGCTGCTCCCACCACCACCCTTTAATCGTTTTTGACTCTTACTTCCTCCAGCTCCTCATTCAGCTGCTTCAACCACCAAATTTCATTGTTTCCTGAGAGCAACAACAACAAACAATCAAAAACTCTTTATTAATGCTGAAAATAAACCTATTTAAGGGCTGCAGCTATGGGACTCAGTGATGCAGAGCAGCAGTGGGAGAACCAGCAGAGCTCCTGGCTCTGGGGAAAACCCTTTGAGTCCAAAAATTGAAACCACACAACTGGAGAATGCCATGATTTCTGAGACACGGCCGTGGCAGGCAGGATTGGTGGATCAGCCCTCAGCCTGGATGCAGCTGGTGCTGCTCTGGGATGGAGCCCGCAGCTGTGCCAAAGCCCGTGAAGGATGTTGAAAGGATTGGTGCTGGTTTAAGTGATCCCAGCCTGGCTTTGAGCAGGGTGGCCTAAACAGGGGTAATTGGCTCTTTGGGGGAGTTTTTGCTCTGCATTCCTAAGAAAAAACGACTTGGCATCCCACACGAGGTAAGGGTGTAAATAATCCTGAATGGACACCGGAGCATCCCAGGGACCACGAGGCACAGCCCCAGGGTTAAAAGCTTGCTCTGAATAAGGGACAAGCTTATGATGGGAAAAAGAACTTGTGGGCTTTTAGGCACAGATCCAATAAAGGTGTGGTAAAGTGCAAACTGAAGCAGGAGCCCTCCAGCCTCCCCTCTCTCCCTTTTCCAAATGGAGGGAAAAAGCAGTGGTGAGCAGAGCCAGTGAGCTGGATTTAAGAGGATACCTCTGACCTCACGCATTCCCCTAATAAAGACATCAGCTGAGGGTGAAGGAGGAAGGCAGGGGCTGAACCCAGGCGTTGGGGATAGTGAAGGAAACATTAGCAAGGGCTGGAAAAGCCCCAGGCATGGCTCTGGGTGGAAAATCTGGAGGTTGACACATTAGGTGTCCCTGTCACTGCTTCACACGCCTCCTGCTGCATTGCCACCATCTCTGGAACATTCCCATCTCCCAGGCTGCAACACACGTGTGCCAAGCAGGAAAATTTGAAACAACCCTGGCAGCCAGGTGCAATCCTACACGGAATTATGGATGGAGGAAACCTGCAGAAGTGAGGACACACGGAGCACACGGCAGACCCCAGGGACAAAACACCTCAAGGGGTTCCAGGCTATAGGAAGGGGCTTTTTGTGGGGTTAGAGTTATCCTGTGAGGGGTCACCAGGGGCCTGGCAGGCCAGCACTTATGGCCAGCAGGCAGAGCTCCCTGTTCCTGGCACATGAGCCGTGCTCGGCAGAGCTGTCACGTCGCAAGTGCCTCTCCGTTTATTAACGCACATAAACATTTTTGCTTGAAGTTTTGATGATCACTTCAGCAGCAAAAATGTTAACGGGACGTGAAGATCCGCAGGGTTTAACTGTCTGCCTCGGGAGGTCCCTGCAGGGTCCTGCTGGGGCTGTGACCTTTGGTTCATGTCCCCCACGCCCCCTCGGTGCCCACACAGGACCATCAAGGGCTGTCACAGCTCCCTTCCAACAGAGTCACCCCGGGGGCTCTCTGCTCTCACAAACACATCCAAAAAACTTGAAAATAGCCAAAAACCAACCCTTTGGCTTCTAGGACACAACAGGTCAGTCCCCCTCTGGCTCAACCCAGACTCAGAGCCCAGGAGAGTTAAGGGGAAACCTAAAAAAGCAGGATTTGGGAGGGGAGGTTCATTTTTTTCAACCTCCAATGATCATAAGACCTTGACCAAAGCTTGGTGCTCTGATTAGATCCTGGGGATGGGGGAACATCAAGATGGCACTTGCAGCCCATGGAGGAGTCCCTGAAGAGCACATGGGGTGTCCCAGAGCTCCTGTCACTGGCCAGGTGAGGGAGGAAGGAGAAGCAGCCTCTGCCTGGTGACTGCCATCTCCCAGGGACACAGCTGCAATGGGAGCAGTTCCTCCAGCAAACACCCACAGAACTCAGGCCACATGTTTCAAGGCATCCATTTAAAGGCAGAATCTAGTAAAATTAAGAGATCCTTGACAAGAACCAGTTTCTGTTTCTTGGCTCTTGCACGAAGCTTGTGGGGAGACTGAAGATATCACCTGCTATATTAGGCCTGATTTGCAGCTTAATGGCCCAAACCCACATATCTGGCCTTCAGCTGCCTCACCCACCCATGCTCCCAGCTCTTCAATAATTTGCTCCCTTTAATGTTTTTATGTGAACAGGTTTTCAGGCATGGCAGAAATCCACCATGAGCAAAGAAAAGGAGGCAGGGTGATCAGACATGTTTTCTAAACCCAGGGAAACCTTGTTTGCAGGTCAAGATAAACAGGCACCATACAAACAGAGAGCCAAGTGATGAATCCCTGGCTTCGCACAGCTTTGGGATGTGCCCTGCTGCAAGGACATGATTGGGGCCAAGCCCCTGACACCCCAAATCCACACCAGTGTTGGGGAGCACATTAACCCTCAGACCTCTGCAGAAACACAGCTCTCACGATACACCACAAATCAAGCACCCAAAAATAAAGGCGTGAAAAGCTTTTTGATTCCCATGGAAAAGGAAGATTCAGCATCTGGATGAGCCTCCCGCGGGCCACCCTGTCCCAGGAGGGTGGGAAGCAGCTCCTGCCGGGGCTTCCACCAATTAATGGGGAGTAGAAATACAAATTGTTTAAGCGGCAGCCGAGGTGCCGAGGGACTGCCGTCCATCCCCCCCCAGCACCCAGCGGCTCCAGGCTGACAGGAATTAATTGCGGCTGGGGGGAGAGAGGAGCCCTGCCCGCTCACAGCCGAGCTGCGCATCCCCGGAGGCATCTTCCCCTGCGAACGAGATTATTGAATAATCTGCCAGAGTCAGGCACGTTCCCAGGCCTGGGAAACACCTCTTCATTAAGGGAAGGGAAAGCGAGAGCATTCCCAGCTCCCCAGCCGGGCTCCCACCAGAGCCCCTCACCTGTGCCACGCAGGATGGTTTTCTCACCCAGGGCACCCGAGCATCTTTTCTTTTCAGCACTTGGTGTTTTTGGCAGGCAACGAGCCAAGAGCATCAGTGCCGTGCCCCACCAGGCGTTTGGCTACTTTGGGTCACCCCCAAGATCGCTGGAAGTGTTAAAACCTGGCTTGGACAGGGCTCTGAGCATCCTGGTCTAGCGGGTGCCATCCCTGCCCACAGCAGGTGGTGGGAACTCAATTTTTAAGGTCCAGACCAACCCAAACCATTTGGATTCCGTGGTGCCAGCACAGCCCAGCCCTGCTCCCATCACCGTGGGCATCCCTCCCTCGCAGCTGCCACTGCCTGCACAGACAAGGAGGGGAAGCCGAGGGAATTAAGCCGTGCAAGATGCATTAGTGATTTAACAGGGGGAAGGAAAGGACTGCAGATAAACCTTAATGATATAAATGTAACCTATAATTAACAGTTAACATGCAGGGAAGATAGCCCTCAGATGGAGCCGTTGCTACCGAGGAGAAAAGTGGTCATTTATATTCCATGTGGGTCCGGGAGCAGGCGAGGAAGCTCCCACACACACTGCCAGCACTTGCATGTGTAAATAACGGCTCCTTCAAATGAGGGAAAGAATTTACAGCAAACAACATTCTGTGTGCTTGCTCAAGTATCTTATGTTTAAATAATAGGAGCTAAGTGATGCATTTCTGCTCAGGCGCTAATCACTTCCAGGAGCCCGCAGCTCCGTGAGGGAAATTGCCTTCTTCAATCATTTAGGACCATCTATGGCTTCTCCGGACCCAGAGCTGTTCATTATTTGCCTCAGTTCATGCATGGATTTGTAGGGGGAAAAAAAAAAAAAATCAGAATTGGGGATTCACGAGCCCACGCGTTCCCTGCCACAATTCTGGGAGGGAGGAGACCCCATTCCCACCTCCTGTCACCCATGCCAGCCTGACACACAGCCCCCAGCCTGTCAGTGTGGGTTGCCCAGAGCAGAAAATGAAGAGCAGAGCAGTTTGCAGCCAGTGCAGCAGCGTCCCCTCCTCTGCAAGCACACCCAGGGCTTCCCTTGCCAACCCAAACATTATTTTAACTGCAAAACCCAGACCTGTCACGGTTGGAGACCTGCAGGTTTTTATAACCAAAGCTGGAAAACAAACAAAAGGCCAACACTTGGTTTTAATGCATCACAGCTTGGCCCCAAGCAGGTGAGAGGGGGAAGTCCTTCCCCCAGGGCCCTGGGCATCACCTGGAGCTGGCAGATCCTGGAGCTCCCAGCCAGGGCGTGGAGAGAACACGGAACCCACGCAGGTTGTTAAGGCTGTTGTGCTTTCCCAACTGCTAAAATTTCAAGTAGGCATTAAAAATCTTATTGAGACTATCAGCACATACGATTTGTGGTCATTTAATGCATTTCCTTTATGTTTCCCCGAGGCTAGAACAAACCCTATTTTCAGCTCATTTGCAAGAAAACTCTCTGAAGACTATAATTTACCTGCTACCAACACCATAAATCTTTAAAATTAGTTACTTAACTGTTTGCTAATGACCATGGATGTGTTCACTAATACAGCTACTTTTCAATTAGCTCACAAGAAGAAATTTGAGCAGAGAGGAATGCTTGGATTTTTTAAAATGTCAGTTAATGCTATCCCAAGACAACTGGGACAGCACTAAAGGACCCATCCTCCCTGCCACTCCAAAGCCAGCAGTTTGGGGACAATGACCCCAGCCAGGCTTGGCTCGCTGGATTCAGGCTCATTTCAGCATCCAGGGCTGGCAGCACATGCAGGAACACCAGAGCAGCGAATAAGCCAAAGAATTAAGGAAAAAGAGGGATATCCCCACTATGGGCAGGCCGATGGGGATGCAAACAACAGCTTAGGGCAGGGACCAGGCACCAGAAGGACATGGAGAGAGGCAGTGGGACCAAGAGAGCTCCCCTGAGCTGTGCTTTCCCTGCATCCCTGCAGCATCCCACCTCCTTCCTGCATTCCCTCCAGAGCTGGCTACACACAGCTACGCTCCCCTCCTGCACAGGGCAACAGTTCTGCCTGAATTCCCACATTTATTCTTAATTACCTCGTGAAGAAGTCAGATATATTGACTGCCACCTGTTAAATACATAATTCATGTGCCAGGAGAAGCAATTTCCAAAAGTTCACCTTGCTGGATCCTTCCTGGGGAAGGCAAGGCAGGTTTTTTCCTGGGTGTCAGCAATCACATGCTGTTAGCAGAGATGGATCCCTGCACGTGGGGCAGTGGATTTCCAATCACTGCTGCAAAACACAGGGGCTACAAATATTAGCACTCGGAGGCATTTTGCAAGGCAGACATTTTAATTTAAATCGATGAGTTATTGATTCATTTTTCATGCAGGAAGGAGAGCTCAGTGTGTATTTCTGCCACTCGATCTGTACTTCTGATGACCTCAGGCATACAGTATAAACCTGATGTAAAATATTTCCTTTCCTAATAGGGAAGCTTTTATGGCCTTGGACCTGAGTGAGCAGAAAGTCATCTGGGAAAGGATGCCTGACTAGGAAACCATGGCAGGGAAGGTAATTAATGTTTAGCACATACTCTCAAATTAGCCTATCCCTGAATAGGAAGGAAATGAATCACGAGCTGAACTTTTATATAGCCTCAGGGTCTTCTCAGACACTTACAAAATTTCCTGGTGTACAGGAGCTGATAAAGGGCTCAGATCCCCACACCTACAGGCTTGGGAAGGAGCAGAATTAAGCCAGGGGGAGAGAGACCCGTCTGCTTTTGGGGAGCTGCCCTATGCCCAGAGTTTGCTTTTGGAAGCTGGACAGGGATTTTTTTGGGGGAATATCCTCATTAGGAAGCTCAGGGACCAGAGGGAAAGCTGGCTTTTGAGCTGTGACACTTGAGAGCACAATCCCTCTGCAATTAAAAGGATTACCAAGGTGTCATTGATCCTGGACACTTCCTGATGGGAGCCAACCCCACACCCACCACGAGCATTGCCCGTGTTTCAGCCAGGGTCCCCTGCCACGTTCAGCTGCACGGGGCAGGATGAGGAGCTGGCACCTTTCCCTGGCAATGCAGAGAGGGAGAGAACTGTGCATACAACACTACCAGCCTGCAGCAGGAACTGTGCCCAGCTTCTGCAGGTAAAAACATCCCTTTTCCAGCCATTTTGCTCTTTTCTGAGATGATTCCCCAGCAATGGCTCTTCTGTCTCCCATAAGTTCATGCTCTCCAACCCTAAAGCCATCACCCAGTGTTGGCATCCAGCTCTAATGCCATGGGGAGTGAGGATGCCCAGCCAAGGAACAATTAACCACAGCCACCAAAGACCTCGTCTGACTGCCATCTCTCTCAGAAATCCACAAATGCAATGAAAATAACACAAGGGCAGCCTTGCTGTGGAATGAACTCTGAAGGGAAGTGGTTTTGCACAGATTTCCATGAGATACCAGCAGGTCTTCACCCGGACTGGGTAATTGCATTCTTTGAAGTCTGGCTCATAAACCAGCAACAACAAAAATCACTTTCATGTCTCTAATAAAGCAGAACTATAAAGCCACGAGGCAGCTTCCAAGGAAAGCTGACCTGAGCGAGTCAGGACACCAGCCAGGGTTCGGGCTGACCGCCTGCCTGGGGACACCAGGAGGAGATGGAGACAGCAGCAGCCAAAACAAGCCTGGGTGGAGGGGCTGTGCTGGGGCAACATGAACCCCTGCCCCAGGGATGTGGCATTGCAGTGCAGAGGGATTTTTGCAATGCTCCTTTTAAGAAATGCTGTGTCTTGGCCCCAGCAGCAGCTCCCACATCCCACCTTTGGCTGTGGGTTGTGTGCAAGTCAGCTCCTGCCTCGCAGCACAGCCCATGTGGTGCCTGTGGGTCCTGGTGAACACCAGGATCAGCCCTTTCTGCTGCACCAGGGGGGTCTGAACCAGGACAGCAGCCCCAGTGCCTCCTGCCCTCTCTGTGCCAGCCTTTGGGGACAGATTTGCTGTCCCCGAGCACCCAGCAACACCTCAGCACCCCTCTGCAAGAGCAAGCTGCCACCACTGTGAGAAGCAAAGCAGAAAATTCTCTATTCCTGGGGGCACAGCATCCCAGAACCAGCCCCCTCGCACCACACCCAGGAGTGTCCAGGCACCCCTGTGGCCTTTATTCACCCCCAAACCCTTTTTCCACAGAGAGGAATAAGGGCTGGGGAAACTTTTCCCCAGCTGCCTGATGAGAGATGCCAATGCTGCAGTCCTGAAAGAGAGTCCTTAATGCAAAATGTGCAAGAGCACAGGCGCTGCTGCACTCAGGCAGCCTCAGCCAGGTGTTCATCAAGGCTTTTTGGTGAAGGAGATGTCGCATCAAGGGCAGTTTTTCTCCCCAGCACTACGGCAGAGCAGCAAACAGACGCCAGGAGGTTTTTGCAGGTGAAGGGAAAGGGCTACCAAACATCATCCGGGTAATCATTTCTGGGATGTTTGCAGAAGAAACCCTTCTGGTAATATTAAATGATAAATTATCTGCCAATAACTGCCTCAGCACCGATCAGAAGGCATTTCAGAGACGAGCAGGAGATGGGGCCAGTCCTGACAGTGACAAATTGGAAGTGCCGGCAGACACAGCGCCCTTCCCAACGAGACGCTGAGGAAATGCCATGTGTCAGCATTTACAAATGAAACCTGCGAGGCTGCCGCAGCCCCGCCAGACACCGCCGGGGCACGGAACAAATTCCTCTGAGTCACCCGGGTTCACAGGCGGCTCTCTCCGAAATTAGGCTGACTATGGGCTCATTTGCAGAGGGAAATGCAAACGCCACATTTGTCATGCACCAGTGTCCCCAGCTGGCAGCAGGGCTCTGCTTTTAACCCTCTGTTTGCCTCTCCACAGAGCTTTCCCAAGGGATATGCTTCGGGCAGTGCATTTTGGCTGAGACCCTGACATTGAGGATTCGGTGCTAAAGGACATTAAAAGGTTTAGCGCTAAAAAAAAAAAGACATTCCAAGCCCAAAGCTGAGAACATTGTTCCCACTGAAAGACACCCAGGTCCCATCCCTGACAAAGAAGAGGGGCACATCTCACTGTAGGAAAACTTCAGGGTTGTGATTAGACAAGGAAAAAGCAAGGAAAGAAAATCCAAGTGGTGCCGGTGTCAGGGACAAAGGCTGCTCCAAAGGCACCTGCACTTGCCAGCAGAGCAGAAGGACCCTTGGCAAGGCCTGCAGAGCGCTCCAGAAGCACAGCTACCTCGCCAGAGCACGGATTCCGGAGCAAACAATGGCTCTTTGTACGCCTAAAACACACCAGATGGCCGCTGGGGTGAGGATCCAAGTTTAAGGATGCACTAAGCCGCCGGAGAGGAGGAGCAGGGATGAGGGGCAGAGCCAGCCCAGCCACAGCTCACAAGGAGCAAGGGCTGCAGAGATAAAGGGCTCTAACAACCCCAGCAGCCTCGCAGGGAAGCTCCCGCTCTGCCAGGACCTACAAACACGTTCAAAGCCCCAAAAGTGGTCTCCAAAGAGACCCGGGGAAGAAGCAGAGCCTCGAGGAGAGCCGATTTACCAGGATCCACGGGGAAACGCAGCTCTCATGTCTCACAAAGTTGGGATGTCGGTGTAGGAGGAGTAAATAGCAGAAAAACCAGCAAAGGCTGACTCCTGGTGTGCTGTGAAGAAACCCCTCTCCCAGAGAAGTGCCCCGTGTGTGCTACCCCCTGCTCCGTGTACAGCAAGGGGGAATTGTGCCAAAGGCAGCAGCCTAAAGGGAGGAAAGCACCAGGCAGTGAGTCAGAGGAAGAGATTTTGCCTATAGATGGTAGAAGCGCAGGAGAGAACTGTGGAGGGGGCAGATGGGGAGTGGAAAAGGCCAGCAGCACCAGCAGATGAGGCGATGGAAGGAGCCAGGAAACCTGAGCTGTAATGCAGGACGAGCCTGGGAGCTGGGCTGGAGATCTCTGCATTATGCAAGGCAGTAAAACCACAACAGCCCAGCCAAACCCTGCATTCTGCAGCGCTGCTGTCATCGTCCCAGCGGGCACTATAAACCACGGAACAGCAGAGGGAAGGCACAGGAGGATGATGTGAGGAGTGGAAAACCAACACTAAGTTATAGCCAACTCAATTCATGAATCAAATGAGCCCAAAGCCAAAGCGAGTGGTTCCTGCAAGGGGAAAAAAAACCTAAAATTTGTGCCCACAGCTGTTAAAACCTAAGGAGATCTGCCCTCAGGTTACCAGGGCATCGCTGGAAAGGGATGGAGCATCCTGAGTTTGTGCTGGAAAATGTGAAACTGCAGCATCAGCTCTGACGATGTGTGGGTTGAACCCTCTGGGGACACCTGGCACTGAAAGGGAGGGAAGATGAACAGAGAGAGAGAGAGAAGCAGCCTCTCCAAGCACAGCAGCAGAACAGAACCACGCTGTTCTCAACCTAAAACCAGAGACAGAGCTGCACACGGGCAGGTGTCCAGGTCAGGGGGAGCTGCTGGTCAGGGTGGTGGGCACAGGAGGGTCCCCAGCAGTGGAATCTGGAGCACGGCCACCCTGAGGCTGTTTGCAGCCAGCTGAGCTCCCCCAAAGCAGCCTCCAAGGAGCTTCACCCTTCCCTCAGCTGCCAAAAAACCACACAACAGTTTTTGCACCCTCACAGCCCCAGCTGTTCCAGGCCTCCAGGGACAGCAGCACCCCTACTCCTTTTTAATAAACCCCAAGTTGTTCCAAGCAACAAAACATTGGTTTCCTGTTGATTTGCACAATTTATCCTGGCATGCTCCCTGCCCACGACACGGAGCAGGAGCACCAAGGGTTCCACACTGCCAGATGCTGCTGGGATTGTCATGGGGCAACACAATAAATCTGTAAACCCCTGATTTCTGCCTGTGCCTCGCTTTCCACCCCCCAAATCAAGCTGAATTGTTAGGACAGAGAGGAAAAAAAAAACTTACGGGGATTTACTTCTCGACCCAAAGTTATCCCTTTTGGAGGAGGCCCTCCATGCCAAAAAACACAAAAAAAAAAAAAAAAAAAAAAAAAAAAAAAAAAAGAAAATCACATTCATTAGTCAGCTCACTTGGCTGGATCTGTAATAAGAATGTAATAAACTTTCCATATGTCTCTGATAAACTAGACAGCTTAAGTTATGAGCAGAAAAAGGCATCAATTTTTAAAACGTCAGAATTTGCCACGAGACTTGGGCCAAGCACTTGTTCCTAACGAGATGGTGGAAGGAGTCAGATCCAAGTTGAGAGACAAAAGAGCTGGAGGAGGACATGCCAGCCCAGCTCGGGGCTCCTTTTAAAGCCCTTGTTTTCCCCAGCAACGAGCTCCTTCCCCTGGTGCTGGCAGCTGGCTCTCCCTGCCCCAAAAGCAGGAGTGTCCCCACCTCAGCACAGATGGGGGGCACTGCTGACCCTGCCAGGACAGCCCTCAGCAGCCCTGGGGTGCAGGGGGCTCCAGGCCAGGACACCCCTCAGCAGCCCTGGGGTGGCAGGAGCAGGATGACAGCAGGCTGGGACTGATCCATAAACATTTTGCAACCT
This sequence comes from Polioptila caerulea, assembly GCA_013397295.1. Taxonomy (NCBI): domain Eukaryota; kingdom Metazoa; phylum Chordata; class Aves; order Passeriformes; family Certhiidae; genus Polioptila; species Polioptila caerulea. The sequence goes on along the minus strand of VYXF01000788.1, from coordinate 751,507 downwards.
GTCCTCGTTGCAGGTAGACAGAGCTGGCCCTCACCCGGGGGTGAGTGTGAGCAAGCCTGGGAGAGTGATGGTCTTTCAGCACTTTAATTACAAAGCAGTAGGCGAGAACAGCCCGCCTGATGTTCAGCAGGAAATTGAACTGCACCAGCACAGCAGACGTATTCCTGCATGGCTCCCCTAGCAACTCTGGGAAAGTTTCCAAATTCCTGCACCATTAACATTTAAGGAATCATCTCTGAGTCTCTGAACTCTGGTAGTTAAACAGCGAGGAGAAACAAGACACTGTAAATGGATTTGTTCGGTGTAGGTCAGTTACTGAAGGGGCTGTTTAAATCAGGGCTTGCTGCTTCACACTGACAGCAAAGGTCTGCCTCAAAGCACTTCATCATTTTAACTTTTCCACCTATTCTGTTACTCTTTGAGTAAAAGAGGCTGCCATGGCAGTATCTTGTCATGCCCTCCCACTGCACAAAGTGAAGGTGAGGGGACACAGAACCTCAGGTGACAGCAGCTGCTGCTCATGCCCACCCTGAGGCCACAGCTGTGGGCAAACCACCAGGGCGAGCTGGTGGTCACCTCCCAAATCCCAGGCTAGTGGCCACATACAAGCAGAGCATTCAGTGCCTGGAGCAGGCAGCACGAGCAGCCCTCATTCCCAGCACAGCCCCAAAATCACCTCCTGCCCTCCCGCTGCACCAGGAGACACCTTGGTGCTGTGGGCAGGAAAACAAAACGCTGTGATTTATTTCCCCACGCACAGCAGCTCGACATCTCCATTGGTGCCTGCAGCAGGCACGGCCCTTGGCACAGGAGCAGCACTGCACACACAGATCCTGCCAGCAATCTGTTCCTCCAGTGCCCAGCACAGGGTGCTCCAGGGGCTCAGGGCAGCCCTCGCTTGCCATGAACCATCCCCTGGCTAAACCCCCAGCTGGCCCTGCTGCAGGAGCTCCTGGTGCCTCAGGATGGGTGGGCAGCTACAGGGCAAGGCTCCCCTCTGCATTTGTTCCCCAGTGCCCACCTGAGCTGAGCCTGAGTGCCCCCTCTCTGAGGGTCAGGAGATGCTGACAGAAATTGTTCCTTTTCAAACCAGCTGGAGCTCCCCGGCCTCAGAGTTCAACACCAGCCCAGAAGATGCAGAGTTTCTTCCCTCCCCTCTCTCAGTTACCCTGCCCAGTGCTATTATTTTAAGTGTAATTATATTATAAGCTCCTGATTCAGTGTCCTCAGTCCCAGATAGAGAACCAGTGCTGCCTCCACCACCCTCCTGCAAAAACACGGATTTGGGGTTCTCAATTGAAGAATCTAATTTAATTTTTTTTTTCTAAGCCTGGGTCTGTCCCAGTCACGCTCCAAACCATTCCATTTCAAAAGAGTGTTTCCCGTGGCTCCTGCCCCTTCCTACAGGCAGCAAAGGAGACAAAACAAAAACCTGACCAAAACGTGCCTGTCCTGGCTGAGCTGCCCCCAGCAGGATGCACTGGCCCTGCCCAGCCCATCCAAGGTGGTCAAACACATCTGGGAGTCATTGGAAGGGAGCAGCTCCCCTGCTCTGCAGGGAGACCAGGACCACCCAGAGCTTCAAAAGGCAGAATCTGCACCCAAAAGTCCATGTGCATCCCAGTCCTTGTCCTGACCCAAGCTGCTGACGGCCCCTCAGTGCAAAACGCTGCACTGGAGGAGTCACAGCACCAATAAATTGAGCAAATGGTTGGTCTGGACACAGCCTGCTGCCACAGGGCTTGGATCCTTCAGAGAAGTGCAAGCAGTTCGTGATTTAAGAGGATATAATTTCAAAGTTTACAGTAAGTTTAAGAGTATATAATGAGTCAAAATCACCTCTAATTAGTTCTTTAGGGACCACCCTGTGTACAAAAGAGTTTTGCTCCAGCCTAGTGACCCTGCCTCTCCTGCAAAAGGCACAGAATTGTGGAGAGCACATCGGCAGAGGGGACTGTCCCCTCTCGGGTCTCACAGACCTGGCCGTGCTCCTGCCAGCAGCTTCTGTGCAGGAGGTACCAAAGCTGCCTCAGAAAAACAGATTTGGCATTTGGAGACAGTACAAAGCACTTGTGTGTTCCTCTGCTGCCCAAATGCTTGCTGGATGTGTAATTCTCTCCACTAAGTAATCCAGGAGGGGAAAAAAAAAAAAATCCTGAAAGAGTTTATGTTCACCCTCCCGGGAGTTTGTTTCAAGGCTAATTGCCACTTACACGTATTCAGTTTCAAGTGCTGACCTCACAATTTCTCCCAGTGCAAACTGAGGATGGGAGGCAGAGGCTGCTGCTCTCCCCAGCCCAGAGCAGCAGCAATTGCAGCGGGTGCTGTGGCAGACAGCAGAGGTTTTCCCAGCCCTCTGTGGGTGCCAGGGATGGGGCTGAGGCTGCCCCAGGCCCTGGATCCACAGACATTCCCCATGTCTGCGAGAAGGTCCCAAGTATTTGTACTCAGCAGTATTTCAATAAATGCATAAAGCCAGTGAGCTGCTCCGCCCTACACAGGCCCAGCCCCACTGTTCAGAAGGGGACCCCAAAACCCTCTAAAGCAGCGTGAAACTGGGCTGGGAGCAGGCTCTGACACCAGCCCTGCACGGTAAATGAACAAGCAGCAAGGCAAGCACAGCCCCAAAACACACCCTGGCCAGGCAGAGCCAGCCCACACACAGCCCTGGTCACCTTTGGAAGGAAAAATCCCAATTTCTGATGCACACTCACATGGTCCAGCACTCCTGGATTTGCTGTTATCTGTTTCAAAGAGCCCAAACCCCCCTGGTCAATACAGCTGGCAGGGGAGCCCATCGCTCAGCCGCCCTGGCTCTCAGGCACCGTGATGCACTGGCATCAATCACCAGGCACAGGAGAAATAAAAGCACTGGAATATTGTTGTCCCAGGATTAATGCCTCTCGCTGCGAAAACAAACGTCCCAGACTTGCCTCAACATTCATTTTTGATAAATTATTTGACTTCACCTTGACGCTCCTGTAGCAGCGGGAGGCCATTACCCCGAGACAATGTTTTATTCTATTGACATTATCTCTTAATTATAATGGGAGGGATATCAAAGAGAGCAGGAGCTCACCAATTCCTCAGGCAGAGTTTCTGTAGTTTCTGCTGTCAGGATACCTGGAAGAGGTTTATTACAGCAGTTCAATGATCTGCTCGAGTGCAGCCTGCAAAGGGGACCCTGACCCACCTCTGTGGCAGCCAGGGAAGCTGTGACCCTTCACACAAGCTCAAGAACAAATGTTTTTATCCAGCAGCAAGAAATTGCTGGTCTGGTTTCTTTTTTTTTTAATTTCCAGAAGCAGAGCGCTCTTCAGAAAGACAGAAAGGTCGCTTGCATATTTTAGACTGAGATTTTTAGCAAGATTCAAAAGGGATTTGGCATTTACTACACGTCACTTAACATTCAGACGCAATTTTTGGAAGGGATCGCAAACCTTATGCTTCAGGCATTCTGCCAGTTGCTAACTACTGGCAGGAGACTGGCGAGGTGAGTTGTGTGCTCACCTGTGCTATTTTGGGGTTATTTTTCCCCGCAGAAGCTCCCAAGGAGCAGGCAAAGCCCGGCCGCTGCCGTGCGAGTCCGACCGGCATTAATTGTCTGCAAGACTTTGTTTTGTAAAACCCCTTTGCAAGGCAGCGAATAAACAAGAAGGAGGGGAACCAAAGCAATCCCTTGAATCCCTGAAGCACAGAAAGCATCCCTGCTCCGAGAGCCCCGCAGCGCTGCTCTGGAAGAGGAAAAAAAAAAATCCCAACCCAGCAAACAGCGTTTTTAATATTTAAACCGAGCCAAATTAATTAATTCGCAAGAAAAAGCGGCCGGGTATTTTGCGGCGGGAGGAGGTTTCTCTGCACCAGGAGCAGCAGAGCAGGTGCGGTGCCAGCTCCGGCTGCCCCCGGCACCTGCGGGGTGGCACGGGCAACCTGGCAGGAGGGCTGGGCCGGCAAAATCAGCCGTGAAAACACGCTCAGGCGAGCAGGATGGCAGCGGGAGGATGGGGCTCGCCCTAACATCTTCATTCGTGCCCCGCAGCCATCGGCAGAGGCGGCTGTGCCGGGGACAGGCAGCGCCGCGCGTCCCCCAGCGCTCGGGGCACAGCAATTAGCGGCGCTCCAAAGAGGCGGCCAAGGAGGGGCCGTGTGCCACAGCCACACAGGCTGGCACCTCAGGACAGCCCCGAATAACCGGGGGCTCTCTCAGGGACAGGGGCGTGGGGACAGAGCCCCGTCTGAGCGAGGGGAAATGCCCTCACAAGGCACTCAGGCCCGGCTCTCCAGCAGCCGTCGGAAAGCAGAGCGCGGAGCTCTCCACAGGGAGCGTGTGTTGATTTGTTTCACGATTTCCATTAATTACCAGGTAAATGAGATCCCTGCGCACTCCTTGGGCACCTTGCCTCATCTGTTTGGGCTTTGACAGCTGCTGGAGCAGTAAGTATGTTTTCATCACATGATGCCTGGCGGTGCATCCTCTCCTCGCTCTGACCTCCAGAACCATCCCATCTGCTTTATTTCAGCATCCTCCCCTGGAATTTGTTCTCAGCAGCTAAAAATCCATCCCAGTGCAGGCAGGGGGGCTCTGAGGCCCCGAGGCTTCAATTAGCAGGGGAAAAGGACCTTGGAGCCTGGCTTGAGTTTTCAGGCAAATGACACCCAGAGTGCTGAATTTGGGACCTGGCACAGGGCTCACATCAGGCTGAGCTACTGTACACAAGGAACCGAGCAGATCAATCGCTGGTGCCTTGAGCTTTCCCCGTGAAACCTTTCCTGGAAAGCCAATTAACAGCACCTAGTGCCTGCTCGGCTGCTCTTAATTTGTAATTAAAGTCAGGCCACAGCTGAGTAACAGCAACCTTTGAGGGGAGGCGATGGGGAAGAGTGGAATAATCTTTGATTTATGACAAGGGAGAGAGCCATAGCCTGGCTGCAAGAGGGACTTGTGGAATCACACAGGTTCGATGGCTTAAAGCCCTATTGACCAGCAGGGGCTGGGGGGAGGCAGAGCTCCTTCTCTGTCCCAGGAAATTCCAGGGATGGAAAGCAAACTGAGCAGGGCAGGAGGAGCAGAAGATGCCACAGAGCAGCCCCAGTTAAGGGGTGGCTCAGGGGGACACAAGCAGGGCTGAGCTGGGAGCACCCAGACGCACCTGGAAGACACCAAACCCAAACTGCATCCCTAGGGAGCTGCCCCTCGAGGTGAGCATCCTGCTCCAGTCCCACATGGAAACACACCCCGGGGGCAGGAACACTCCCACCCCACTCCTATGGTGATCCCAAGCCAGCGGGCTGCAGTTCTGCTTTAACCAGGGTGATTTTCCTGGGGCAGGGGGCGGTTTTGGATCACATGAAGGGGTGGGAAATGCTCTCACCTCGCTCGTTTACAGCCGGTGACATGCCCCAGTGATTTACAGGCACGAAGAGGGCCCGCAGCCCACTGGGCTCTCAAGGATTACTTAGCACAGGATGAAGTAGATCAAATGCAAATGGGTGGATGGTATGTGAACCACTCCAGCCAGCCAGGGCTGCTAAACCCTCTGGTTTCTTTCACAAGGCTTTGAAATGGGGAAATGTAGCTTCAGATAATTTATTTGCTAGGGGCACTGAGGAGGGCAGGGGAGCATTTATGAGCTGAAGAAAATCCACAAGCTATGTCTCCAGGGCTGCACCCAGCAGGACACTGAGTGCTGTTCGGGTGGAGAGGGGGAATGTGATCCCTGCCCTCAGCCCTGGCTGCCAGGGAGAGGGGTCACCTCCTCCAGAGCCCCCAAACTATTCCCGAGTCCCATTAGGGCATGAAAATGAACCTTGGAAACAGAGCATCTTCTGGAGAAGGGGGAAGCACCTCAGGCCCCTGTCTGGCAGGTCCCTGGGGGCAGAGAAGCTGGCTGGTTACCCACAGGGGATCCCCCCTGCACCTTTCCAGGATGCTCAGCACATCTGGACCTGAAGCAGCCCTGCCACGAGGGAGGGGACTGAGTTACCGACACCAGCAATTGCTGTTTGCTAAAGCAGTGCTCAAAAAAAAAAAAAACCCTAATCACCGTTTATTTTTGTCATAGTTGACGGTGGTTTTACTGCTCCTGGTGGCTTCCAGAGCTCTGGAAACACAGTGCTCCCTAGGGACACAGCTGAGAGGGGCTCAGTGTCAGAACTGGGGACACTTAATGCAGATAAGAGCCACGGGCTGTGAGCCTGGAAAACACCAACTTCCAGCCCCGGATGTTCCCATGGATCCGCTCTGCTCCGGTTACTACAGAAATGGCCCCAAGCCAGAGGCTTACTTGGAAAAGCAGAGGAAGTCTGCAGCAAGGGGGAGAGGGTAATTCCTTGAAATGCTGTCTTTGGGGATGGAGCTGCAGTTGCTGGAAATTCCATGCCTGGAAGCTCAGCTCTCTCCCCCGTGGCTCCCAGGCCTGTGCAGTGCCTGGTGCTCGGCGCTGTGAGGGTGGGACAGGGGGGACACTGTGACCCACAAGCCCCCAGCTCTTGGCACCAGGGGAAGCTCCTGTCTGTGGCACGGGTTGCTCAGGAGGCAATTTCCTCCAGGAGCTGCTCCGGGAACCAGCTGGAGAGGACAGAAAGCAGCTGGGGCACCTAGGGAGGGGGAGTTTCTAACAGTGCTACAAACGTTGCTATTAAGCCCAGAAATGCAGCTGCATACCCCCAGGAACACTCAGGAGCAGACAGCAAGGATGGGAAGGATCACCAGGCTGGGAACCAGGCAGGCCTTGGGGAGTCTGATGAAGATTGTCTCCACCTGAGGACAACAACCTTGTGGGGCTGGCAAAGCCCCTGACCTGGCATCAGCTGCTGGGGATGGTCCCTGCTCCTGCAGAACCCAGAAAGCAGCAAGGGAAGGGCTGGGCACAGCTCTCAGACCCTCATCCTACAGACACCACACATACCCAAAGCAGCATCTCGTACATCACCATCAAACCTGAAGCCAGCTCATATCTGGGAAATTAGGAACTTACAAAAGAAGGAAAGCAGACTTTTAAAAAAGAAATTCCTCTAAAATAGCATTGTGTGCCTCTGTCCTAACTCCCAGGGACGGGCTGAGGGATCAAACCTTGTTCCTCAAGGGACTCATAGCACCATTTGGTATCAATTTTCCATCTGACTGCTCCTTTTTAGGAATTGTTTCTCTTGCTCCAGAAAACTCGTGCTCCTAGGGAGGCACTAAACACAGGGACCATGGATCTGAGCCAGACATCAGCACCCTGAGCCCCACAGGCTTGGATTTCAGTGGGATCTCCCTGCTGGGCATTGCCCCACATGGGTGTACACAGCATAGGGAAGGGAAACAGGGACTCCGTGTGGGGCTGTGGTCTGGTTTACCCCGACAGAGCCCAGGTTTGGCCCATGAACACCACGAGAAGGTGGTACTGGGGTGATTTGGGCAGCCCTGTGCCCACAGCAGCAAGGATGGGGCATCCCAAAGTGATGCTCTGTGTGGTGGCTTGAGCTGTGGCTCTCACTGCCAGGACACAGGGGCACCTCAGTAAAAACAAAAAGTACAGGGGGCTTCGTTTTCCTTTTTGAAGGGCAGGAGAATTTCTGGCAGCCCTGGGTGGAGGAGCTTTGTGCACGGACAGGCTCATTCCCAGAAATGGTCCAGCCCTGACAAGGCAATAAAATTAGGCTCCTGTGTCCTCCCAAGCCGAGGTAGAAGGACATTTAGCCACGCTCTTTCAATGAGGCACTAAACACCGTAGAGTTAAACACCGACACCCAACACACCCTCGAGACCCGAGGCTTTGCTGGCAGAGCCTGCATTTGCTCTCTGCCACAATAACACACCCAGAGTGGGACACAAGGCATTTCCACCAAGGGAGGGGATGCTCAGGGCCATGCTGGGCTCACCCAGCACTGCCCCGGGGCCGTGCTGCCAGGCAGGGGACACAGGCAGAGCTCCCTGCAGCTTCGGGCACCCCTCGGGCAGGCTGGGTGACAGCCAGGGTGGCAGAAGGCAGCGCAGAGCCGAGCTGGCCAAGCACAGAGGGCAGCTCAGGGCCGGGCTGGCCAAGCACAGAGGGCAGCTCAGGGCCGGGCTGGCCAAGCACAGAGGGCAGCTCAGGGCCGGGCTGGCCAAGCACAGAGGGCAGCTCAGGGCCGGGCTGGCCAAGCACAGAGGGCAGCTCAGGGCCGGGCACGGCGGCACCCGCAGCTCCGTGTCACACCGGGAGAGCTCCGAGCCAGCACAGAGCCCCACGGGCAGCCTGCAGAGCAGGGACCAGGCTGAAGGGTGAGGGGTTTAGGCTACACGTACCCATGCAGGGCCCAAATGCTGCCCAGGACAGGGTTAAACCCAACCAGCACAGGAGCTCGTGAAACCCCGCCGTGCCCAGGCACAGGCCAGGCTCTCCTCTGAACACACACGAGCTCCTCGCCTTCCCTCCAGCTATTTTACTCCAGACCGAGAGGTTTGTGGTGGCCAAACACGAGACAAATCAGGTACCACGAGTCACTTCAACTCCTTCAACTTCAGATTTTGGGTCCTGCAGTCCCACACTGCAGGTACCCGACAGCTTCCAGGAAGGAAAACCCTTCCCCACAAACACCACCGCTGTACCTGCAGCAGTTACACACTGCTCTCTTTGTTCCTTGGGGTTTTTTGGAGCAACAAGAGCCAGACCCACCCACAACCACCCCCAGCCCCACTCACCGCCCTGCATCGCTGGGGCCTTGGCCACTGCCGGGGGAGATCCGAGCCAAGCTGAGGAGCAGCAGAGCAGACAGACAGCAGGACACAGGAGCTCAAATGAGAGCCTGCCCTGCCCAGCAGGGTTTTTATCCTGCACAGTTAACGAGGAACACCTGGGAGCAATGAGGCGCAGGTGACGGGAGTAAGGCAGAGATTGCTCCTGGTCTAGGTGGGCCCAAACCATCCCCTCACCCCTGCAGCCCCCGAGGATGGCCGGGCTGGGGGTGCTTCGGGAAAGGGGGCACAGAAATGGATGCAGGGAATGAGAAAACCCCTGTGCTGCGTTTATAAAGGCACCCTACCCGCGGTGTGGAGGGAGAGGCCTGTGTTATCTCTTTTCTCTCCCCCGGAGGAGACAGCGGAGCCTCTGTTACACGGCGGGGGGAGCAGACGCCGAGCCCTGACAGTCCCCGCTCGGTGATGAAGTGCCTTGTGGATGGAGATGACTCCTTCATTTCCCGTGGCCGTGCCAGGCCGGGTGAAAGGCGGCTCCCAGGGCTCCACGCAGTAAATCGAGATTGTTGTGATGATAACTGAGCCTGTGGGGGCCGATAAAAGCCCTCGGGAGGGGGTGAGTGACTGCAGCCTGGCACAGGGGACGGAGGGTGCTGCACCAGGGCTGTTGGGGCTGTGACAGCCCTGAACGCCGCGTACGGAGGGAATTGGCAAGGGAGAGTGAGTCAGGGCCAGGGAAGGACTCGGCCTTGTGAGAAGCATTTAAAAACGAGCTGGAAAATTCACAAGCAGCCAACAAGGTGACTGAAGTACAGGAGGAAAACAACCGGAGCGCTGCGTGCCGACGGACAGACAGACACACACCCGGCGGGGGTTTGGGGCAGGGGATCAGTGCCCAGGATCTCTGACTGTACCCCGGGGCCCTCTGTCCCCCAGGATCACATCCCTGTCCCCCCTATCCCCCAAGATCACACCCTTTACCCTCTGTCCCGTCTGTCCCCCAGGATCACATCCCTGTCCCCTCTGTCCCCCAGGATCACACG
>VYXF01000788.1:720727-741341 GCA_013397295.1 Polioptila caerulea | reverse complement strand
AGCGTACGCGGCCCCACAGCGCCCTCTCGCGGCCGCCCCGCCGCGCTCTCGCAGCGCGCTCTTCTGCAAAAACCCAACAGAAAACACCACCCAAGGCTCGTGCTCAGAGCGCCCTTCCCGTGCTTTATTTGCCTTTTGTCCCACTGCAATTTGCACCGTAAGGTCCTCAAAGCCCCTCCCGGGGAGCCCACGCGCGGTTATCGCTGCTGCGCCCCGCGGTGCCCCAGAGCCTCTGCCCCACTCCCGGCTCCACGCCGGCTGTGGGTGTGAGCTGCTGCCCGCCGATGGGCACGGTCGGATTCACGGCCAGAGCGAGGTCACAGCTGCAGTTCAAGGATCACTCTCAGTGGGGATCTGTGCCACGGAGGTAACCCAGCAGGACTGGCCACAAGAAGGGACTTGGCCAGTGCTGTCATACCTGCCAGACACACTTCAGGCATGCAGGGGAGTTCAGCCCAAAGTGCCACCTTTCCCTGCTCTGACCTGCTGTCACACGGCTGTTTCCATGGCCTGGCAGCCTAGGCCCACTGCAGGACTGGGATGGGGTCAGCAAGGAATGCATTGGCTCGGGAAGATTTGGGTTTAGGTCCAGTGCTCTTCCTGCCCAGTAAGAGGAATCGAGGTGTAAAAGTATTCTACCCCATTAGAAAGTCACAGGGCTGTCCTGGACCAAGGTTTTCAGTCCTCAGGAGTATCCATGTCACACACAGTGCAACAAGTCCTCTGCTCCAAGCCAGAGCTGAGATCCCCAACCCCTCTGATCCTTGCCATATGCTCCAGCACTGGCCCCTTTGGTTTTCCCAAGCTCCTGGCTGGAAGTGAGCAAGACAGGTGTGGCAGACAACTACAGACTAGTAATTTTCCAAAAATATTCCTAGGCTTTGGCGTTCCTTCCCATGAAAGTGTGACCCAAGACCACCCCACCAGCAGCTCACCCAACACACCACTTCAGAAATCTGTGATCCTTTAATCAAACCCTACTTAAGGCCATTGTTACTTTCAGATTGCACATATTCCTCCTTCTCAAAAGCACAAACATCCTCATGAACACGCAGGGACAGGGCCAAGCTTCCCCCTCCCCGTGGTCAGGCAGTGTGACCAGAGCCACTGACGGCCTCCCAGTGCCCACGGCCAGCAGAGCTGATCCTGGATGGCTGAGCAGGCAGCAGGGACAACTGCCAGGAGCCCAGGGACAGCTCAGATGTACCGCCGAGCTTTTGCCAAGGCTCATCTCACACAGCCACCCACAGCCAGGAGAGATTAAGTAACAGGGCTGTGAGCTGGAATCGCTGTGGAGCACAAGGTCATGGCACAGAAGTGGGGCTTTCAAAGTCACCACTACTCTCCAACACATGCAAAGGCTGGAGCAACCCCAGGCAGGCTCCAGGTACTGTGGGAAGAGACATCACTGAAGTGACAGCACCCAGAAATGATTTGCAGTGTAGTCCAGTTACATCAAGTGGCAATAAAACCGTGAGTGGCTCCAGGACAGCGTGCCCCATTTGGTGAGATGAACAGTGGCTTTTAAAAAGATCACTAAATCCCATCAGCGCTACCTATACAAACCTCATTTATTTTAAAGGCTCCCATTAAAGTGCCTTTTATCCCTAGCAACAGGCAGTTTTAAATGGCAAATAACTTCTCAGATCAGTCAGCAACCATCTTCATTCCACCGGAGAGAAGGGCCGTGGCTCAGGCGGGCCCTCAGGGACAAGGGAACGCTGTGTTAAGGTCCGTGGACGAGCAGGAATGCAGGACTATCCCAAAGTGCTGTGCAGGGTTTCCACGGGGCTGTCCTGGATTCACCTTCCAGAGGGCTCTGGGGATCCGTGTCACCTGCAGGGTGGCCGTGTCGGGGTGGCTCAGGCCTCGGCACGGTCCTGGCCCGGGGGGTCGGTGTCCTGCAGGAGCGGCGTGGTCTCGGAGGAGGGGGGAGCTTTGCTCTGCCTGGCGGGGGCACAGGGGCTCTTCTCGGCAGCGTTTCTCTGCAGGGGAGGGACAGAGGTCAGAGCCCGGCCACACCCGGTGGTGCCACCGCGTCCCCACCCAGGGCATGCCCACCCCAGGCCTCTTTCAGTGGCCAGAGGGCTCTTTTCTTAAATGGAAGATTTTTGTACCTCCTTTTTGTACCTCTTGCCCCACCAAAACGAGGTTATTTCCATTCCTGCCCATCAGCACCTCTTCCACTGGTACCTTAAGCTTGACCTTTCCCGTTTCCCAGGCTCTGCACTGCACTGGGCTGTGACCCTGAGCTCCCCAGAAAGTGCCAGCGAGCTCCTCACAGCTCAGGCACACACAACAATCCTTTGGCAGCCCCAGAACCAAGGACACCCTCAGGCCCCAAAAGTGCAAACAGCAGAACTGAGGAGAGAATCTGGGAGGGTGGGACTGCATCACCTGGGGCTGGGATGGGACAGTGAATCCCAAGGTGGGAATGAACCCAAACTTAGAAAAGGATGAGAACTCCTGACTTGGGCCCATCCTGGGTGGAGCCCTGGCCGGGCTCTTGCACTGCCCAAGGTGAATCCTGTGAAGGCCTTTTAATAAATCCCTGCTTTGTTCCTTTAACTCTGTCCAGGCTCTGCTCCAGGTCAGTCTCACACAGCATCACCACCTGAGCAGCCGTGTGCAGGAGCTGGGGGACAGCCAGTGTGCTGCACAGCACCCCAGATGGAAGGGGGAGGGACAGGCTGCTGAGGGACAGAAGAGCTTGGGCACCCCCAGGCCCCAGCTGCAGCACACACAGGCAGCACACATTCCTGGGGTAATGGCAGCCTCTGGGGAAGGGTGGAAGCTGGTGCCTTCTGGCACCAAGATGGCTCCTCCTCACCTAAACACACCTACAGAACAGGTTCAGCACCCTCAAAGTTGAGCAGGAGCCAGAGACACCTTCAAACGTGGGCCCTGACACTAAACCACGTGGGCCCTGACCCTAAACCATGTGGGCCCTGACCCTAATTAATGCAAGAGCCTCAGGAGGAAGCAGCAGGTGACAGGAGTGGGGTCACTTCCTGCTGCTGGGGACAGAAACACCACCCTGTCCCCCACCCAGAGCCTTCTGCTTGCTGGGGACGTGGGCTGGGGTGTTGTGGAGGGACTGTGAGGCTCGTTTAACCCTTTGGCTATTGCCCATTGCTGCTCCAGTGACACCACCAGGAACACCTGGAGACTCTTTGGGCATGGTGGTATTTGGCTGAAGTTTGGACTTGAGGACCTTGGAGGAATTTTCAGCCTTAATGAGTCTGTGAGTCTAGAAGTGTCTACAGACCTCAGGTGAAGGGATAAAGTCAAGGCAAACAGGATGGTTAATATTCAAGGGTCACCTCCTCCAAGTTCAAGAACAGTCCACCCTAACAAGCATTCCAAGGCAGGAAAAAATGCCAGCAGGGCAACATGGATGAACCAGGAGCTCCAAACACAAATGCAGAAAGGAGACAAGTGGAAGGTGGGAGCAGGGACAGGTAACCTGGCTGGAACACAGGGAAACTCTCCCAGCATGCAGGGATGAAGACAGGAAAGCCAAAACCCAACTGGAACTGAATCCAGCCAAGGATGTCAGACACAAGAAAGGCTTCTCTAAGTACCCAGGTGACAAAAGATAGAGGAGGGAACCACGAGGGCCTGGAGCTGAACGAGGCAGGGGACCCAAGAAACCAGGGGAAAGTCCAGAGCAAGGAAGATGCACCCTTGGTGGAAGAGGATGAGGTCAGAGAATACTTAAGGGACCTAGACATGCACAAATCCATGGACCAAGATGGGATGAGTGGGCTCATGTCACAGCAAGGCCATTCCCTGTTGTCCTTGACCAGTCCTGGCTCAAAGACTGAAGGAAAGCAAAAGTCACTTCTATCTTGAAAAAGATCAAGGAGGAAGAGCTCAGGAGCTACAGAGCAGTCAGTCTCCCTTCATCCTCTGGAAAGTGATGGAGCAGTTAATTCTAGGAACCTCTTCCAGGCACATGAAGGACAATGAAATCACCAAGTGTAGTCACTGGGCTTCATCAAGGGGAAACTGCTTGATCACCTACGATGAAATGGCTGGCCTGGCAGGCCAGGGGAGAACAGTGGATATTGTCTGCCTGGACTCCAGGCTCTTGACACCATCTCCCATAAAATCCTTAGAGGGAAGCTGATGAAGCAGGGACAGGATGAGCAGGCAGTGAGGTGGACTGAAAACTGGCTGAACAGCCAGGCCCAGAGAGCTGAGCTGGAGGCCAGCAACCATCAGTGTACACCAGGGGTCAATACTGGGTCCAGGCCTGTTTAACATCTTTATTAATGATCTGCAAAAACTGGGGGAGTGGCTGGTACACCAGAGGGACCTCAGCAGGCTGAGAAAGGGACTGGGAGGACCCTCATGAGGTTCAACAAGAGGATGTACAAGGTCTCTCACCCGGGATGAACAACCCCACACCCCAGGACACACTCAGGGTCACCCAGCTCTGCAGCACTTTGGCAGAAAAGGACCTGAGGGTCTTGGGGACACGAGGCTGAAGGTGAGCCAGCAGTGTGGCCAGGTAGCAAAGGCAGCCAGCTGATCCCTGGGCTGCACTGGGAGTGTTGCCAGCAGGTCCTGCAGTGATCCTTCCCCTCTGCTCATCACTGCTGAGGCCACACATGGAGTACCAGGTTCAGTTCTGGGCTTCCCAGGACAAGAGAGATGGAGCTACTGGGAAGAGTCCAGCAAAGGACCACCAAAGTGATTTTGGGACTGGACTGTGTCTTATGTGAGCAGAGGCTGAGAGAACTGGGACTGTTCAGCCTCAGGAAGAGAAGGCTCAGGGGGATCTTACCACTGAAAACCAGTTTCTGAAGGGAGGGTGTAAGCACAGAGCCAGGCTCCTCTTGGTGGTGTCCAGGGACAGGACAAGAGCAAAGGGGCACTTAAACCCAGGGAATTCCACCTGGACTTTAAGAAATACTATTTTTTTTTTCTTTTTTGTTTTTTTTTTCCTGTGAAAACTGTAAAAAACGGGAACAGGTTGCCCTGNAGGGGCACTTAAACCCAGGGAATTCCACCTGGACTTTAAGAAATACTATTTTTTTTTTTTTTTTGTTTTTTTTTTCCTGTGAAAACTGTAAAAAACGGGAACAGGTTGCCCTGGGGAATCTCCATTCCTGAAGACATTAAGAGACATCTGGACATGGTGCTGAGCTAGGTGACTCTGCTTGAGCAGAGGGATTGGGATAGATGACCTCCAGAGGTCCCTTCAACCTCAACGACTCAGTGATTTTGTGTTCCTGTAATACAAACCCAGATATTTTATACATCAGAAATTCCCTCCTGAAAGCCTCCTCTCTGCTGAGGCTCCCTGCATGCAGGGGAAGGGTGACACCCTCCAGTGGACTGCACTCTGCTACCCCACAAGTTTTTACCCATTCAAAAAACTTACCTCTGGAACTCAAACACTCAAGAGATGGGGGAAAAACAGGCCAGAAAAGAATTTCCTCACACCAATCCTACTTTTCCCCTGATCCCTGCTGACATTATTAGGGCTGCAGATCAGGTACAGCAGGAGAAACAATAAGAGCACGTGCTTGCAACCTGGTTAAGTGCCAGTATTAAGACATCTTAATTGCCCCAAATAAAGCCATCAGACAACACCATTCCATCAAAGCTTGCCAGGAGGGCATGGCTGGGAGATGTGGACAGCAAACGTTTCATTTGATTGGTTTTAAGTGAAGTTTAATCAAATTAGGACGAGAGAAAAGTGTTTTACCTTGACTGGGTACCCACCTACATTCTGGCTTCCCGCAACACCGTCCCCTTAACCGGAGGCAGCTTTTTGGCAGAGGTGGCCTGGTTTGCCTTATTACTGTCTGAGCTCTTTTTATTGCTACTCCAAAATAAAGAGCATTTTTCCTAGAAGACAATCAGTCTAGTTTATGGTGCACTCAGACACGAATTTCAGGAGGGCTCCAATTTTCGGAGGAGATTCGGAAAAAATAAATCATGGTTTTAACTAGAATCTAGTTATTAATGAAGATTTGGGAATTTAGATTAAACTAGGTCCTATTTAAGATTTCGTTCAGTGTCAAGCCAGTTTTAAAATGGTCTGTTTGCCTTTTGAAAGCATCACCACACAGGCTTTAGGCCACAATGGCAGAGAGCTACAAGGTCTGGGGGTATTTCACAGATTGTGCATTTTTTAGAGCTGTGAGTCCAACAGATGCATTTCAAACTGGCTCCACTAGAAACTAGACTAAGATTTAAGTGTTTCACAGTACCTCATCTGCACTGGCTTCAGAGCACACTGCTCCCTCCAGAAGCCAGAGGCACACAAGACACCCGAGGGAGGAGCTGGGATCAGGGAGACCTTCACGCTGGCAGACACGTGAAGGTGTGGACAATGTCCCCGCTCAGGGTCCCCTCTGACATCGCCTGTGACTTCGGGAGGCAGAACTGTGCACGATTAAGCAATCAGGGCTAGATCAACACTTCAATCAAATGAGGAACACACCTTGGCTGCAAATCGCTGTCTTCCAGTTTACAACCTCTTATCTACCCATTAGGTGGAGACGTTCATGTGTTGTTGTTCAGCTTTCTTAGAGATTTGTAAGGTCATTGAAGCTTTTTAATCACTTTCCAGGTAGTCAGGCACTTCCTGCTGTTGATTTTTAGTTCTAACACTTCATGACTCTTTTGGCTGAGCACAGAAATACAGCTGGCTTACGCCTGGGTTTGGGATATTTCACAAGCAGATATTCAGCTGGCTTGAATGAGTCGAAAATCCAGCTTTTCTCCCTGACCCTTTCGAGCATGGTTAAATCTCTTTGATACCAGGAATTAAGACTTGCACAAAGCAGGGTGAGGAAATGCCAGCTCAGGGCTGCATAAGGTGTTAGAAATGGCTGGCCAGCCCTTTTTCAGAGCCCCTGGGGTCAGGCAGCAGAGTGCAGCCTGTCCGCCAGCAACCACTCACATGGGCTGAAGGGGAGCAGCTCACCCCAGGACCATCCCGGGAGCACAGCAAGGGTTTGGTGGTGAGTTCTGGCCTCCATGCCAGGCCCTAGCAACATTCCCACCCTGCAGGGAAGTGCATGGAGGAGCAAGGGGATTTGGGATCATGTGTTTAAGTCACTTAAGTAATTGTAGACTTGATTAAAATCCAATTACGTGATGCTCCGAGAACCCTGGCACTGTCTCAGGTGGGTTTGCATGGGTGTTCCAGGAAGGGCAGGAGCCAGCTGAGCAAAGGCAGCCCCTCACACAGGCTTCCTCTCAGTCTGCTCCCAGCCCAAACTCTGCCCTTTATCCCTCAAGCAGCCTCTTCACCTCTGCAGCTTTAGAGCCAGCCTAAGCCACCTGACTGCAGGGCAAAACTAGATCAGCTCCCTTTGATATGGGGTTAGGGTAGGGAGTTAGATCTCTGCTTCCAGAGCTAAAGCTTGTAGAGAGCTTAGTGTTACCAGATCACTGTGGAGCCAGAGCCACGGATCTCCACTGAGTGTTTTGGCTGGTTTGTATTCAGTCCTGACAGCTCAGCTCAGCCTCACCCCACTGCCTGCCCCACAGCCCAGCTCCCAGCAGGATTCAAAGGTCTTTGCTTCTCAGGAAGCCCAGATCCACAAAGGCTCTGAGGGTTTCACTTCCAGAGCTCTCTGGAGCAGTTGGCACAGAAATCAAGTGCGTTTCAAGGAAATCCAGAATCTGTGCTGGGCTGAGAAGCAGCCACAGCGGCTGTGTGCCCTCTGCAAGAACACAGCAACTGCATTTCAGTGATCAGGCTGTGTTCAGACAGCTCCATCCTCTGGAGAAAGCTCTGTTCTGACTGGAAAAATGCTGTGACCCTGCCGAGATGCAGATCTGTGCAATGGCACAGAGACCTGCTGCTGCCTTCCATGGAGGCTGGGTGGATAAGCTAGGATGGTTTCTTCATTAGCTGGGTGAGCTGAGAAATACCTCCTCCTCCAGGAAGCCACTTCCATCACTGCTGTGCACCAAAAACGCCAGAAATGCTTCACATGATCTATCTGCAGCCCAATTCCTAGTGGCTAAGGAAGTCCTGCTGCTATCTGCTGGCACTTGGCACCATTAGGAGACTGCTGGTGGCATCAGCCAATGTTTCCTCAGACATGTTAGATTGTCAGTCCCAACTACACCCTCTGATTGAGTCTGATTTGACTGACAGCACTTCCCACCCACCAGGCATCTGCACAGTCTTACCTTACTCATTGCCACGAGCACAGCTGCTGAGATAATGAGTGGGACACTCAGCCCAAGGAAGATGTACTGCAGGTAGTCCAGCACCGAGGGCAGCAGCACCAGGTTGTTGTAAAACTGCTTTAGGACGGAGCCTTCGATGGAGCCGCTCTGCTCAAGAAAGCAGAGTGGTCAGGGGCATTTCCCTCCCGCCCAGGGCTGAGACAGACCAGCTGAAGGATTCCTTTCCCACCACCTCCCAGCATAAATTAGGGAATTTATGCAAGATTCAGTCAGGCTAGAAGCTTTTACTAAAGAAGGGGAATCAGCTGGACATGCACCCACAGCTGGAGGCTGCACAGGGGGACAGGGATGCTGGCAGCTCTGCCCAGGGCCCTATTTAACCCCACATCTAGGGCAGAGCCAGAGATTTACCAAGTATAGTGCAGGGTTTGTTCAGCTCAGAGGGATTAATGGCATAGCCAAGCATTGAAAAGCCTTCTGTTGGTGCTTAATTAGTCTGGCTGGCTTAAAGCTTTATCCAGAGTGGAGTTTCCCCAGCACTGGGTGATGGGGAAGCAGGAGAAGCTCTGCAGAATGAGGCCGAGGAAGGCAGCTCACCTCTGCAAACCACAGCAGCGGCAGGACCACGGGCTTAATCTTCCCTGTTTGACTGGGGGGAAGAAAATAANACTGGGTGATGGGGAAGCAGGAGAAGCTCTGCAGAATGAGGCCGAGGAAGGCAGCTCACCTCTGCAAACCACAGCAGCGGCAGGACCACTGGCTTAATCTTCCCTGTTTGACTGGGGAGAAGAAAATAAAAAAAGAAACACACTTAGCTTAGGTTTATGGCTGATCAGGTCACAAATAGCACCAAAAGTTTCCTGACAGTGGCCAGGAAACCAGCACAAGGAGGTGGCAATCCCTGCTGCTCCCACCTTGGGGGACCAGGTGCTTTTCATGCATGAACAGAGCTTAAACTTCCATGGGGGCTTAACTGCCCCAGGACAGCAGTTAAGTGCCATCCCAAACCTGAGCTCCAGGGAGGTGAAACTCAGAATGCTAAAGTTCATGTCTCAGCCCCCTGATGGCACCATGGGGGCTGCCTGCACGTGTTTGCCCCTCAGCCCAGGCAGCAAGAGCACAGTCCCACCCTTGCTGGTATTTAACATCTAGCACCACACAGTTTGGCTGCAGAGAGCTCCTGTTTGCTCTCACAGAGCTGGAGGTGTCTTTTGGACACAGGCTTCACTCTCTACCCCGCAGGCAGAGTGGGGTTTGCCTCTCCATGTTGCAGGTAACACCTGAGAGGCAGCAGGGTGTAGGTGAACAGCTCCTGCCTCACCAGGAGGAACAGTCCAGCCCTCAGCTGCCTGCTCAGGGACAGGGACACTGAGCAAACAGGCAGCCACTCTGTCCTGCTGAAGGATGGAACCTGTGGCCACTGGAATGGCTGATGTTTGACCAGGAGCCAGCTGGCTCCAGCAATAGGACAACTGCTCAGGGTAAAGCTGCTTCACCTTTGGGGAGAGAAAACTCAGCAGCAACCTCAGCATCAGCAGAACTCCCTGCTCGGGGAAGGACATTTCTAGGAGGTGACCACTTACATTATACCAGACACCTGCTTTATGTACAGGTTCAGCTGCAGCTTGATGGAGCAATTCATAGGGATGCCTGTCATCTGCAGAGGGAGAGAACAACCAGCTCATCAGTAACTTTCAGGAGACTTCCTAGGGATCAACAGACCCTCTCCAGCAACATTGTAAGACCACAAAAACATCTCACTTCAAAGCTGGTCTTGTTGACACCCAATAAGACATTGGTTTCTCATGACTCTGCAGTTTTGCAACACATTTTTACAAGCAGAGAATTTTTGTTGGACTGTCCCTGTTTGTAGTCAGCAGCCTGCAGCTAGATAAAAATATAGTTAACTGTACTGTTATCAGTAGATGTTTGATACTGTAATAAACTTAATTAGATTTTCATAACTGTGATAAGAAAAGCAGTCAGAAGCCAATGCCTAGATAAGACACACAGTTTACCTTGCCTCAAGGGGGAAACAGGTTTTTTGCTTGAGCAAACATCACTGAACATTTGGAAAAACTGACCATGCACAAGGCAGGCTGTGGGTGGAAAATCCCAAAGTCCCTTTCCCATCAGCAGCTGGGACAATGGCACCTCAGGACACCCCAGATCACCCCCTCTGGAGTGGTGACTTCACCCTCACACTGTGAGGGGTGGAACACAGCAGCAGCCCCGTGCAAAAGCAGTCAGTTCCAGATGGGCAGGTTGAGAGAGTGAAAGAAGCCAGCCCAAAAATGGAGGTGCCAGCTTGAGCCACAGCGTGGTCTCCAGATTTTGCCAGCCAGTTCTCCTGGCAATGTGCATTTGCAGATTTGGGGCAGAGCTGGGCTGCTGCCAGATACACCTCCTGGTGTTATAGGCCTGAGTCAGTGGAAAGAACTTCACTGTGCTTATCGAAACAATTATGTTTATAATTAGTTCTGCAATTCTCTAGGAGCCAGGCTAATTATTCAATTAGTTTATGGCTTTGACATTTTTATCTGCACATGTCCTGGGCCAGTCTTTGCACTATGGAACCTGCTCGAATCAGCGCCACGGGAGCAGAGTGGTGCCACCACTCAGCTGATGGCAGGGTCCCCCCCAGCCTGGGCTGGCCCCTGGGGCGAGGGGAGGACCCTGCTGGGCTCACTCACGGGGTGCACATCGAGGAAAAGCCCGTGCTGCTCCTTGCTGGGGTGCAGGCCTTCGACTGCATTCACCAGGGATGGGTCAGCGTTGTAGAAGTGAGGGTGGGAAATGAACATCGGCGCATCTGCACGAGATTAAAGACACCTTAAGCTCCTCCACACCCACCTAAGAGCTTTTTTTTTGAGGTTTTTAAGCCCTTGCAGTACTTCTTCTGAACAAGTTGGTAGTTTTATTATGTATTGTTAATGTTTTCTCCTTCCCTGCCTGCAGGTTGTTCCGTGGATCTGGGAGGGTTAAGGACCATCCACCACCATGCAGCACACAATGTTCCCAGACATGAATTCTGTTCCCAGACATGAATTAGGACACCCAGCCTGGCCTGTCAGTGTCCAAAGTTACCATTTAGTTTGGCTCAGGTGTGGGCTGCCTCTTCCTTGCTCCCCTGCCTGCTCACCCCGCCAGCCCAGGGGCTGTAATGCTCCCAACTGGGCATTCCCACAAATGCCAGGCTCTCACAGGGCTGGGCACTGAAGGAACTTGAGGCACAAGTGTTTTCCCTCTTTCCCTCATTCCTGAGAGGCCTGTGGGAGTGCACACAGAGCCCACCAGTACTTTTCAGCACCCCAGCAGCCACTAGAGCTGTTTTTCCAGACAGCCAAGCTTGTGTTGCATCTCCCATTTGATATTGGTCCATTAAGGAGAGCCAGGGGGGAAAGGACTTACTGAGCCTACAGGTGCTGACGTTCTGGATGCCAGACTGCATGCAGGGGCAGAAGCCCTCGTTGGGGGGATAGTCTGTGCCGTTGGCAAAGAGGGTTTTCGGTGCCACGAAGCGATAGGTGGGCACACCCTGGAACTTCCCAGACTGCTCGTACACCAGTGTCATGGATCTGGAAGGGTTTCAGTGGAGAAGGAGCAGGATTAGCCAACAGGTTCCCAGCCCAGAAGTGGGTGTTTATCTCGGCTGGATAAGATGCAGTTGCAGTGTAACTTAGACTTTGAGATCAAGATAAACCCTCAGAGCAGTGCTTTGGGGAATGGGAAGGAGTATTTAAGCCTTTTGCTTTCCATGTTTTAAGCACATCTAAAGTGTTGGTCAGGACTAGTTAGGGAGAGAAACCACAGGCTTATAAGTCTGTTTGCTCTACCCAGGTGAGATTTGTTTAAAGGCATGTAGTAATCCCCAGGGCTGCTCTCCAAGAGATAATACCCACTTTATGCAAGCCTTGGCTCCGAGGTGCTCCGTGACAGGGCATGGGCATGGATAAATCTCTTCCACAGGCCAAATCCCACAACAGACTGCCAGGGGAGTGGAAAATTTCCCTACGTGACACAGCAAGATTTTTTTTTTTTTACTTTCTACTAGAGGCTATTGATGTGCTGCAACATTTGCTGGCCAGGTTTGATGCAAGTTTCCAGGACAAAAGTTCGCTCCCTTCACACTCACTCGAGTGAGGCTTGCAGGGATCAGAGAATCACAGGAAGGGTAAGTGGGTCACAGTGGGCTGCCAGGACAGCCTGGGCAGGCCAAGGGGATGCTCATTCCTACAGAGGCCTCCTGATGCTGGGACCAAGGGTGGGGGATTCAGGGCATGTTCAGCAGTTACACCTGTGCCTCCTGGCTCTGCTCACCTCCCAGCAAGGAGGCAGAGGCTGCTGTAGCACATCAGCAGGAGAAAACCTTGGTAGGTGCCTCTCAGCATCAGCTGCATTTCACGTGCTCAGAGCACAGGAGGTGGGCCCTGCCTGCCTTGCAGGGGCTGTGAGGACAGAGGCTGAGGCAGAGGTTTGGGGAGCAGACACAGCACTGTCTGAGAAGCTGAGCCACTTCCCCACAGCTCTGTGTGGCAGGAACCTCCTGCACCAACAAGAAACCAAGCTTGGTTTCCTCCACTTCACTGGAAGCCTTGCCTGGAGGCATGCTCTGTTCCAGAGGTTTCTGTAGTTTTACAGGAACAGGTATGTGTTTAAACTTCAGTTACAGGTAAACTTCCCTGTAAATTCCTGGCTCGGGGTCATTTTGGTGTTTGCTGATGTCCCTTGTGTAGAGGAATCCCTGTGCTATTGCTCAGCTCAGCTGTTTGTTCACTGAAGAGGTCATTGTTCTCCACCCAACATGAGCACTATCTACAAAGCTGGAATTAGCATTATCTTCCCCAGGCTAGGGACAGGGGTTTTGTGCCTGCTTCCCCTCCTTCCAGCCTGGGGCACAGGTACACAGGCAGCTCTGTGGGGTACTTTAACCCCTGTGTGATCAGCTGAGGTCAGGGTGTCTTACACAAGCAGAAGGAAAAAAAAAATAAAATAGAAATTAAGTAAGAGCCTGGAGATGGTGGAACTTATTTCCCCCCTGACATAATTTCTCCAAGGTTTTAGTCAGCTGAAAGAGTTCTGCAGTTACAGCTGCATTTCCCTCTGACAATCCTTACTTCTCCTTCTAACTGCCCACATCTCATCTACATTAGATAACCACATCTGGTTATTTTGTACTGATTTAACATGGGCAAGTTGGACATCCCCAGCGATCTGGACAGTATTTATGGACCCCACAAGACGCTGATAATGAGACAACAAAGCTGTTTGCAAAGCTCAGAGATAACACAAACCCAAACTGCAGCTGAACTTTAACTACAGAAACAAATCCTGAGCCCTCTGTGTGTGCAGGCTGGGTCCTGCCACCTGCACGGGGACAGGCTGGCAGCTGGGGCCTCACCTGCAGGCATCAGGGCTGTAGAACTCCAGGGAGGTTGGGGACATGAAGGGTGGCCACATCTCCCCTGCTGTCCCATTGATCATGTTGCATTGGCTGCTCCGCCAGTAGTTCACCTGTGGGACAAGGGCAGAGAGAAGAACTCAGAAGGATGAGCTTGCTGGAGACAGCTCTCACCCCTGCATGGAATGTCCACCACCCCACCCTGCTTCCACAGCAGCATCAAAGCTCTCTCCCCTCTTAGGCACGTTTTCCATCCTCCACGATTCTGAGAGCCAAACATCCACCCAAATAATGGACACAGCCACAGCTGCCCCCAGATGTTGATCTCTACATTCAGCTGATTCTAGCTGGGAGCAGAATTCCACAAGGGAAGAGTGAAGCATCCTTTAACAAGAGTATTTAACACCTTCAACACAGGCCACAGGAGCCTGAGACTTCAACCATTCAAGGCAACCAGCTCCAGCAGCACTGCAAGGGAGTGCAAGTGAAACCCAGGAGATGAATTTAATGCTTCCTGAAAAGCCCCTTGCCACGTGGCTGCCTCCTGGCAATCTGCTAGGACAGAAGCACTTGAAGTCCTGTAGAAAGTTCTCTTCAGGCCCAACCCACACACAGCAGCACCCAGAGCTTTCAGCTTACCCTGCTTTAAATCAGGCATTCCCCACTCTTCAAGGTTTGCTGCCACTCACCTTCTTCAGCCCATTCCACGAATCCACCATGTGAACTTGACTGATGTTCTTCATGCCTGTGTTAACTGTGAACAGTCCTGAATTGGAGTTGTTAAACTGCAGAGAGAAAGAATAATTGCTTAATTTACTGCACACAGCAAGGCTGCAGCACGTCTCTGACTCTGGGTGCCCCATCAGCTCTAGGGGTGCCTCAGACACCATCAGCTACTCAGCTCCTACTCAGCTGAGTGTCTGAGCTATCCCCAAGACCAACACTGCTGTGATTTCAGCACTCCCAACCCACACTCTACTTACATCTATGAATAATCCAAACTTCCCCTTGAAAGGGATCAGGCCAGGAACAATCATATTTATGGCATCTATAAGGGGGTCTTCGTACCCCCACATGATCTCCCCCACCGTCCGGTTCATGAAGGCCTCCTGCTTCAGGCCAGCCAGGGCTCCACTCAGTAAGATCTTCAGAAAATTTGGCAGTTTTTCCATCATCACAGCTGCTCCCTGAGAAAGAAAACAAAGCTCTGGGATGAGGATCCCATCTTTACCAAAGATTTTTTGTGCATTTTTGGTGCTAACCCAAATAATTCTGCTGCTCCCATCTCTAGCCCCAGAGGAATCCTCTGGACAGACTGAGGTTCTTCATTTATTCCCAGCTGGGGAAGAAAGCAGTTGAGGGCTCACAGGCTTGATTTCCCCACAGGATGCTCAGATGAGGTTACAGACTCAAGACCAGCTGCTCTGCACACTCTGGTTTTGGAACAGTAGGAACCCAACAGAACAATTAACGCCCAGAAAGCAGAAAATTGCATTATATGAGCTTAACCACCTCATTGCTTGATCAGCCTTGAGCCCAACAAGAAAAGTGATTCAGTGATTCGAGGCTGGATGTCACCACCACCCCCCTCAAGCTCAGAAAGTGGAACCCATGCAGGCAACAAGCACTTACCATCATCAGAATGTTTGGCACAACAACGTACTCGTCTTCCGTGCCGTTGGACAAGTCTGGCTGGAAGAAAAGGTTCCGGTACTCCAGGTAGGAAACGGTACCATTGTCATGGAATGTGATATTTGTTTTGTACCTGTACTCCCTGCAAAGAGAGGGGAGATCATGGCAATCAGCCCTAGGCAGAGCCCCTGCAGCCCATGGAGCAAGAATGGGCTGCACAGGCCTGGAAGGTGAGCAGAGCTCCTGGGGGAGACCAAACCCCAGCGAGGAGCCACGGGGCAGCTGGGGAGGAAGTGTGGGAACAGATATAAACCTCTCACCCCAACCAGGATTAGGGTCTGGCAGGGGGAGAGGGCAGCCCAGGAGCCAGGCATCCCTGACAGGTGGGATTCTTGCAGACACAAAGTGTTCCTTCCCATCTCAACACCCAAGAAATTTAAGATGGAAGTGTAAATCTCCTCTGTTGCTTCACCTGGCACTGAAAAGCCCAGCCACATCAGAGAGGTGCCCAGATGGCAGAGCCACGACAACCCACACACCAAAACAGCCTGCAAACAGCAGAGGACCAGCCAAGATGCCCCACATGCCACCAGTGAGCCCACACTGATTTCAGGGCACCCTGACCCTCCCCAGCATCGTGGCCCTTCTGCTCCTCAGGGCTTCCTGCCCCCCCTGTCCTGCACAGTGCCCAGGGCTGCTGGACTTCAGCCCACGCCACAGGGGCAGCCCCAGACTCGTGGAGGCTGCAGAGCTCTGCAGCAGCACGAGGTTGTCCCCAACATCACTCCCTGTTACTGCTGCTGGAGGAATGGAAGCTCAACTCACCAGCAAAAACAAAGTCCTTCACTGTGGAGCCTCTGTTTTACAGCCCACATTAGGGAAGGGCACTAATCTTGCTCAGCAGGAACACAAGGACACTAATAAGCTTTGCCCCTTTGTTTATTCTTGTTTACAGTAAGTGAGGCTTTTCCCCAAGCCAGGAGAGCGATGGGATGGCAACATACAGAACCCACATGGGGGGAGCTGGCAAGGCCAGGGGAAACAAGGGCACATACATTCCCCTGCACACTGCTCAAACAGCTTTGGATTAACCCCTAAT
Organism: Polioptila caerulea; assembly: GCA_013397295.1. Lineage (NCBI taxonomy): Eukaryota > Metazoa > Chordata > Aves > Passeriformes > Certhiidae > Polioptila > Polioptila caerulea. Next base: position 725,043 of record VYXF01000788.1, on the reverse strand, counting down.
CTCCCCACAGGAGCTTGCTTAGCCTGCTGATTCAACCTCACCACTAATATATTGAAGATCACTGCACATGGGGAAGTTCACAACACTCAACATCAATCACTGCTTCCTCTTTCAGGTGCTGAGGAGCACCTGGGGCTTCAGGCACCATCCTCAGCCATGGCAAACAGACCCAGCCCTGCTGGGTGTGGGTCTGACCCAGTGTTAGTGCTCCAAACTTGTTCTCCACACTCGTTCCCACGACCAGAGCTCTCATGCTAGGCACGTTCTGAGTCTCAAGTTAGGTAAGGACTTAGGCTGAGCACTGAAGTTTGATACTGAGGAGACTCCAGCTCAAGAGCTGGGCTCTTAAATGCACAGTGAAGATAAAAGAGCACTCAGAAGACAGGGTCACCCACCACCACACCAACACCCACGTTTGGACCATATCAGCCCAGGTGTGCCTGCCCAACAGGCCCCAGAAAAGGACTGAGCTCCACAGCTCAGTGGAGCACCCCCCAGTCTCACTGCCTCAGTGACCAGCAGTCCTTCGTGTGTCTTTAGCAAGACCAGAGCCATTAGAGCACATCTGGGTCACTTGAAAACCCAGTGGCCCTGGGCTCTCACCAAGCCTGCTGATGCCACGTGGCCCTGCCAGAGGAGCCAGGCAGCAGCCTGGCAGGCAGCACAGTGGGCAGGCTCGTGCCAAGCTGGAGCACAGGTGGTACCTGACCTGTACACGTAGGGCCCACGCTGGCTCAGCACCGGCTTCGCTCCCTGGAGGATCTGCTTGGGGTTCAGCACCTCGAAGAAATGCACTGACAAGTAGAAAGGAACAGGGATGTCTTTCCACATTTGGAAGGAGATGCTGCTGGGGTCGATCCTGACGTTCTGTGAGGGGAAAAAAAAAAAAAAATGAAGCACAACTTTTGGGCTCTGTGGCTGCAGATGAACACATCCACCCTCAGCTCGACGTGAGGCACGGCCAAGGGTGGCAGTTACAACAGAAGCTCTCCAGAGGATCCAGGTGTGTCTGGCAGACTGAAACCCAGCCAGATGTACAATGAGAACTCCTGTGTGTGCAGAAGCATCAGGTTTATGCCACAGGATGTCTTCTGGCTTATTTACCCAGGCTTAACTTTTCTAATCCTACCTACAGGGTTTCCAAGCGTTGTGATGTGCTGGAGACTTGGCTCTGAATTATTCACTACTCTGCATGTTTTACTCATCTGGCAGAAACAGCCCTGTCCCAAAGGCCTTCACTCATGGGTTTGGCAGCTCCACACAGCTCAAAGCAAGCAAGAAGTGGCACAGCTATCCTCACAACTGCTTGGGTACCAGCAGGGAGAGCCCACTAGTCTGCCAAAAGGAAGATGGAGAACTGGGAGGGCAACCCAGCTGTGTCCCAACAGCACAGCACAGGACACCTCTGCCTCCTCTCAGCTGCCAGCCTGCATTGACTCACAGCTGATCATGAGGCAGGTCAAAGGCAAGGCACAATCGTGCTCCCATATCACTGTCCTGTGTGCTGGGAAATGCCTGCAGGAGCTCAAAGACAACTTAAGCCCTCCTCAGCTCAGGCCCTGGCACATGGGCACATCTCTGCCTGCCTCCGGGGTGCTACAGGAGGAGCAGGAGCTTGTTCCTTCTTGAACATTTACCTTGGATGTGTTCCACCATAATCTTCCCTTCTGGAAGCACAAATCCTTGTCCCTGCTTTGGTAAGCCAGCCAGCTTATGGAAGTGGGGTTGATCCACCAGCAGGAGGAAGGACATGGGCTTTATGCTGGAGCAGCTCAGTCTGGCTGGGCACAGATTTGCTGACACAGAGAGTTGAGGTGCCAGAGGTTTCCCTCTAACATTTTGTCTTTCTTGAGGCATTTCATGGCAAGGCTGAGCTACCTGTGAGCAGCAGGTCTCTGCAAGCCCCTCATCCGAGCCCAACCCCTGGGAAGACAATCTCCACAATGCTGTGCCCACTTCCATGCCCACAGGGAGAAATCTGTATTTAGTCTGCTTTACAACCCTCATTCCCAAGTGTCAAATTGATTATCATCAAGAACATCTCCTTTCCTTTAACTGCTCATTCTTGTCTTGCACTCCCTTGACCATTTGTTGCATAGGCATTTATTTTTATAAGCACCCAGTCAGATGGAGCTACATCCCAGCTCCCTCCCACCTGGGCACAGCAGCTCAAGGTATTCCACAGGTGCTGCTAAGATCCCCACAAGAGCAGCTTAATTTTAAGGGGTAGCCTTAAAATTAAGCTATTTTTAGGTCAAAACAAACACGGTCATATGTCTGAAATAAAAATAGAGTATTTGTCAATTAGAGGGGTTGCAAAGGGTCACTGAGATGTTTGAGCCCTCCTGCCCACGCTGATCTTTGTTCCTGAGGAACTGAAAGGAACTGGTTACTGCCCAACCAGCTCCAGACGGGGCCAGACGAGCAGCAGCTCCACCACAGCACCCAAATCCTGCTTCTCCAGGAGGGAGGCACCCTGCTCAGTCAAACTGAGAGATGAGGCTTCCCCTGCAGACTGGGAGGAGCAGTTAATCCGGGTGTCAGTCAGACCTCACCCTCCACATCCACTCAGCACCCTCCTCCTCCTCCTCAGCAGGCACAGCAGCAGGGACCCTGCTGTCCCTGGCTCTGGAGTCCCCAGTGCAGCCACCGGGGCTGGCAGAGGGATGAGCTGAGGCAGCCTCACTGTGTGCAAGCTCATACCTTAAGGCAGGTCTGGGGCACTCCAGATAAGCAACATTCCCCAGGTTTTGCAGGGCTAACCCCAGTGCAGATGGGGAGAAAGGCTCCAAGCTCCCTGCCTCGGTGTCTTTCCCCTGCAGACTTCACCCAAAGATACCCTTGAAACAACAACTCTCTGTAGCTCAGTGCTTTTCCATCAGGATACACCATCCTGACAGAGCTCAGGAACCAGGATGGGCAAACCAGCCTCTACCTGCCCAACCCCAGCCCTTCAAGCTCCTCTTACCCACACTGCTCTGAAGACCAACCCAGGAGTTTCAGTAAGGGCCTGAATGTTTCTCATCACCCCTCACCACTCAGTTTTTAGGCTTAATGTGAAATGGAAAAAAAAGATGAGCTCAGGGCAATTTTGTGTCACGTTGAAGATGAGGACACCAAGGGCTTGAGGTGAAGGGAAGAGAAATAAGGGTTGATCTTTTCCTCATCTTCTGTTCTCATTGCAAATTGCTACGACTTAGCTAATTAGGTTGAAAGAATCAGGATTAGCTGAAAAGAGGGCAGAAAGGTTTTTGCACAAAAAAATGTCATTTCTGTTCCTCAGAGGCCTTTCAGCCTTTTATTCGCAGCGTCCAGCTCCTGATGTCCTGAAACTGAACAAAGATTTTCTGCTGTTTGATCTACAGGACTGTCTGGCTCTGCCCAGCCAGCAGCACTTCCAAGGGGTATATTTAAGTAGGTCATTTTCGGCAGAGACTTTGCGCCACACACAATGCCAGCCATTGGCTATGAGGTGTTTGTTCACCTCTTTCATCAGAAGCAAATTTTCAGGGGCTGACCCGGGTAGGTGGAAGCTTGGAGAAAGGCCAAGGCAGGGAGCACATCTGCCTTGGACAGGGAGAAAAAGGTTTGGTTAAATGTGGGGATGAGCTCTACATTACAGCAGGATAACTGGTGTCCCAGCAGCAGGGACAGGAGTGCTGGTTCATAAAACTGTGCAGCAGATGCAGAACAGACCAACAACTCCATCCACAGCCCCACAATTTGGGGACAAGCCCTCTTCAGCCTCAGGACCTCTCCTGTGGGTAAAACAGCTCTTCAGAGAAGCAATCTCGAGGCTTTCAGTCTGAGAGAGGATAACCTGGAGGCTGCTCCAAGGCTTCTCTGGAGTGCTCCTGCACATCGCCCTGTTTCCAGCTGGGAAAGCATCCCACCAGAGCACGTGTGAGCCCGGCAGCCTGCTCATCTAGCTATGAAAGGAAGAGCTGGCGCCGCAGGTAGAGGCAGGAGGGGAGGGAGGACGCGTCGGTGCTCAGGGTGATGCTCTGCCAAGCAGCGCATCCCCAAGCAACTCCAGCGATGCCAAGAGCCCTCGCTAAGCAGGGGCGGGTAACCTGCTCACTCCGGGCAAATTCGCTGTCACCGAAGCTGGAACAACAGCCCAAGCCCGCGTTTGCCCGAGGAGCCTGCGGCGGCTCGGAGCGGCAGCGGAGACACGGCCGCCTGCCCGCTCGGCTCTCCGGACCGCCCCGCACAAGGCAAACGTGCCCCGGCCCCGGCTGCGGCCCCGGCCACCGCCCGCCCCGAGCCCCGCAGCACCCACGGGCCCCGGCGCTGCCCGCTCGGCCCCTCCACCG